>JAFIDM010000001.1:106662810-106801309 GCA_023159025.1 Thereuonema tuberculata
TTATTTATTTATTTATTTATTTATTTATTTATTTATTTATTTATTTATTTATTTATTTTTTTCTTGTTTTAATTCTTCACAGATCAAGGACATTTAAAAGTGCTTCTATTTCTATTTCCTTCGCTTTGCTGAATATCATTATCATTAAACATTTTTTCTTTCTTTTAAGATATTTTGCATGTTAACAATTATTCTCCGTCTTATTGTAAGTTATTACGTATTGGCTAAAAATAGTATTAATCTAGATGCCCTTGCAGTTCGTCTAAAATTAGAAATCAATTGGAATTCTACTGAACCCTATATTTTTATTTCTCCTGTTATCGCATCTGCTGTTTTACGGAAATCGCCATTGGCAACAAGGCTACCGCTCAGGTGTTCGACACTGAAAGGCCCCCGTGTTATTTAGAAACTTATTCAAGGTCGTTCTAATTAAAAGGCTGCGTAGTTATTTTTTTTTTTTTATGGCCATCAACTTGGAAGCTAATTTTAGCCATGTCTGCTCGAACGCGAAAGAAAGTGCCCTTGGAAATACATCGAAAGACAGGAATAGATCTCCATTGAACGCCGCCAGGAAATTGCCCCCTTCCAATCCTACCAATGTTAACAAGTTTCTCTTATTTCCTTCAGGAAATAATGGAGGGGAAAAAAAAGGCCATTGCGAGCGAATTTGTTCGAAGAAAATTGACTATTGGATTTATTGACAGAAAATCGTTAAAATATGATTTATACTGAATTCATATTGGAACTGCAACTAATCTGGAACATTCCATCTTCGCTAATTTGTTATGTTACTAGTGCACAATTGAAATACAGGTTCTAAAGAGTACGAAGCAATGATTGACTAAATTAAAAAGAATCTTTCAATTACCATTGGCAAAAGGAGGAATTTTGCCAATGGTAAAATTGGCAAAATTGTTAAAGTCATCTTTTAAGACTTTTGCTTACAGATGTTATTACAGTTGGTCGCATATTCTCTTAATTGTTTTTGTTTCTCTTGAATACGATATAATTAGAAATACATCGAAACCCGAACTTTGAAACATCCTTCAGGTTACCTCATTACGACCTAAAAAGAAAGGCCTTATAATTTAAGTTTTTCTTTTTCTTGCGTCTTGACACTTAAAACTCCTATTACAACAAGTAACGATTTCGTTATGCTACAACCATATAGCACAAGAATTCAGCTACTCGTGATATTCAGTAATTTTCATTTCCATTTATTTTATTTATTTTCTTCGTGCATTAAAACCTTCTTTTTTTCTTAATAGGCACCTTTTAGTTTCTTATCTCTGTTGTGAAATATTAGGCTTCCTTATGATTCTCAATGTGGAGATGTTTAGCACATTTGCTTCTTTTGAAAGGCCATGTTCTGATTCTCTGACACGATATTCCTATCTTTATTTCCTGTCTAAAGATTCATGGGAAGGTGTACGTCTGTTTTTTGGTCTGCTCTACGTAACCCGGCGATTCTAAAACAGCTGTAGATTATTTTCTTTCTTTCTGATTGGAATAGTTGATAAAGAAGAAATTCCTTGTAAACACTTTGATGAGGAAAGCTTGGGTGACGTGATCTGCTTATCTTATCTAATTTCAGATATCGGTGCGAATGTACAGAAAGCCAGGATTTATTTTTCTAGCTTTTGTTGAATTACAGCACGGAATATGTAGCTGTAGACATACAATATGAAATATAAAGTTTTATTATATATCTTTTATTTATTAAGAGTTATTTTTTTTTATTTATACTGATAACTTCCTTATAAATCATCAAAGAATTAGAGAGAGAGAAAGAGGAAGGTAATGAGACAAACCGTTATCTTTTCCATACCTCTGTTTTACCTATTAAATCATTTTTATCGATAAGCATTCGTAGCACTACTGCTCTTACAATAAATTTTTACTACCAAAAATCTGCTTCAATCACAACAATACGCTCTTGTTAAACAGCAGAGTGGCAAAATGTACCAAGAATAAATGGAAAACCACTTCAAGGAAGGCGACCTGTATTGCAGAAACGCTTATTGTAAAGGATTGTAAAGAATTAATTAGGATTGTAATTAGTACAGCCGAATGCTCGTTATTGGTATAATAATAGAATTCGACATCGAATGATTTAATGCCAATATTTTCACTAATTTTAATTTCTTAACTTTTTTGAAGGGCTTCACAGAATAGGTTAATTTATTTTACTTTATTTTACTTTTTATGTGCTAAAAGCAAATTTTCGGAAAGAATAAAACGTCTTCCTTTATCAAGCTATTACCTGATGGAATAAGCTTATTCAATAGCTTGATAAAGGAAAGACGTATTATTCTTTCTGAAAATTTACTTTTAGCAAATTAAATATATATAGTTTTATGACTGATGAAGTATCTTTTTACGAACTAATATGAATATTAAAAGAGGAGAGATTAAGACGAAATATGGATTTATTTTATTTTATTTTTATTACCTTATGATTAATTAATTCTCCATTCTTCAAAATTTCGCATTTTCCACTGTATTGTATTTTTAATTTACATCATCCCAAATCAAAATTTCATCTTCGTGTATTTTTTTCCTTTCTTTCTTTCAATTCGTTTAAAATCTGTATTCGAATGATGTGCAATTGCCCAACTTACGACTAACTATTAATTCTATTATTGTATTTCTGGAATTATAGAACTTGAATTGTCTTAATGCTCTTCAATTTGATATACAGTGGAACCCCGCCATTCGTCCACCTCGCTACTCGTACAACTCGTTATTCGTCCAACTTTTTCAAGTAAAATTGAACTCGCCATTCGTACGCTTGCTCGCGATTCGGACAGCGGGACCTTGTTACTGGCCGCGCCACGCGGTCACTTCAGTTCAGTCTCGTGCTAGCTTCCGTACGCTATGCATCATCCACGCAAGCTTCATGAAACTTTGTGCTATTTTATGCTATCTTTTGTTATTTTTATTAAAAATAGTGCAGCCACGGGTCCAAAAAAGATTACTGATTCAACCAAGCCTAAAAGGAAAGCAGTGAGAACGACAATTGAATTGAAAAAAGAAGTCGTTGCGAAGTTTGAAAGTGGAACTCGTGTCTCTGACCTGGCAACTCAGTATGGCATGGCGAAATCAACCATATCATCTATACTGAAAATGAAAGACATAATAAGAGAGCAGGCCCGGATTTCCGCCTAGGCCTAGAAGACCCAGGCCTAGGGGCCCAGCCAGCCGAGGGGCCCCGCCGTATTGGATTTTTTTTGGTGGTTGAATTGGAGATTTCGTTTCTTTTTTTTGTTTGGTTGTTGAAACGGAGATTCTGTATTTTTTTTTGGTTGTAGATTTTCGGGATGGGGAGGGGGCAAATATCAAGTGTCTAGGGATCCTAGGTGTTTCAGTCCGGGATTGGGGGGGGGGCCCAATGTAAGTGGGGCCTAGGGGCCCTGGGTCTTTAAATCCGGGCCTGTAAGAGAGGCCTATATATTTATTGTTTTCATAGTTTTTATGTATTTTACGCTTAAAATATTATTACAAAGGTTTAAATAAGCAATCATCTCTGGGTTCTGGAACAGATTAATCCAATTTACATTATATCTTATGTGAAAAATGATTCGCCATTCGAACTGCCTCCTGGAACGGATTGTGTACGAATAGCGGGGTTCCACTGTATATCAAGTCAGTGAAAATTATTGCTGATACCAACAACGTTCCGTTGTGATCTGTATGGTTGAATTACGATTTTGTTTTTTTTTGAAAATTCATACTTCAATTTCATACTTTGATTAAGAACCAAAATTTCATTTTCAAATCTATCTTTTAATGATTTTTTTTTATTTGATATACCTCATATCGTAAAGTTTTTTGGCATTAGGTTACTTTTCTTGTTAGTCATCTAATGGGCAATAATGAAATGCTAGACTCTGAAATGATTTGTAAAATGGCTACTAGCCGCAGAATTCAGGTTTGGTCTCGAAGAGAACAGAGGCGCGGTCACTACAAGACTACTTAGTTTCTTTTCTTTCTTTCTTCTTTTTTTTTTTGCAACGTAAAGCAGATTATCAAGAAGTTAATAAATTAGCTTACTTCTGAGAGGCTGAAAAGACGTTAACTTTTAAGTAGGGGTAATTCTTTGTGGAATTCTTAAAAGGTCTGCATTTTTTTTTATCTGATGATTAAACCATTCTTTAACATCATTTTTTTCTTTTTCGTCGCTTGAAGAAGTGAAGTATTGATTTGATGTCTTTTGCTGCAAAACGGACACAAGAGAAGAACTTTTGAAAAGAAATCGATAACGAATTGAAGCAGAAAGACCAGATTGAACTGAAAGCATTCCTTTCACTGGATATTTGATAATGAATTAGGGAAATCGTTCGTCTCCAAAGAGGCTTAGGATGTGAACAGCAAAGTAATACTTAGAAAATACCTAATTATTAATTGTACTGTACGCTGATGAAACAAACACCAAAAACATGTTTCCTTTGATAAATAAAAAACTAAAACACACAAAACAAAAAAGGATAATAAAGCTTCTTATTCTTGAAACTCAGAAATATGGAAGGGCGAAACTTTTTCCCAAGAAGGAACGCTTTATTTTTTTAAAAGGAAGGAACTACTTTACTTCCTTTTCTGCGTGAATTAGTTACTTAGAAGTCCTTTTCCTGACAGATTTTCATATTTTGCAGTTTTGAGAAATCTCTTGTGTTGAACCGTTGAGAGGAACCTTAAAGCCCCGCGAACACCATCAATTTTTCAGCAATTTAGTCGTCCGATTTTGACGTCACGAGCAGTTTTGAGCCCGTTTATTGATTATATCAGCTCGTGACGTCAAAATCGGACGACTAAATTGCTGAAAAATTGCATGGTGTTCGCGGGGCTTTAGAGAAGATCGTTTGGAATCCAGTTGTGAATACTTGTGAACGTTAAATAAATTATAAGAAATAGAATTTTTTTTCTTTTTCATTTCCTAAATAAATTACATTTTTCTATTCCTTTTGATTTTTTTGTGAAAAAAATAAACTAAAAAGGAATTTCATAATTCCGTTTATGGAACCTGAATTATATAAGTTCCTTTTTCTTGAGAAACTGGATCGGAAGTAACTGATATTTCAGCAAAGGAACTAGAATTGAAACTTGTTCCTTTTTTTATGGAAATTTTATGGCTAGGTTTTTAATGTCGTTAATTCATGAACACATAATATATATAAAAGCAAACTTATTCATCGTAATCAGTCTGATATATTAAAAAAGAATATTAAAATAATGGTCACTCGTCAAAGCCTCATAATGGAGGCGAAACCGGTCGTGTCCTCTGTATCTTTTTTAAATGTGTTAAATGTTTTTTTAAACTAGTCAAGTGTTGGCCTTTTTATTTATTATTTCATTCATTTTATTAAAAAAGAAATACGTAAATTTTAAAATTATACATTTACATTTGTTTAAAATTAATCTGAACCAATTTTCAGCCCAATGTCTTGTATAGCTGATGCAGAAAATTTCCATGTAATTTTCCCTTCTATTGATAACTATCTGATTAATAAATAAAATCGTTTCAGCTTTTGTTGATTTGAAATGGTTTTAAATAGATAAAAATTCGTAAGTTTTTAATTACTGTATTCTAAATTAATAATTGTTTCGTTAAATTGCAAATGAAGGCCTTTATTTTTTAAACTGATCTATTGCGTGGTAAAATAGTGTCAAAGGATGGTTTTGGTGTTTTACTTCCCTTTGTCATCCTGACATCACTTCTCACCGGAGAAGCTCGTTTTGTTTTAGTATTGACTGAAATGATGTGTGTTATCATACTCTAACTGAACGCTCTGTTTCTTTGAGATAACCTAGAAAAACATTGATGAGAAAACTGTGGCCAATATTTTTGGTTCCGCTTTCCTTAGCGAAGGAAGAAACATTCTGCATTTATTTATGTGGATGTATGAAAAGTTAATGTTATGTGACGTTAGTACATAACAGCTATAATCCCAAAAGCTTTATAGCTTTTCTAGTCTCCCTTTTGATCCATTATCCCTTCCATACAGAGATTTTCTGAGATTTGTATTATTATTCAAAAGGGCCTATGGCTGAAGGGAGATAAAATGAAAAAATATCTTTTACCGTTCCTGCTCATTAGCTCTCTTCTTACAACTGCAGTCTACATCACTCGAGCTTCCTGAGAAGTAATAAAAAAGTTTGTTAACGCACAAATAAAATTAGAAAATAAATCATGAGTGGGACATTATTAATAAAAACTTGGACAATGTCTTGACGAAGTAAAAAAAAATTAATGTCAGATAACATAAATTAGCCTTTTAACTTATGTAGATGAAATACAAGCTCGTGATTTCCATAAAAATTAAATGATGATAATTTTAAATTTAATAATATTTTTCTAAATCTGTGGTTTTATTTCCAAGAAGATTTCAGTCCCCTAAGATTCCGAATTTACGATCAGAGTCTGCCCAGGTGTGCAATTACAAGAGATCAATTGAAAAGCGAAAAAAAATGCATCTTACCGTAAATGTTGACTTGACAATGATTTTAGACTAACGCTAGTTTATTTACAAAAGATTTTAAAAATTTGTTGATGAACTTAATTTTTATTAATGCTTTTAAAATAATGTTATAGATGTTCGCAAATGTTTTATTTATTATTTGTGTGTGAGAGAGATTGTTCTCTACTTTTACTTAAAGAAATATGCTTAAAGAATTCATTAGGCGCAACTGTTACGCAGACGGGCGGAGCAATGTAATATTTTAAGACTGATTTAGTAGAAAAGATTACACGAGCTCAAATTGCCATAAAACGGAAAATTAATGTAAGGCGAGCTGAAACGTCCACAATAAGAAATGAGTGATCGTCTCCAAACGGTTGCTTCGTTAATGATTTTAATTAACTTCTTAACGAAGAAAATTCACTGTGCTCCATTAACTGTTATGAAAAGCCGCGATGTCCCATCTCTCAACAGCTGCACTGGCTACTTTTCATTGTAGAAAAACGTATCTTAAATCAGTCCCGTCTCTTTGTTTTTTTTTCCGAAGTCCCCTCGAGGGTAGCCAAAAGTGCTTTCAATGGCTGTTTTTAAAAGGCAGGAGTCACTGTAGTCCATTGAGTGGGCGTCAGGAGACTTCAAGAATTCTGCAAAAGATAGGATTTCCTTTTTTTATTGTAGTTGATAAACAACACATGAAATCTGACTCCACCGTTTATCATCTAGAAAATGTTCGGATTTTACGGACGAGCACTAAGGAAAGTTCAAGTTTTTTTTTTTTATGTTTTCTGATGATGAAGCAGAATTTCTGTTAAAACAGAGGTTCGTACGTCAGAGTGCACTCACCATTTCGGTATGTCAGATGCATTTCTGTGGTTACAAGACCTACCAGGAGCTTTGTTGGTAAATCGTCAAATTACATTTTAATACTCACGTGAACATGTTATCCTTTGTTCTTCTGTATTTTAAAATATATCTTAATTTTAAAGAACTGATCATTTCGTAACGTTTTGATAAAAGAGTGCGGAAACAGATCTTGAGAACAAAACATTGCAGGCAACAGAGTACGTTAAGAATCAGAATGTGTGTTTTAAAAGCAGATCGTTTCAGATTTTTATGCCAATGTATAGCTCTTTGAAGTCATTTAATTGTATCTCTGGAATATTTTCAATCCAAACTTCATCGAGGATTGAAATGCAGAGTGTCTGAGTTTGGCTTGGAATCATTGACTTGTTTATTTTTAAAATTCAAGAGAATCACATGAAAACTTTTTTATTATTCATCTTGTAACAAACTACAGCATTGTTCTGCAGTTTTGTTTCTTAACGAAACGAAAAGACAAAACCTACTTTGGACAGAATCCGTGGATTAAAAGTTATGTCATGTTATTCAGTAGAAATCTGTAATAGTTTTTACTTAAAAAAAAGATTAAAGAATGAATCTTTAATGAATTCAGACATAGTGAATGTTCTAACTTCAAGCGAGTATAAGTTTTGCCAGTAGTGCAGCTGGGGCAGGAGGGAAGTCGGGTGAGTTGGGTAAATTGGGTAGCTAGCCTCCGGTTTCAGAAACAGAAGGATAATCAAAAAAAAGGTTGGTTTCTTTGTGATCTGGTTTGTGTGTTTGTTTGTTTGTTTGTTTGTTTTTAGCGGCCCCTAGCTTACAGCATGCCTCTAAAACATAGGGGACCGCTCTTGCTTTTATGCTTGCTGGATTCACACTCTGTAGTGGCCAAACGGGTAGAGATATTAGAATCAAACCTTCACCATTGTATTCAGCATCAAAAAGTAGGTGACCACGTCCAAAGATACAGACCTCTAGGACCACTCCCTGACCGGATTTTGGGGGGTCAAAAGTGGTCGCTTCCGATAAGGAGGAAAACGGCGATAGACGTCCCCCCAATATCGACCCTCCTGAACACATTTTGTTTATAAAAATTGTGCTCTGCTTTTGACACTGTCTAAAAGCATTAATTTAGCTTAGTTTTTTTTTTGGTTGGATGATTTTTTGCTGAAAATCTAACCGTAAAGGTGGCGTTCGAGATCACTCGCCCCGGGCATCATCAAAAGTTTAGCTACGCCTATCATTTGTGCGAGACAGTGGAAAATTTAAAAGTTAAAAGTATGGGATAGACGTTAATAAATTTTGTATCGGAAAGATCTTGAGCCCACAGATTTTGAGAATATAAATAGATGGTTGAATCAAGGGAGAAAGACGATGGAAAGACAACAAATTTAGTACGTGTATTTATTAAATACATACAGATTTTATTAAGATCGAAAGTTGATCATCATCTTGATTCGTTACCAACAATGAACAAGATTCAGAATTACCAGACTTCTAATTACCTTCCAACTGATGAACTATGAAGTACCTTAATCTTCTATTTTGAGCATTAACGTTTTCAAAATAATCACCAGGCTGTTTTATTGTAATTATTTTTAAACATTAACACTTTTATTCAACGCGTTTCACTTAATTTTCATAATGGAGTGATTATTTAGAGACGCAAGTGATTCTAGTGTCTACAATTTGATGAACGGTGTCTAGAGCAACATGACACCCACTCCTCGTCATCTAAATTCTCCTCTGATTTGTCTTTTTGACGTGAGTTTTATGAGGGTGACGCCCAAAAATTGAGCCACTCCTTTGGTTTGACGTCAGAACAGTGTTAATTGAGGGAAATGAAAGCGAAAAGTTTTAATATTCTTTCTGAAAATATCTATTATCTCTGTAGTAAGTTAGTTTCAAATTATAAAACATTTTTTTTTTATAATTTTTTTAATTTGAACTAAGTCTTGTTGCAGTAACAATAATTGTTTAATTTGAACTTGAAATTGCAGTTTCTCTCTCTTTCTGAAAGTAAGAAGATTTCCAACATTTTATTTTATGCTTGAAAAAAATAGTTGTGAACTAATTACGAAATATCGCAAATCCGTACATTTGAATATGAAGAGGATGCAGTACTATAGTATTTTAGTTACGATATTTTTAGTGACCCTGCAAAAGAGAGGCTATTAGATTCCCCGGGTTAGTGTGTGTGTGCCTGTATGTTACGTCTTCCACAGCGTCCCATGAGTGATATCTTGTTGGACTTCCCATGGCCTGAAGGTTTGGGGAAAAAATCCTACTTCCGATCCAGGTCACATTCAGTTTTAGGTTTCCACTGACTGGTAATTGAAAAATTGGGGTCTATTTACTCTGAATTGACTAAGAGAAGAACGAATACGATAGCATTGAACGCAATGCATTTTACTTCTGGCTCAAGACGGCCAATGGCCATTTACTCAAAGTCGCCCGATTACTGCAAAATGATGCAAACTGAACGGAGTCGCTTATTTTTGCGTTTACTGAATTGACTTATTTCTTTTTTTTTATAATATTATTTAAGACCCCGGGCCACGTCTTAAGTACTAATAATCTAAATACTTTTTATTATCATTTAAAACAGATGAGTGACCAGTAGTAGTTTAATTGTAAGTTTAGATGTAGATTCGTATCCCTGCTAACGCATGTCTGTTTCTTTTTTTTCTTACTTTCTTTGTTTCTTTTCTTCCACATTTCCCTTCTCCTTTTTATAGAAGCAAAAAGTAAAACCATTTACTGGTTGTTGTTTTTTTCATTATTTATTAGCAGTAATACAGCGGTGGATGGTCAATAACATACATAGTGGAACTTTTTTTTTTTTTTATCAACTGAAGTAGATAATCTACATGAAGTCCGTCTTACTACAGATCAAAAGAACAAAAAGTAAACAGACTTAAGTTTACATCATAAACCGAAAAAGCATTCAGTTATGTCAGGAGAAAAGCTTATCCTGTGCTTGCCTACTACGCTGAACCTCTATGGATGAAATTCTTTGCTATTATTGAATCTGATAACATACTTCGAATCTATCTAGTTCACAATATTGCATGATGATAGGAAATCCTGTATTATCAATATTACGTAGCCATGACTGCTAATCTGGAGTGTCTTATGTTTCAGAATTTAATCTCAAATATTTCTGAACAATGGCTCTTGAATATTTGAAGTCTTGCGTTACTTAATAAGAGTGGCACGAGAAGAATTTTCCACTAATCATTAAATAGCACTGCCCTGAAGCATTTAAATACTTGAATTTGAAACGTTTCCTTTCAGAAGAGCTTGTAAACCAATTCCCTGAACACCAAAGGTAATTTAGTGAGGCAGAATTAATTAGGCGTTAAAATAAATTAATATTCATAACAGTGAATTCACTGTAATCGTCGTTGTAAGTGATTTACGAAAAGTAACTCAACATTCACCTTGTAACCAAATAATGTCTACCTTAATTTTATCTCTGTAGGAGCCTTCGCGGTATTAATTGTTTACGCAGAAACAAACAGAATCGTTGGTGAAATAAATACTTACAAACAATCGATATTTAGCCAAATCCATAAGTGAATTCATTCGTTATTTGGAATAACTGAATACAGTCATTCCTCCGAAAACAGAGCTAAAAACATAAAAACTTACGTAAAGACAAACACTCATACATTCTTATGTTTTAATGAACATTATTTAACCTGACAATGATACTATTAAAAATTCACTTCGAAGAGTGACGATGATATCTGTTGGAAGTTGTATTTGATATAGAAAGAGGAGTAACGCATAGATCAAAACAGTGATGCAAATGAAATTTAAGATTTATCACATGGAATAAAAAATATTTAAACAGATATAAATAGTCACATACTAGTAGAACTTGAATCATTGAAAATCGACATCTAGGCCTAGGGAAATTTAACCAAACTAGTGATACAAATCCAATAAAAGTAAACAGGATGTAATGATTTCACCAACTGTGGAAGCTGCGTGGATTTGTTCGTCCATTATTCAACAGGGGGATTGAATGATCGACCTCCTGTCCCTCCTCTCCGAGGGGAATTGATTTGTGGGTCGTTTCACCCCTCTGTCAGATGAAGTGGAATCTTCCAATGGACGAGTAAGGCATTCAGAACGAACAACGCTGCTCTGCGAAGTCAAAAAGACTCCGTGGGAGGATTAGCTCATTATCGATTAAAAGAGAACAAAATAATTTTAATTTAAGGTCATCAAGGGCATCGAATTTTCCGCATCGTATGTTCGCTATTTGGTTGTATTTCCTTCCAGAGGCTTCTTGATGTTCATCCAGTATTTTTTTTTTCCTGTTGAGATGAAGTTTGAATTGACCATTTAGATATTTTCGTTTTTAACTGCACTAAAACGATGCAGGTCAACAATTTACTGGTTTTAAATTCTGCATTTTTCTTTTTCTTTTTCTTTATTTTGCAGTGTCTCCAGTGTTTGAAAGAATTACAGGGAGTCTCTTAATATCATTCCTTTACGAAACCAGTGCTGAGACAACTAGTTCGAGCTTTGGAATCATTCCGTTAACCTTACAACAATCGGTCAAATTTCGAATCAACAAGTTCGTATTGTCATTGTGTGTCTCAGTTTTTCATCTCGTTTTTTATTTTGATTTCCTATCAGAAGCTGTTCGAAACTCCGCTTTGTAATTTTCATACAGTCTCAGAACAAACGTAATTCACTTCTTTCTGTCGAGACATCTCTTTCTGAATATTTTAATGTTTTATAAATTGCAAATAAGCTATTCTATGTTTACACAAACATTGAACCAAAAGATAAGTTTACAAATTCATTATGTACTGATATATATTTAAAAGTTAATTGCTAATAGCTTAGTTAAAGTCTGAGACATTCTGTCCAAATGAGTATCTTGTGAAGAAACAATCGATAGGGTGTTCTTTCTTGGGTTATCTCTTGTCAATAATATTGACATAGTGGTTTTGGAAGTGTTCTTATCTCTTAGACGTGTGGATGGACGTCCTATCGAGTGATAAGTCAATGTTATTTGAACGAGACAACTCAGAAATGTCATTGCGAAACAGAAGTTCTATATTTTAAGAGAAAAAATAAGCTAAACATGATATAATCCTTTGACACTTTTTATTCTAATTTTATGTTTAGAATCGTAGGTTTCTAAACAAGCGAGAACAAATTTGGAATCAACTTTGTATGACTTTAAAATAAGCAATTAGAATTACTGAGAAATGTAGGTACAACGACTTCTTTTCAATTTTTTTTATACATTAATGGAATTTATATGGGCTTTTAGTACATAAATTTTAATTAATACCTTTACTTAAACATTCTTCTATTATCCATTATTAAAATGTTACAATTGATTATTATTGTATTATATGCTATTAATTGAAATCAATTAACAGAAACGTAAATAAGTAATCAATACATAAATTCTATCTTTATTGGATTTTATGTAATACATTTAATATAATAAATGAATATGATATAATAGCCGTTCGGGCATACCCGAGTACTCAAGACTTTGTTTGTTATGTGGCTCCCAACGTGGCCGTGGGTTCGAATCCCTGCGTGACCTCGGATGTATTCTTCTTTCTTCTATATGTGTGTTAGTAGTCCTTTCAACGATTATTCTCAATTTCATAACTTCTGTTGTAAATTAGCCTCTGCTGATATTGCGCCGAATAAAAATCAAACATTAAAACATGTGTGCAATCAAATATCAAACAAACAAACGATATGATACATTAATCCCAAATAAAGATCATATTTTTTTTAGGGAAGTCTTGGGCTATTTCATAAATGTTTTGATTTCTAAATCATTTTTGAAAGAATTCTTATGGAAAGTTGGACTTTACTAAATTATTCCAAAATTTCAACAAGTGAAATTTAATTTTAATCTACTAAATAAATGACCAGAAATCCTAATATATTCTGAATTCATTGAACGTGAGTGTCTTTAATTTATAAATGCCGCGAAGCAACCCGACAGACGCTTCACGGCAGTGCTTTGCGTTATGCAGAGAAGCCACCATCTGTTTAAGGATGGCGTGACCAGCAGTGAGAAGAAATTTTCTTATCTAAATCGGGATCTATTTTTAATGCATTGCAGAGGCAGTGTTCGAAATCCATTCGTTTTATTTTTATTTTTTTTTACTTTCTGTTTAATTTATTCATAAAATATCACGGAAGTTCTTTCCACATTTCCACAATTTTCTGAGTCGAAGATTTTTGATCATGGTTGTGTATGAATAGATTATACAATAATAATATTTACTGAATACTTTTAAATTATGAAGTTTGGAGGCTACTGTGAAACAGATAAGTTATCTTACAAAAATTATTGTTTTTCGATCAATATTAAGTAGTTTCTTACTTTCAGCATATCTTAAAGAAATTAATAGCTCTATGAAAGGACCTTTTCATTATTTTTTTTTAATTTGATTAAAGACACATTTGGCAAAATTATAAATTACGTGAAAATTAATGTTTTGACATCACATTTAATTTCTATAAAAGCGATTTTATTGTGAATCTATGGATTCCATTTAATTTTAATATAAAATATCCCACTCCATTACAAACTTGAAAAAAAAAAAGTTTAATCCTCTTGATTTTGAGGATTATTCAAAGCGCCAGTCGGTCGCTTTTCAGAATTACAAATTCGATTATATCCTGAGGAATAATCTCA
Source organism: Thereuonema tuberculata (assembly GCA_023159025.1). Classification (NCBI taxonomy): domain Eukaryota; kingdom Metazoa; phylum Arthropoda; class Chilopoda; order Scutigeromorpha; family Scutigeridae; genus Thereuonema; species Thereuonema tuberculata. Next base: position 106,676,803 of record JAFIDM010000001.1, read on the forward strand.
AGGAAACTTATTTCCGTATCTCTATAAAGCCGCTATTAATTTTTAAATGAAATGGGTTTTTTTTTTCTCCCACAAGTATCTCGTGAACCTATCTCGGTGATTTTTAGCAGTTGGTTGTCAGTGAAGGTCAAACTTTAAAACTAGTAATAATTATTGATTACAAATAGAACACACGTACTTTCTTATCTGTAGTTTATAAAATTAAAGTAAGTTATGGAGATCAAGTAATATCTTACCATTGCTTTATTTTGTTTTCTTATCATCTACTTCTGACAAGTACTTTCATAAATTTAACATATGATATATATATATATATATATATATATATAAATTAGGTTACTGTAACTCAAAGAAGTAAATATCATTTGTATATAACTCAATTAAACAATGCCAGTTATAGCGTGACATGCCCCAACATTGTTCTAATATCACAATTTCTGTAGGAAAACAAATACTGCTGTCTTTACTTCTGCAGATGATTGACTCAAATGCTAATACCTGCACAGCATTATGCAATCACTGTCTGAACGAATTACAAAGATAGAAACAGATTGAACTTCTATGATTTTATAATGTATTCTCACTTCAAATAAAATGAATTATACTGAAAATCTCTTTTTTTTCCTGGGATGAAGTGTTACATGATGAAAACCGTCGCTGTAGTACATTGTTATATTATAAAGAAGTATATTCACAATTTTATTTGTAAATTTAATTGCATTGAATAGGGATTATGAGTAAAATTAAATTGGAATCTGTCCGATTTTTTTATACATTTTTATTATTATTGTTGTTGTTGTTTGGAATCTTGCCCTCACTTAACTGATCGCCTTTCTCATTCACTGCTGGACCAAAAAAAAATCGGAATCATCATTTCTCTTCTTTTCCTTTTCATTCTCCACAATTTTTCACAGCGATTTGTTTCCATCTTCTCATCTTTGTGACAGTCTTCTCCTTCTTCTTCACTCGTTGTTTGTCTTTGTCTTTCTGTTATTCACATGAGATGAACAACATTCCAAATGGCATTGACCTGACATTCCCCATTTTTATTTTTGGCATTAGTGAAGTAGTTAATTGGTTCTCAAAGGAAAACCATTAGTTTCTTAATTTTCTATGTTTATTTGTTTTGTTTTTGTTTGTTTTTTGTTTGTTTTTTACAAAAAGTTTTTATAAACTCAGAAAATTTCTGTTCAATGAATAAGTTTTAGTATCATTAAAATTTCATTTAAGCTCTTACTGAATTTCCAAATATTGCTTGTTAGCAGAGAAGATTAAAATTTTCTTCATAATTTCGTAAGATTTACCAAGAAATTCAAAGAAGGAATCGTTCATTTTATTTATTCCTTATTTTCGAGTAAGATTCGGATTTTATTTCTGCCAATAAATTTCTTTAGTATTTGTTGTTTATATCTTTTTTTTTTTTTTCATTTCATCATCTGAATCTTTTATGTCGTTGCAAGCTGGGCGGAACCGAATAACGAATAGAAACGTAGCCTTCAAGTTGCAAATACTTGCTAATGTCTTGAAATAGGGAACCTATTGTTCCTTATCCATATAATAATAAGAAATCAAAAGTTAATAAGATGTATGTTATTTATTTTGATAAGCTGCCTGCTAAACTTAATGTTGTTTTTTTGTGAATTCTAGTGTAATCAAGCCCTATTTAGTTGTGAGTAATTTGTCGGTACAATAACGTAATTTGCATTTGTGCTAAATAACAAACACGTCCTAATGACGAAAGGACTGTCAAACTGTCAACAACCTCTCGCGAGTTAATGATGGATCCTTTAACTACGAGAACAAAAGACTCTCTGTCTTCCTTAATTGCGATGAAGATTAATAAACACTGTTTGAAGAACGGTTGTGTGCATTAAGGCCTGCATCTAATGACCAAACCGGATCTAGCCAGAAGTCGAATGTTCCAGAAGAAATCGTTAATAAGGTTTCATTGAAGAGATTGCACTTCCCTCATGGACCGTAAAACTCCTTTAATTATCGAATTACATTTGCCAAATGACGTGTTTTTTTGGGCGGAAACGAAATCGGTGTCGCTAATCTAAATGATGTAAATCAGAAAAAAAAGACCGGATTACGACGTAGAAGCAAAAAGAAATGATAGGAATTATCAGTAATATAGACATTCTGTATCTGATTTCTTTGATATTGAAAAAAAAAAAAGAAAGACTAAATTAAGAGACGTAAAAAGAACTGCTACGAATGCACTTAAAAGAATTGGTAAAAAAAGTTATAATTCCTTATATGTTTCCTTACGTTTTCATTCCTTCAATCTAAATCTAAAAAACTCATTATTCCTTCGTTCATGTTTGAGCTGGTTTGAGCTAACATCCATCGATATTTTAAACAACAATTGGAAATACTGAATATTAGAACAAAAAAAAATAAAAATTGTATAAACATTAAACATGAAAATGTAAATTATTAGCAAACCTTTGTTCAAAATATCTTGAAAATATTATAGTTGTTTAAAAATGTCTATCAAACACTATTTTGATTAAAGTTAAAGTACTCTCACGATGATTGGGAGAAAACAATTGTTAAAAACTTAAATTGCTTATCATCCAAATTGTAACTATTCTTGTACTAATACTACTGTTAAAATCTAGTGTTCTTTCATATTCTTTTAACGTTTTTTAATTCTTCATTTATCCAATGCCAGTGTTAGATAAAACAACAATTAACAGTATTTGTCTATTTTTTTTTTTTACTATTTTCGTGCTATTTTGCTCAATCTTCCATAAATCAAAAATTCATATACCCAGTAAACTCCCGATTATCCGCGGACTTGGGTGGCGCGGCAACCACAGATAAGCGAATTCCGCGGTTAATCCGAAATAGGACGAAAAAGGACGAAAATCAACACAAAAATGCTTTTAACATGTTTTATTTACATTAAAATGGCAATACATAGTTACAGTACATACATTATAAACAATTATTTTATTTTAAATTGTTTATTCATTTTAAAATTTTATTATTATGGGAAGGCTCTCGCGTAATTTAGTGTAACCAGCCGGCCTAAGCTCCGCCCACAAGATCGCTCTTTAAATTGTTTGTCTATAATTGTCTTCACTTACTTTGTTAGCCTCTTTTATTGTTTACCTTATTCTAGATTTAATTTGTTTTTAATTCCGTAATTTATTGTACAGTAAAAAAAATGGAAACAGAAGAGGCGGATAATCGGGAGTTTACAGTATTTCAGTCCTCCTTTAAAAAAATTTCGAATATATATTAATGCCTATTAATTTAACAATGGTGTGTAACTGTAACGAAAGCAATAAGAGTTCATTCATTTAATATGTCCTAAATAATTGTTCTTTTCTTGAGTTGCAAATCCTTTTGGGTGTCTAGCCTGTACTGAGTTTATTTCTTGTAGGGATTTTCTTTTCTCTTGTGGAGTTTTGATTAAAGCGACACCTGCGTTGCTGACAGGAAATAGGGTAGGAGGGCAGCTTCCCTTCCGGTGACCTTCCGTACTAATGAGTTGCAGCGCCTCCTGCTGTTGCTTCATTCTCTGCCTTGGCTGGAGTTTTTCTTCGCAATTAAGCTTGAATTGACGGATATTGAGTGAGTCTGAACCATCCAACATGAATACAGCTAGAATTATATCGTAAAAAAAAGAAGAAAGGAACTAATTCTTCTACCAATGTCTTTTTTATTTCTAATGCAGTACATAATAAGGGAAATTCAAAACCTTTTATTAGGTTGTTTTAGAGACCCATTTGGGAGCTATTGCGTTTGTCCTGTCCGTCCGTCCGTGTTTGACCTCCCCCCTAACAACTCCCGAACGGAAGGTCGGATCGACAAACGGATTTCACCATCGTGTTCAGAGACCCAAACACAGTAGGAATGCCCCCCCTCCCCCCAATGTTCGAGATATTTGGCATTGTTGTCATTGTATCCTCTTAACTCCCGAATGGAAGGCCCGATCGCTAAACGAATTTTATCATCGTCTTCAGAGGTCCAAACAACAGGAATAGAATATTTTCAGGGACCAACGCCCACTCTCGAATATGTTCGAGATATTTAGCATTGTTTTCATTGGATTTCCGCTATTAGCTTAAATGTCAGAAATGCAAACCTTTCAGTTCAGTTGTCAACTGTGGCGTAATCGGTAAGTTTTCGGATTCATACGGTGAACGCCGTCGATTCGAATCCGTGTATATACTGTCTTTTATTTGTTTTTCTTATTTTCCTAATGTTCTTTTTGTTTTTTTCCGAATTATTTTTCGTTAATGTACTTCGTTTTTTTTATTATTATTTTAAAATTTTGTTATTATTATGAGTCGCCTTTAAATTTATACTTTAGCACAAAATTATATTCACTTGTTTTGTTTGTTTTTTTTTATAAAAGATTTACAGATATTTTGATTGTTTTGGATACAATGGTTTGTTTTGAAAATGTTTTGATTGTTTTTATAGTTCGCGTTGTGAACCACCGTATTTTCGTACTAATTGTAATTTCTAAAACCGACATGAAGCGCATTTCAGATCGACTAGATATGGCAGGGCGAACACTTTTATCAGTGAACACTTTTATTGAAGACAAGAGGAAGATCATTGAAGCCGAAATGTAAGTACAGGCGATTCCCGGGATACGGACGAGATACTTTCCTGAGAACGTCTTTAGGTCAGATTTGTATGTAACTCGGATTCCTGATAAACAGCGCACATACGGTATGCATATATAATAATATAACAACAGCAATACTATAATGGCTCATGTGTGATAATAATAATAATACAGTGTTATATTATAATGTGTAATAATAAGGGTAAATGCAGACTCACAAAATCGAACAAAAACGTTAAGACGAAAGTGATGCTGTGGGTAAACAATGAGATAACCGCTAGCGTAAAGATGCTGCTCCAACAAAAAGATGCTACGTCATGCGGTTTTGTTTACATGCGCGGAAGAAACTAGTTCCGAATTGTTAATTTAATTATAAATTATCCTTATGAGGAGCCCATTCGTAAGTAAGGAATGCCGTAAGTCGGGTCGTCCGTAACCCGGAGACCGCCTGCAATATAAGACGATGCTGATGTATGTTTGTAGTAGTCAACAAGGGAGAAATGAGAAGTAGAGTTTACAAATGAAATATTATGCTTATTTTAAAATGACTTTTCACGAAAGAGTTGAGACTATTAAAATGGGTAAAAAACTAGATAATATGAAATGACAATTCTTTTTGAAGGAGGTTGCCAATTACACAACATAATTTCTTATTTAAATTCATTTGCGTTGAGAATATTTGAATGATGATGTTTTAATTAATTTCTCTTCCTTTAAATGACTCATTTTTATCCTTGGATGTAAAGTAATTTGTCAGATCATTAGGTGCCGTCAAAGGAATTTAAGCTAAATCACTTTTTGTTTTCCTGATGAAACTTAACTGACATTGAATTCGTAGTTTTCGCTGTCCTTAATAATTTTTTGAAAAGTTAATTTCGTCTGGCATCATCCAAATTGACTATCAAGTGATTTAAGACACTCTAAATGCTAGATTAAATGGAAATAAGCCAAGTTGTTCCTCAACCCAATGTCTGAAGAAAAAAAGTAATGACGAGAATCTCTTTCTCCATAACAACTTCTCACTCTTCCTCTTAAGTAATAATAAAAAAAGTTGTGAAACTAGTTTGACGATCAAAAATAACTGAAAATATTAATTATAGTCGCTTTCATTATCTGTCTGATGAAGGCTTTGATTATACAGGTTTTTTCAATGTTACGATTACCAAAGACGAGATATATTTACAAAAATACAAATATATTTATCAAATATACATATATATATATATTTACAAAAATAAATAAAAAAAAATTATAAACAATATGAATCATCATTTATTTCCCGAAATTTCTGTAATTCATCAATACAAAAATTAGTAAGCATTCGAACTGCGACAGAGATTAGAACTATTTTTATTAATAAATTTTGTGTGTGTTGCATAACAAGCATTAAACGGTAAATGAATTGATCAACAGGGAGAGGATTTCAGTTTGTTTAATTTAAAAAACGAAGGGAAAACAAATGAAACACACATAAAATTTTGTTCTAAGTATCTACTACTTGCTTAAGGGTATTGTTATTTACAGTTCTTAACAAAAGAAACTGATGATTGGGCCCCCGCATGACCCTTAAGAAATGCAATCCTAACTCTGCTAATACATTAGTTGATGAACCCCTTACTGGCGTCCTTTTCCTTACAGCCCAACGTATAGAAATGATCCTGAAAATGTGCCATACCCTCAATGACAATTAAATAGGCTTTGCAAAATTGACTTAGTAATTCCAAGGTTGGTAAAATATTACATTTGATATTCGCACGTGCACATCCATGCAGCCTTAAAATGATGCAGTAAATCTCATGAATAAAGTAAAGAACAATGAAGGTTCGAAGTGCTGTGCCGTTCTCTGTCATAGTGGCCTTATTATTGTAGAACCAATTTACTTACAATCTTTTAATCCGTTCTTAATTCTCGGAAATTAAAAAAAAAAAATATCCGCTGACATCAATTCGGGCGAACCATAATTTTGTTGCTTTCATTCCGTTCTGGGATCGTCCTCAGTTAACTCACGACCGTCCCGAAATCGCGCAACCAATGAATCACACTTGAATTTGATAAACGCTACTCTCCGTGAACTTTGAAGTTGACACAAATCTATACCCAATCAAAAGGGCGCACGCTAGTAATACGAATAGTTTACTAGAATCTTATCTTTCGTGGGAAAAAGGAAAAAAAGGTAAACAGAATCGCTCTGATTAAATGATTGTATCAAAAGATAAAAAGTTAAAAGATAAGCCACACTTTGCGTATTTACACTGTGTATTTATTTATTAAAATATATAGTACTTAGAATGTTGATATATTTCTGACATATACAGTAGAGTGCCGATGGAGTGACTAATAACATTTCCACAATAGTAAAAACATTCTCTTATCCTGTTGTGTAACCTAGCAGAATTTAAAAAAATATTCTTTATCCGGTCTTCTGAATCCTCGGGAGTTAGGCACCGTAGAACCGCCGAAGTGGATCTTGCGTCGTCCTTCCTTATTCGTGCTTTTTTTTTTTAATGGCCTTTGTACGTGTTTTTTAGCGCTGTTCTCTATAACTGAGCAGACATCTTTATCAAACCATTCCTTTAATCAAGACAAAAACTTCACGTAAACTACAACCCTTGGAAGTCGTGGTGAAAGCTGCGACAAGGCGATTACACGATCGATCTGATCTGTGCGTCTCCCCATCACAGCCCCTTTAGCGTTTCATAACTAGTTAAATATGTAAAGTCAGATGAATACTTCACTTACATTAAACCGAATATGAACATAATCAAGTAACGAAAATGTCTTTAAATTAAACTTTCCCATAAAAAATTTATGAGAACATCAAAGAAAGAATAAGAAATGAATGAATGGAATTAAGGTTAAAAACCTAATTAAAGAATCTAACTTTCGCAACAATGTAATATTGTGGGGTGTTTCGGCTGCCAAAATTGTAGTGTGAAATAAGTAAAGACTGAAAGCTGCATCTGGGCTGAACGAACAACAACTGACAACTACACTGTTTATTTCTGGTTACATGGGTTTAAATAGACTATGTACAAAAGGATTTGATTGGTTGTGGCGTTTACAAATGATTGGGTGATTTAAATGGCATGTGATCACAACGGGTTTTTAAACCGTTGTGATTTAAATAAAAGTGAATTAAAAGGATGCCACAACCGTTGAAATTCAAAAATAAACAGATCAACAGATAATTACAGAGAAATTGAATAATAAAGATTAGAATACAGAAAAACGGAATAACTAGAATACAAGGATAAAGCTATGATAAAAACTATGATATAAGTATTCAAATAACTATAAAAATCACTACAATATTTATGTATTCATTTGTTGTTCTTGTTATTCTTACTTTATTCTGTTCTTGCGAATAAAAATATTGGTTAAAATAATAATAAGTTTAATGTACTTACAAATACAGGGTGGCGTACACAGGGTGTCTATCAACCGGGAAATCCGGGATTTGTAAGGGAAATTCGGGTTGACATGAAATGTACGGGAAATGTCCTTGAATTTTCAGCATGATGTCAGGCCTCGCAACAGGTTTTGTTTTTTTTTTTTGGTTGAACAGATAGGTTTTTACCCCTGATAACATTTTTTTTTCTTCTTCTTCAAATTACTTGCGTCCTCCTTTTCATTTTAGAAAAAATGTTCTTAAATTTTTGTGAAAATGTCCTTAAATGTACGGGAATTGTCCTTAAATTTTTTGTTTGAGATTCAGTAGACACCCTGCGGACATTAAACCGGCCCAATAATAATAATACAATACAAAAAGAAATGCCTATTGGGGCCGATTTTATGTGCACCAACCTACAAATTACTTGCGTATTCAATAAAATATATGTAAATATAGTAAATTTTTCTTGGTCCAAATATAACAAAACAAACAACAACAAAATGGTATATTGAATTCTCTTATCAAATAATAATTATACAACCTGTAAATCTGTTTTATCACAACCTGCATATTGCTAGAATTATTGTTCCTTTTCCATCAAGGCAAAATTGAAATCGAAATCTATAGGCCTAAATTCAAGCGTTCTGTCTTTCTTAGCTTTTTTTAACTCTAGGAAATTATAATGATAAGTGACCTCTTAAACTACTAAGCGATGTTTACAAACATGTTTTGGTTTATTTTTATTCCCTTAAAATATTTTAGCATTTTTTGGCCTAATATTTTAATCGAAAAGTAAGATTCATCAAATCTGTCTGTTTGTGTTTCCTCCTTCCCTGATAACTTTTGAACCACTGGATGGATCTCCTTGAAACTTTGTATGCACATTTAAGGACTGTAGACGATCTGACTCTTACATTTGTAATCTTTCCCAAAGAGGTCCTTATCGAGAATTTAACGCGGGAAGGCAACGAATATTCCATTTGGAATCTAGGATTTTTTTGATTTTTTGTTAATACCTTATTTTCTTAAACAATGAATATTAAAGTCTTTAATCCATTCCATATAGCTGTAATACGATTAAAAATTAACCCATAATTTAAGTAAATAATGTGGATTTAATTCTTTCTTTTCTTTTTTAGAAAGTTTTAAAAATCAGTTTAACGTGTGGTGTATTTTAAAATTTTATATTTCTAAAACGCAATAATAAAAACACACTATATCCCTCTAAAAAATTGTATATAAAAACATTTAAATGTCGCTTTGCTGCGGAACCCTTGCATACATAGTATAAAAAAAAAATTATTTATTTAGCAAATTAATATCGAGATCGGAAAACATACGAGTTCCCAGGCCTTCTCCGGATAACTCAGATGTATTGCGCCACACACCTATATATCGATACAGCAACTTATTCTCTTTATTCTCTATCCCGTGGGAATTTCAAAAAATCCGGTCTTATTCCTTGTCTACATCATAAAGGGAACCTCTGTGCAACATTTCAGCTTTCATTACATTGCAGTAAATAAATACTGCAATGGAATATATACTGCAATTTTATTTACAATTTGACTCTATTGTATATAAATCGATGTAATTTAAGATTGAAAAGGGATCGCTGCGCAAAGAATCCGAAAGCTCTCATCAAGCCGACAATGTAATGTATACTGCAATTTTTTAAATGTTTTTAAATATAATTTTTTAGAAGGATATAGTGTGTTTTTATTATTGTGTTTTCTAGAAAGTGAAAACGATTGTTTTTAGTAGATATTTGAATTGGAATATAAACAAAGGCTTCTCGTTTTCACGACTTAAAAACAAAGAAAAACTAAAGAAATTTTAAAAAATAACATTTTAAGGAAAGTAAGCTTTATGTTCTTCGAGCATCTTGTTGTTGTTGTTTTTTTTTAATAGTTGATTTACTGTGTACTTTAATTTTAAGTTTAAAACAATGACATCAGAAGCGTTATCAAATTTTAAAATGATTACTTTAAATTATATAGCCGTGATTCCAGAGAACAAGTGTCTTTAGTAGCGCAGGGCAGAGCCCTTTCCCTTACAAATGTAATTCTGACAGTGAAGTGACTATAAAACATTTAGTGACGATAAGCAATTTTTTTTTTTGTTGTTGTTGTTAACTTCTACGATTCCTACATAGTTAAAAACATCTTAAAAGATAAGTTTAAGATGAGTTCAGCTTCAACTTTTATTAAATGAAAGGTTAGAATTGTGTTTGCATAGAAAAGTTTGTTTTGCTGCGTTTCAACTTCTTTCCTCCTCATTTAATATCTTTTAATCATTTATTATTAGAAAAAAAGAGAATTTCGTTGACATCCACAAAAAGTTCCATCCCTAATTGAATTTTAATAATTAATGGATACCCATTTGATTCCATTTCAGCAGGAAGTTGTGCTTTATCGGAGTGTACTTCCGCTTCTGGCGTTCTTCCAAGTCGTCTTGTTTTGTTTCCACTAACTGCCTTCGTTGAGGTTGAGTGGACACTTGATGGCAAAGGTCACTTTTACAGAATCCATTTATTATAAACCAATCATTCCACTTGTCTGATGAATTCTTTTTAATTTGTGTAACTGCAAAAAATAACTATTCACTTTCTCATCAGAAAATTATTTTTTGTAGGGTTCGTTATTCAACGCAGTTTTAAAGAAGAAATGTCATCGTCGGAGCGAAGTCTAACAGGTTCTTTTGCTTAACTCCAATAAATAATCTTTCTTCGACACGTGTTCGTCCTTCAACTCGTTGGTTGTCTTTCTCCTACTTCTGTTAGCATTGAAACGTTGAACAGAAATGAAAATAAATTATTATAAAAGCCTAATTGAAATCATAAAAAATAATGAATTATTATTATTATTATTGGAGATCAACCATAAACAAATTTGAATCCTTCAGTGACAAATTCAACCTTGGCTTGTTTCCAATAAGGCTGATTTCTGAGCTTTTGCTATAATTCGTACCTAGATTACATTGTAAATTTATTCCGTGAAATGAAAGATTTTCTTTTTATTTATTTATTGTGATTTTCCAAAGCAAACTACACTATTACGTTCTCCCCTACCTGAACAAATGACCCCCGGGACCTTGTGATAAAAGCCGATCAGGGGCCATTGATCATTATTATATGCATCCATCCATAGTATTGCTGTCCAGAGACAGGTCAACATTCCTATGGATTTCAAGAATTCCCATAGAAGCACCTGGGGAAAGAACTGAGGTGGGTTCCCGTGGCCTTCTTCAGGAAGCCTTTATGGAATGGTTTCAGACCGAAGAGAAAGTGAAAAAGAAAGAAAAGGAAATTGAAACAGCCAAGCCACCGCCGGGATTCGAACCCAGATTCCAATACAACGTCCGCACGGCAGACCGCCGCCCAGACCGCTCGGCCATGCCGGAACGGGACACTATTATGTATGCCATTCAAATTCTTCTTTCCACAATATATATTGTACATACGTATAGATATATTATTTCCACTTTTTGATGATTTTTCCTATTTTCAAAACTTTATAGTCATGTTGTTTTTAGAGCTTTCGCCACAAACGTTTCAGAACTTTTAGGGCACTGATTGAACTACAAATAAGTATTAAAAAAATTCGAAATCTGTTCTCGGGTTTTTAGGGGGCGGGCCTTTTGAAGTTGGGCATGATCTCAAAGATGTGACGTGGATAAAAGCCGTAAATTTTGAGCTTTTCAGCTAAAACTTTTGTGGATGGTAGATGCCCTTAAGGACTCGGCTGGTATTGTATTTCAACCAAATCGGGTCAACCATTCCAAAAAAGGCGGTTGATAGAAATTTCAACTTTTTGACGTTTTTCCTATCTTTAAACCCTTATCCTGACGTTTTTACAGCTTTTGCCATAAACTTTTTACAGCTTTTAGAGCATTAGTAATAACTACAAATAAGTAACAAAAAACTCGATATCTGTTCACGGGTTTTTAGGGGGAGGAGCTTAGAATTGTTATTTGACTTCACGGTTGTTTCATGGATAACTTCCGTAAATTTTAGGCTTTTCAGCTAAAAATAACCTTGACCTCTGATGGCTGAATATCAAACTTTCTTATTAAAGTTTTATTAGCTAATTTTTTTCGGGGTTCTCCCGTTTCCCCTGCACTTCTCCCACCATACTTTCTCAGTCTTTCTCTCCATCTGTCCTTACTTCCAAGGGTTAGTACAATAGACCTCCGGTCTCAATTCTTGGCTTCTCTGCCACCCACATTCACTACGTAACATAACATCATTAACCAATACTAGTCACAAATCTCAGGTGGTTGACCTTTAGGAAATACACTTAATGCGGTAGATGCGCGTCAGAGATGTTTATAATTCTATTACCGCTGGGATAATTTAGATAGTTTCAATTTAAGAAATTTCTTATATGTTTGATCTTCCATTTGTCCGATACATTCTGTCCTTAAAACACTTCTATTTAAAATATTCACACGAAAGGAGTGCTGAGACAAAGGGATAGTAAATAGACTGACAGAACAATTGCTGAAAATCAAGTTTGCAACTCTACAGAAATGGATTTATTTAAGAAGGAAACAAAACCAATTCAGAAATGATAGTCTCACATATTATTATCTACAAGATAATATAGATTTTTACTATAAAGAAAATTTAAAATGTAAAAATAGATTGTAAAATTAATTGAGCTTATTTAAATTTTAAAATTAATTGAGCTTATTTAATTTGAAAATTCAACCATCGATTTTTTTTAGATAAAATACTGTTATTCCATTTAAATAACTATTACTGGTATCTAATATCCAAATCCCCTAGTAAGTTTTTTTGGTAAATCTGCAGCTAAACAACAATCAATCGCCTGCGATCAGAGATCAAAATAATAATAATAATAATAAAGGAAAGTTTTACATAACAGAGTGTGTTAATCCTTATTTAATGAAAGTCTCACAAAAACCATGATGCAGTGACAACAAACATATCGATCTTCCGACAAATTTCGAATTAGACAAGTTCAAATATTTTTTTTTACCTTATCATTGACTTAAGGTTCCATTAGATGGTTTTATGAAAAGCGATTTAAAAAAAAAATTACACCCAGTCACTTCTTGTAAAGAAATTACTTATCGTTATTCGTATTCTTGTAAATGAGGTATTAAAGGAATTCTGATGCTTTTTTCCTATTTGTTGTGAATTGACAATATTTCCAGTCTTCGAGCGTTCTTCCAACAGAGATAGGTTACGCTATTGTCAACATTGCCGTACTGGCGTGGTCGTGCGGTCTCGGCGGCGGCCAGCCGTGGCGTCCAGTGCGCCAGTTCCTGGGTTCGAATCCCGGCAAGGGCATGGCTGTTTCAATTTCCTTTCCTGTGTTGTCCAGCCTCTTCTTCACTTTCTCTCTGGTCGGACGTCATTCTTTAATGGCGTCCTGGGGGAAGGCAACGGGAAACCACCCCCAGTATCTGTTCCCTAGTTTATCTACGGCTTCTCCTAGGGGTTCGCCCTTCGGGGGTCACTAGGTTCCGTAGACCGCGTAACTTCGTATATACGAAGATCGCACATCATGATGATGATGATTGTCAACATTGCAAGAAATCCTACCAAAACCATCCCGGTTTTCACTTCTTATGTATGAAATATTCTTGCTTTTCCTCTTTAAATATATTTTAAATGTGTTTAAGTTATTTTAAATTAAAAAGGAAGAGTAATTAGCCTACAATAAAACATTTGTTTTTCTGTTCAAGTAGGTAAAAAATAAAATTTATATGTAAGTCACGTGAAAAAAGTAAATACTGTCCATTAAATTCAGAATTTTGAATTTTCAAATCCTTTTCGGTTTGGAATTATGTATTTATTTTTGTTTGTTTGTTATTTTCTAACCAATCCAACAAGATATCAAAAACAAAATTTTCTAGTATTTTTTTTTTTATATTCTTATTTAATTTGTTTTGAATAAAGTGATTTTTCATTTCCTTTTCTATATTCAGTTGATGAGGATTATCTGCGTAATTTAATCTTGTCCTTCTCTTATTACATAATGTTCTTGAAACGAACTCGCATCAATCTAATTGGGAATCTTCACTCCGTTAAAAAAGTAAGTTTTGTAAATTATGATCTTTGGATTAGTTTAAAGTTGGTTGGTTTTCTTTCTGAGTTTCATCCATTTTTTTTTCCCTCCACTGTAAAGTTTGAGCGATTGCCGAGACTTTTGCTTTAAATATTTCATTTTCTGCATCTCTTTTCTTAAAGAAAAGGATTTGCGCTAAATTTCCTTTTCAAAAATTCTATAAATAGTAAGAGAGGAAACAAATCAGAAATAGAAAAAAAAAATGTCAGTTGATCGAATTTCTGCGTCTCTGTCTACCTACGGTTGCCATGGTAACATGATTTGCTTCTTCCGCTACGCGGCCATTGTTAGCCAGTTGCTATGGTTGCTCATATCGAGTCATTCTTCTGTTCATAATTAGACTTATTAAAACGCCAATCAAACCAGAATTATTGGGAAAAAAGCCAGTATTGAGTAAATTAATTAGATTTTTGGAAGCAAACTTTCATGTCCTTCCCTGTAAATAGCGAAGAAAAATATAACTAATGTTTCCTAAACTTTCGTTCAGTGATCCTTAACTACGAAATCTCATCTGCGGAATTAAAAGTAATTTAAATTTTTTTCGAAGAAAACGATTCATAAATACATACTAGGAATGAAATTGTAGGAAAAGTCCGGTTTTGTTGTGTTTAAGAAAATTAGAAATTTAAGTCGAAAGCAGCCCTTCAAAAATGAGGAAAATGGAGGGTCATACCGAAACGGGGAAAGTATATTTTTTCGGGTATTTTTCCAAACAATACATCCTGCAAACTATCATACCGTACTTAACCAAACCTATAGTTAACTGCACGGAAAATATTTGTTTGTTTGTTTGTTTTTTTAATGTTTATTTACAAACTAAAAATCGTTCCTGCCAGGTGTTTTTCTGGCTGCTTGACAGCGACGCTAGAACCTGTTGCTTTGGAAATGTGCACATCCGCCGCCCGCGAAATAATTCCAAGAAAATGTCTAATTTTCATAAAAACTTCAACAAAAAGCCTCAGTTTTCCATCAATTTCATGCCTACTATGTATTTATGAATCGTTTCTTTCCAAAAAAAAAAAATTAACTCTAATTCTACAGAGGAGATTTCATAGAACATTACCTTCTTCAATTTCCGTTCACAGTACGTGTCTGTGTTTTTTTTTTCCTCAACAAAACAAAAACAACACAATGAACAGGTTCTACTTTCTTTCGTCACTTTTTTTTCCCCCCTGTTTTTTCAAAATACAGTGTTTTATGTTTTGTCTTTTTATAATTTGATATTCTTGAATTCAATATATCACGTGAACGATTTGACAACGATGTAATATAATTAGACTCAAATACATTCGTGGAAATGACAAGAAATCAATACATATCAGCAGAAGTACGAAATAAACCAGGAGAAGATAATAAACTTCATTATCTTTTCGGCATTTTTTTTTCTGTAAATGTAGTTTTGTCCAATTAAATATTTCGATTGTCCGTTAAACAAGATTCGAAAAAAATCCGACACTTAAAAAGAACTGGCAGCATCTTAATATCAAAAACACTTAATTTGACAACTAGAAAGACTTGAAAGGGGATGTACACAAAGTGGACCTCTCTTATTTCTTGAAATTTTCTATTGAGTTTCTGTCACAGATAATTTGAAAAATTTAAAGGAGTTAGGAAATTAACATTTCGAAATGACACGACAAGAAAAGAAATAATGAAGCTACCTAACAGTTCTATACAACCGAAAAGCCTACTCGTCGACGGCCTCTTTCAGAATGTTAAGAAGCACCTTTGACACGATATAAATTAACCATGAAGTGAGGGAGGGGCATTTCCTATTCCAAATTCTTGTAAGGAAGGCAGACGACGGAAAGAACTGAGTTGCCTGTTTGCAGGGTTAGCCATTTCTGTTTCTATTTAGAAAGTTGGAATATGAATATTACATTTAAATTGTTTCTTTATATTTAAAAGAACCAAAACATTTTGTAAAGATTGTCCATTGGAATTTAATTAATATTAATTGCAGATATTTTATCATAAAACAGTACATACAGAAATGTATGTATAACAATTTATATATATAAAAGATTGCGTTTTTTTTTTCTGTCTGCTACGCCTCCAAAACCATAAGACACAGAAATACAAATAAGATACCGAATATTAGGCATGATATTGAAGATGGCTACATTTTATTTTTCATCGATATGGGTCAACCGGAAGTCACGTGATATAAGATCAACATTGTAGATGACCATAATGTAGACAAGCTGTTCCTCTCATTGAGATGAATTTTTTTACAGGTAGTCCGGTCGCGAACAAAGGTCACGTGACTGAGGAAATGACCTCAGAATCCAAGGTCAGTGATCACTAAAAATTTTACTTGACAGGTTTGCTAATTCTTTTTTTTTACATTAATGATCTCGGCATATTTTATGAAATGAAGATATTTTACTCTATTTTGAAGATATTTTACTCTAACTTATGGAATTATATAAACTTTCAGTTAACAAAGTTAGAAGGTAAACATGAAAACATAAATTACAATACAGATCACTTCTTTCTGTTTATACTATCCAACGATCTATTTGATAAGTCTAGAAATACGGTATCACCCTTCGTGATAACTTTAATTATCAATAGCACTAAAAATAAAATTATAATAGAAGCCAAAAGAGGCAAACACTGGTCAATATGTTACGAACCTTATTATCAATTATTTTATCTTAATGGCTCGTAAGTTTTAGGCCGTAGTGTGTAGACTTCTCTGGAAGTTTTTTTTCCCCTCAGCTTATATAGAACTCGACAGTTTTGATGTTTGTATTTTGTCGTACAATTCCAGCAAAATTTGTTATACTTACTTTTATAATAGAAACTGGCATATAGAATTTTAATAGTCCATGTAAGATACTTTTATGTTAATGTAACTTATACCTATAAATGATAATTTTACTAAAGAAATGATACATGTCTGATGAAGTGAATACTATTAGTATTATTCCTTCTAATAAAATCATTCCACGATTAACGGATCAATATTAAATTATTATAAATGAAATATTATTATGAAAGGAAGCACTTTATAAATCGTTGAAAAAAATTAGAATTTTATATCGAATTAATATTCTTTATCACATTCAAACTGAGAATTCTCCTGCATTATATTTCCTTCAGTGTTGTAAAAATTTTCTAGGATTTTGAATTACGTATAAGGAAAAACAGATGCTCTACAAGTTCTGAATATTACGATGAAGAATAGAATTAATTTTACACTACAGGGCTTTGATGTAATATTAAAAAAAAATAGAATTGTTTGTAGAGAGATATCGTATGCAAAGAATTTTGAGAGAAAAGAAACTTTCAAAACTTTCTTTTTTAAATTCTTATGAATTACAAATAAGTATGAAATCATTTATGTTCTTTCGGTGAATTTCCTGAAATAGTTTTAATCCACAAAAGTCACAAGCAACAGGTGCTGTCGTATTTCAAAATTCAAAACAAGTATACCAAGTGGGCGTCATTGACTAAATGTACGATAACATTTAAATTTTAAATGTACAGCATGCATTTCAATAATTAGGAAAAAAAACCCAACCTTATAATTCATAGTTTTGTGAATGATACAAGACTTATCAGTTGTCGGTGTTATTAGATATAGATTACATGCAGATCTTATGCAAAAGAACCTTAAGCCAAAGAACGTATTTGAGCATATGGGCGGACACTTAAGTATAAACGGGTAATAGTTAATGAGAGATATCGAAAATTGAAAGCCTAATGTCTGAATCTTCAGAGACCTAAAATAACAAAATTCAAAATTTAATTTTCCAAAATGAAACTGCGAACAATTTCATATCCAATTTTGAGGCTGTTTAAATGTTGGAAAACTGTCTGATCATTATATGAAGAGTTCAGAAGCCAATCAGTGTAAGTCAATAAACCAAAAAATGAAATAGGTTTTTTAAATTTCGTACCAAAAAACAACAACATTTGTAAATTTGAAGAATACATTTTTTATTGAAGATAACATAACTATACACTTGGAGGAGTGATTTGGGCACTTTGTCAACCGAAAGTATAAACATTAGAGTATGACTTACAGAAAAAATTTCAATTAAAAAAAAAATGACTTTCACTGATTGGCTTCTGAGCCCTCCATTTAGTCATTCCTAAAGAACGCATTCAAAAGATTCCTGATAATCAGTTGTCTTACTTAGGTTTTTTGGATTACTGGAGGTTAAAATTTCAGTTTAAATTTAAAAGTAATTAAAAGAATTTTGAGCGCTCTAAGAACAAAATGATAAAGATTCATATAATTTACAGTGGCGAGAAATAACATTGCATTTTCACGATTACATAATGAAGAATGTTTTATTTACTTTAAAGAATGTAAGGAATATTGTTAAAATCCCAATTCTACGAAATAAGTTCAGAAGATTAAGCAGAAGATTTCGGAGAACTATTAATGTATAGAACGATATTTTCCATTGTTTACTTCGGCTTTTCCAACATAGACTTAAATTCTGATTTTATTAGAAAGTATTTGTTCTTTTATCTCGTTTATTTTGTCATTAGAACATTTAAATACATTAACCTAAAAGTTTTTTGAACTAAGCTAAATGATTTCGTAAACAAATCACTTAGGAAGATTTGTTATTGGGAAATTGTAAATGATTAAAGAGATCAATAATGAATTTATCGGAATGAACTAGTATTTCGATTTAGGTAGATAGATGTTTCCCATATTTGAGCCTCCAAGGCTCAGGGGATGCCAAAGGCGGCTGATGATTGGATGTTCTCCTTTAACTCCGGGAAATAAACCCGATTCCCATTCTAGAGATGTCTATTTAAACCTTAGGACCCACTCGGAGGAAAAATAAACCCAGGGAAAATCTCCGTCGCCCTCCGCCGGGGATTGAACCAGTGAATTGTTTCTCCATTCCGCAGTATCATCGGAGCAACGCGCTCTCACTGAACGCTATGACTTGAAGAGTTCTTAGGGTGGGAAAAATTTTAATTAATAAATAAACGTTTAATAACATATGATGTTTGAACATAAAAACAGTGCTTAGGAATCGGAAAATGTCTGTGACAAATGTTTAAAAATGTATGATATATGTCTCAACTCTTTATCTTTTTTAAATTTGAAAACAGCTCTTTCAATGTTAAAAATAAAATCTTAATCTCTCAGTTACTGAGAAGTACTTTTGAAACTGAACTTTATTGCATTGTTGTAGTATATTGAAAAAAATTATTTATTTACTAAATTTATTCACGTCCACCGTGATTCCGCGGTTAGTCCAACTCTGATGTTTATGATTTTAGAAGTCTTCCTTGGATGAAGGATAGGGTGGATGAAGGATGATAAATACATCTATTTCATCATTGCAGTCTTTAGTTAAAAAGTCTTGCTTCCGTATATGAACAGACCACTTTGTGAAAGTAATCTTTAAATGACAATTCACTCTATCATAATAAAAATCCAAAAAAAATATAATAAACAAGAAGTTCCTGACAATATCTTGCAGTCTATTTTCCTTATAATGTAATTTCTTATAATTTCTTTACAATATTTCGTTTTTTTTTTTAAAAAAGTGAAAACGACAAAAGCGAAAGGCTACCTATATTTTCAAATGACAAAAACTCATCAATAAAAATAGCACAAATTTTCCATTTTTTGGAAAAAAATAATTAATTAAGTTCTCATTATTTACTTTTCTAAATCGGATTCATTTTGATCAAATCACGCGGAAATTAATGGATAGTTAAAAGGATTAATGCCATTTGATATCATTGTTTAAGATATCGATAGAAATTAATGACCTATGAGAATTTTTCTCATCTTCGTGTGCGAAAAATTTCGCGAAAGAACCAACATGGAAGAGATTTTAAATGTAAAAGTTAGATCATCTGTAGTCCTTAAATATGTACACCAAATTTCAAGAAGAATTGAAAAGTTGCAGGTACATACACACAAACAAACAAACTTTCCTAGGAAAGTAGGCTTAAAAATGCCTTTATTTTGTTACAAGTTCACAAATGGATTTTGAAAACAGCTGATCGAGTGAAAAAAAAAAAAAAAAATAGATGATCGTATTGAAATTAAAATATTAGTAAAAATAAATACATTCGGCAAAGTTAGTTTGCGAAACGGTCGCGGTGCTCGGCTTCCCTGCTACCAAACACGTAAACATAACAACATATGTTGCGGGAAATCACGAAATAGAAAAATCCTCAAATCGGTAGATAAAAACTGAAAAGCTACAGTCCCTGGTGCAAGAGGAATAGAAAGTTATGAAACTGAATTTTTCCTACCGGTGTATAGTTAAATCTATTAAGGTAAATCGTAAATGAAAATTGGGGCTTTCTAAGCAGATAGCATGACGAAGTAATACATGTATATATATTGTGTCTCTCATAAGTGTATAATCTTGCATAGGACTACAAGTTTGGTACCCTCTTTAAAACTTAAATCAACTATAAAGCAACGAAGAATTAAAATCTAATATCAAAAATAAAAATGTAAAAATTTATAATGATTACACATCAAAAACATTAATAATAAAAAAAAAGAACAAAGTTCTGTCACAAATAATGGTAATTTTGTCTTATTCTAATATCAAAGATTAATCAACGGTTGAAACCTTGTATTTTATGATTTTATAAGAAACTACATTCTCATTGAAAATCTTTCTGTCTTATTAAGTGGTTTTAATCTTTCACCATTTTTTTCCAGCATTTTTTTGACATTACAGGCAGTCTTTTGTTTTAAATCCCAGGAGAAAATTGAGAGAAGCTGAGTTGAACTTGTGAATTCTAGTTACTTATTACAGTTATTTTTATCTTTAAGCTATTAAAAATAAAGAAATGTAAAGAAAAAAAAATGAATCCTCAAGGAATCCTGTAGGATAAAATAGTCTCATGCAATATTAAGAGGACAGAAATACATTAAAACTGATTTAATTAAAATTTTACTCTAAGTCAATTCTTCTTCTTTTTTTTTTTTGTTGGCCAATTCGCTGCATTGGACTAATTTAGAATTCTTTGGAAAAAATCCACAAATAGAAGCAAAACATTTTGTTCCTCGATGCTGGTCATTAAGGAAAGAATTTGATTCTTCTGAAATTTCCTCTCAATTTTTGATGGTTACCGGAAATGAAATGACTAGAAATTCTCTTTGGCGTAGGCGCATCCGTAGCTCCTCGCCAAGATAATCTTAGTTGCAAGAAACTGTTTTCTTGCAAATATGCTATTTGTGAAAACATCGTCATTCCAATCTTCGGATTATAAATAAGATAAGATTACAAGAGTCAAAAATGTGAACCTTCAGAGATGATAAAAGAAACTTGCAATGAAAAGAAAATAAATCTCATTACTTTCTTATTAAGCTACAGAACAAAACAGTCTTAGATACAACTGTTGTAAATTTATACAACTGTTGATCAAAATTAAGTTCTCTTTACTGTGACAGAAAAAGAAATTCAGGTCAGTTGATTTCCATTTGCTTCTTTTTGATTTTTTTTTTTAACCTCATGATAGAATAGTTGCCTCAGATTATTATAGATTTACTTTGACATTTGTAATCCTCTTAAAATGCGTTGGAGAAAAAAAAAAGGAAGATAAGTTTTAGAATTCATTACTGCACATTGGGCTTACATGTGGCCATCAGGGATCAAGATAGACCCAAAACAAAAACAAAAACTATTTTTCTTATAAAGCTGAAAGTTTAATAGAGCGTTTAGGTTCTTATAATGAAGATTCCTATTTATTTTGACGGATGAATAGGTAATGACCTAGAGTCAAAACCGCGAAAATAGTTTACATTCAATTCTAAAAACCACGTTATTTGAATCAAACAAGAAATAAACAAACTAGAGTTGGCTCCTTATAATAAGTTCTTCTCTTTCCCTCAGCTGATCTGAAAAAAAACTATTTACTTTTTCTTTCTTCTAAACTGTCTCAGAATCAGCTTCTTATTTCCTATCTTCTATTTCTTTTTGGTGTTTCATTTGTTTTTTTTTTTGTTTTTTTTAATTCTTTGTTTTTGATCAATTTTTTGCGATTTTACCAGGAGGTGCTTGAAGTTGGCACGACAACTATTTCTGAAATTAGCATCAAAAATAAAAATTAATCCTTGATTTGTTTGTGAAAAATTGGTGTAAATAAATCTATGGTGAGCTCATGTTACTGTTACTCTTGACGCTAATAAATTTGTATCATTTATTTAGTAATAAAAATTTGCTTTTAGTTTATTATCCTTGTATCTGAGGTTGTCTTGAGCAGAAGTTGCTTTTCTCCTTCGTCACTTGATTGATTTGATTTCTTCCTTTGCTATTGGTCGTTACTATTCTTCCAACTCACTGATCCGAATTGGTGGAAATGATCTCTCTCTCTCTCTCTCTCTTATATTTATTTCCTCCAGGTGGGAATGAGGACGAGAGCGAAGCTACTCTTCTTTTGACTTACAATTCATTGCCTGTGTTTCTTCCCAGAAAAATTGCGAAACGGATCAAAACAAGAAATGTTGATAGAAAGGCCAAGTCATGCCATTCCAAGACATTGATAGAGATATTTACAAATAGCGAATTCTCTGAATATACTGTAATTATAAAAAAGAAAATATATTGAAATATAGTTTTTAGAAGTGATGATGATAATGCGTTTTTTCATATTCAGTTCTAAGTAGATTAAAGTAAATAGTTCTATTCATTTGAAAGATCTTTTGAGAAATTTCTATATCAAAATAATAAGGAAATAAGTTCGTTTCCTATCACGGAGATGTAAGTCTTGGCGTAACAAACGTTTCTGAAATAACTTAAA
Source organism: Thereuonema tuberculata (assembly GCA_023159025.1). Classification (NCBI taxonomy): domain Eukaryota; kingdom Metazoa; phylum Arthropoda; class Chilopoda; order Scutigeromorpha; family Scutigeridae; genus Thereuonema; species Thereuonema tuberculata. The sequence goes on from JAFIDM010000001.1 coordinate 106,699,637, forward strand.
AAAAAACTACTTTCGGTTCAATGTTATGCTTTTTATATTTTCTTTATTTTTAAAGTCGTGAACACAATACAAGTCTACCTTCAAATCTTTCCATTCGCTGAAAAATTGATTAATTCCTCAAAAAAAAAAAAATTATAATTTTAATCAGAATAAAAACACAGATTACAATTGATTATAAAGCTTTGATAGATGTCCATAAAAAAAAATCGTTATTTGCTATCAATGAGAGTCAATTGTTTATCTTTATGTTTTTAGTGAGAATTTTAATCAATTAAAAATATTTTTACGTGTGTGAATTTAAGTAATTTACGAGGTGTTGAAGAGAGGTTTTTCCGCAAAGAACCCGAAAGGCTCCATGGAATTTTTTAAATATCTTTTTATAATCTTTTTAAACATTCTTGACTTGGGGTGTTGTCATTTTAGTGTAAAAGAATTTTAATCACCTTCTTTCAAATTTGTTACGACAAGAATCCACCTAAAAAAAATTTCAATTTTTGAAATACAAATGGGCCGTATTTTCGAAATAGATTCACTAACTCAAAAGTTATTAAAAGAGGAAGAATCTTCCTGAAGAAAGCATGCGGAAAAGGAAAAAAAAAAGCAGTATTTTCAAATTGTTATTCTCACAATTGTCTGAATTATTATTCTCTGTTGCCAATTCGAATCCTGTGTAAGCATAACATGAATGCTGTTACTTTTAAACATAGTTCATTTTAAACTTTGCTTTAGCTTGAACGGTTGAAGAAAATAGGAAAAAAAATTACAGATTGTTACTTCGTACATTTCTTTCCAAAATGAGAAAAAAACCGCAACTAAATGTATTTGTTAATAATATCCCATAAGTAGTGTTTTTAATTATGAACGAATTAATTTCGAAATGAATTATAATTTGGAAGAAAAAGAAAGTCAAATAAGTCGTTCAGAATGCTTTAGTCAATCTGCAGTACTTTCTCTTTCTGTTTTGAACGCAACAGGTAGTTTTGCTAAACGAAATCACATCATCTTCATACAAAAAGCAAGATTGTAATTAATTCAGTGAATCTTCTAATTTTTATAGATATTTAATCTTCGAAGTCTTTCTTGATGGTAATTGTTTACATCATAGTGCCCATTATTCTCGGAAGTCTTCTGGAACAATTTCAGCTCCAATTTATCTAGAATACACTCTTTAATGTTGAACATTTGTTAATTAAAACGAAAACACAGCAGCCTCTGTAAAAGTCCAATGTTTGCGAACCCTATTTTCAATTTCTTAACAGAGAAGACAATTACTGGGTTTCAGCCGAGGCTAATTGTATGAGATCGCTCGAAGGAGATTTTCTTATCGTAATTAGGGTCAGCCTTCGCCGATTGCTGGCGCTCAGATCGCGTTGCCTTGGTAACCGAAGCGTCTCCGGCGTCTCTTCTTCCATTTTGTGATCGGAGCGGGTGATGGCATGGCTGCTCTGTCGTCTATGGAGATTCCTCGGCTATGGTGAGTGCTTTTTTCCTCTTCACCCGGGGGACTGTTTGCGGGGAACGGATCCTTTAGTCTACGCGGTAATTTTGTTATCGCCCAATGAGAACGACAACAACAGCTAAAATTCAGAAAATGACCGGCAATTCTATTGGGATGTAAAGGGAGAAAAAAAAGTCAAGAAGAGCTCAGTGAAGTTTCTAGACACACGGAAAAAAAAAAAAAGCTGTTGCTTTTAGACTTTGTTTTTGTAGATCACAACAATATTTATTACACTAGTAACAATTGAGAATATCATTTCTGATTTCAGTTAATGTTTTTATAAAGGATTATAAAATTATGTTACGAGTATTATTTTGATTGGTTTCATAATTACCGATATTTGTTTGCTAACATACATTAGATAACAAATGGTTCTAAAATTATATAAGTAATAATGACTAATAATAATAGCGATTTATTTATCTGCATTATGTAATTATATTTTGACTTTCGTTTAAGCTGTTAGCATCGGAATATTCATTATCACTTATTATCAACAATACTCGCTTTGCCAAAAGTATATTTGCAAATATTGCAGCTATTTTTCAACATTGTCATACCTTTGATTTTAACAATAGTGAATATTTCTTGAGTAATCATTCCTTCTTTCTTTGTTATTAGTATTTTGCAAAGGTCTAACAAAAAAAGTAAATGATCTGCGACGAAGACAAGACTGTAAATGACGAATTTTTCTTTTCTTCATTGTAAAGGTGTTAATGGAGTGTTATTTTTATATTTCAAAATACCTTAACGGAATAGAAGTCTATTTTTAAAAATTAAGTGATAAGAGTTTCTGATAATTCTAGTGATAAGCCTTTGTGTAGGAACTTTATTTGTAATCTTATTTATCAAAGAAGCAGAAAAAAATAGTCATTGCTGTTTCATATTTGATATTTCTATCGCATTCTACAGTGCTGCATTAAAAATACCCGTGCAAAATAGTTTATTTTGGTTTTCACTCCTTGTAGTTGCGGTCGTGCAATTGTCATGCAAAATATCGCATTTCCGGATTTCAAAGGATTCACGTTTTCCGGCTCTTTCAACACAGTTGTCAATTGTTGAACAATGTCCGTGTGTCAGTGAATGTCTGTTATAGAACATTGTTTGTTTTTTATTGTTATTACATGTTTTTCTTCTATATTACATTTACTGCCTCTCGACTTGATGAGATTCACATCAGTTACAACAGTAAATTTGGTCGAAATTTCTTTCGATATTAAAAACCAGTATATTTACAAGTACACTACAACCTCGTTTATCCGGACTAACTGGGACCAAAGGGAATCCGGAAAATCGAAAATCCTGGTAATATGGGTAATAAGCAAAACAAATCCTTAAATAAACAGACTTACCGTTTATTACGATAAAAAACTATGTTTTGTTTATTCAATGCCCTGTGACACTGTAATAAAGCTTTCTTAAACTCGACAAAAAGCATTTTATTACCATAATTTTATTGTACAATCTATGCAAGAACTGTACATTTAATCAAAATAAAAAGCGAATGTTTGGCGTACTTATAGTTACGTTCTTGTTATCATAGTTAAAATTATTATCTCTGTGAACATTAAATAAAAAAAAAGTCTACAAATCTGCTCCGGATTATCCGGTGATCCGGATCAACGAGGGCCGGATAAACGAGGTTGTAGTGTATTTATAAATATTCAAGCCTGATTAGAAACTTGATAACGCTAAAAATAGCCTAAAAGGCAAAGTATTGAAATAACTAAGTTAATTATGAAGCAGATGAAGTGTTAAAGCTTTTCCATCAAAATTATTAATAGTCTTGAGTCAGTTCTGGTGGTGGAACACCAGAATTTACGAGGTGAATGTAAATAATTTTGACTCAGATTTCTAATAATTTCACAAACGATAACAAAGGATCTTTTTCCATATTTACTTAGATTTAAAAGTGAGAAGGATTTTAAACAGAAGACGTTTCAACTGAATTTTAAAAACTCATTTTTAATTCTTAGCCTTAAAAATTCTTAGAATTTGTAGAAACTGTTGAAAGACCTTCACCTCATTAAAATTCTGCGCATCTTAGAAAAAAGCAGACAAAAAGAAAAATTCATAGGAAACAAATTAATTCAGTCAGTTTTCCTTCTGTGAACTATTTTTTTGCCCGTCTCTTAAAGAAGAAAAGATAAACAAAAGAAAATGTAAAATCGAAAAATATTTTAAGGAAGAGGGAAAAAAAAAGCGTATTTTTATTTCTGTGCAAAACAAATCTTGTTTTTGAATATTTGAGTCTTTGTTTGTTTGTTTTGTTTTTTGTAACTCCTATTTGAAATCTTAAAGATATTAATAAAAGATCATTCCAAAAGTTATTTTTGAATAAATACGAATTTTTAGTAAAGTTAATGTGGAATTATATTTAAGCTATTAAGTAAAACAAAAGTTGATGAAATTATTGTTTAATAAAGATAATGCAGTTTAAAATACCAAATTTTTAGAAAATTACAATCAAAAATAATTAAGCTTTAAGAAACAATGGTTGAGACCAACTATTTGCTAAGTGACGGCTCAGAACAGTTTCTCGCTCTTGCAGATCACCAGCTGGGAGTAATCACCAGTCAGCAACGAGGTCTCAATACGGAGGTCAAGAGTTTCTTTTCATTCAATTCCAATTTACTTATAAATGAACAAATTAACTTTTTTACATTCATTGATGAATGATTATTCAAAAGATATTTCAGAGAAATAAATAAGTAATTAAAACTGTACATTAAAACTAAATTTATAAATTTACAATACTATGTATTAACTAATTAATTACATTAGTTACAAGATTTTCGGAATATGGTTAATCTTCGAAATGCCGTTTCTCGATCTTTAAATAATACTTTGTAAATCAAAAATCTATTCTGAAAAATTATTTTACGGATATAGGTGAAAGTCAGAATTCTCGAATGTTATCAGTGTCCTCCTTCCGATAATGTATCGTTTTAGACGTATTTTGATACTAAGAATTTCACTTGTCAAAATACATGATCGGAAAATGTTTATTTTTATGCTTGGTTTAACGAGAAATTTCCATTGGTTGCGTTGTTCGTATCTGGGAATGGTAACATTGGTCATTAGCAAATGAATCCTTTATTTTGTTAACGTTTGTCAACGCCTTTAAGCAAATCATAGCAATTCGCAAAACAAGCCACGATAAGGCGAACTCTGCATTTACCTAACTAGCAATGTTTTAACAAGAAGTTTCTGAAAATAGTTGAAGCCATTACTATTCCTTAATCTTCAAACATATTATTTAAAAAAAAAAAAACAAAAAAAAAAAACATATAGTTGAAATTAAAGGTTGTCTTTCTTAAATTCCTTGTCGTGATTTTGTAAGTAATCTTTACTGTTAAAATCGCGTGACTAACATGTATTTTAAATCCATATTAAATTGACGTAGTTGAATTAGATTCATTTGTTTCGATGTTTTTTCTTTTTAAAAAAGTTTAGGTAAACATTATGAAATAGTTTTCAGAAGTTATGTTACTTTCTACAGACGCCATCTGTTTCAGATTTCGCATATTTTATTTAAAAAAAAAAAAAAAAAATAAAACAATATTGTTGTATTTCAGAATCTCTGCAATATAGAAATCCCAATATTCTGTTGTTTCCAGATTTTCTTTTATATCATTTTCCTTGGAAAAAGGCTATTCACAGATTAAAATATTACTATTTACTACTAAAATACATTAAAAAGGAAAAAAACATGCATTTATAGATATTTATTAATCATAAAACACTTTAGATATCTAGTTCTCCTTGAAACTAGGCAAAAAAAAGTTAAAAAAGTTTGTTATTCATAAGGTTGTGTCGATGTTACTGGGCAACATTCATCTGTGTTATTTCGAGAATGGGACGATTGAATTTTTAATGCTAGGTTTTCGATCAGACGGCAAAGACAATTTAGTGTTAGGTTTTTTTTTTTCTTTTTTTTGACATATTTTGAAAAACAACATTTCCGAAGAAAATTCGAAGAAAATTTGTAAACAAATGCAATGCGATATTAGATAAAACTTTACAAACAGGATTCTGTTTAGGGACAGCGTATGAGTGATCATTATTTTTCATGTATTTTGTCTAGAAATGAATTACTAAGATTCAAGTTCTTAAGAAATGCGATGTAGTCATTCTATAGTTGAAGTTTTTCTCGCTTACTGAAGAAAATTAAAATTCCAGTAGCTAACTCTAAGCCTTAACGTAATATTTGGTTCATGTTCAAACCTACGGCAGTGTGTCAGCATGTATCTCAAAAGGATGGGAAAGACATTGTTGTTCTTTCGATCCTTTTCAGTTCTTATCTGATTCAGTGGATCCTTCTGGAAACTTTCTTGTACAAACAAAAGCATATTGATCCCAAACAAAACTGTATAAAAGAAACGACATTGTTATTCATTCACCGTAGTCACGGGTAAGCAAAACCCACTGTATTTCCAAAATAGAAATATTAACAATCAAAACAAGGTTAAAGGAATAAATAATACTGAAAATAATCAAAGATTAATAAAAAGGAATGGTTGAATCCCTTTTATAAAACCAACTTTCAGAAATAATGTAATAATCGTCAGAAAAAAATGGTAATCAGAAAAAAAAAATAGCTTAGGAAATATTATTTGCAACCATTATTTCGTAATTTGAAGCAGATGTGGGGATTGTTGTTGTTGAAACAGATAGCGTGGAATCTTATAATTGCTTTTTATTGTTAAGCGAAAATGAATATTTATTTAGTTTTAACTAACGTCAGCAATTTTTGTTAGCTAAAAATTTTACCAAGATGCACAACATTTGAACAGTTTTCGTATAGACGTTATTTACGAGGCTTTCAACTAATGAAAATATAGTGAAATGTGATTTTTTTTTTCCTTTTACCTTGTTGTAATTATTGGGGTCATTGATACAGTGTTGTTGTGAGCATCTGTTGCGATTCTTAAGCCGTTCAAAGTCAACCTTCGTTCAAAAGATCAAGGTCATTCCAATACAAAACTCCGGACGAAAAACAAACAAGAAATCAAAAAGAATTACGAAGCAAATAATTGCACTTTTATAAACCTCACCTATGAAATTGGCGAAAGAAGGTAGCGGTGGGCCACAACCTCCTGATTACTTAAATTATTTCATTATTTGTTGCATTTTCTGACGCTAAATTCTTATTCTATGCTCGTACATGCTTAAGTAATATTCCTTGAAAACTAAGTGCACTGTCCTGAATATGAAACTTCAAAAGAATGTACTGGAGAAACCTACATTTTTTTTTTTTTGACTTTGAACAAACTTGAATATGTGTATTTTTAGTTTTGTGTGTTAAATACACGTTTACACGAATGCATATCATTAATAATTAACTTTTAATTAAAATTAATATTTTTTTAATGAAAATGTGGAAAAAGAATCGTTTGACTATTGTATCATGATATGATTTAATTAGTAACTAAGGGTAAATATCAGACAGGACTAAAATCGTTTTATAATCGAAATCTCTATGTAAAGTTTAACGGAATTTAGTGAGATGAAAAAATTAATTTTTGTAATAGCATTTTTATATGTGGTCTTCTTTTATTATAAACAAAGTTTCATTAAAAATCAAATTTAAAAAGAAACCAGTATGAAATAATATCTCCGTAAAGAGGAAATTTAGTATTAGTTACAAGTGATTCAGATTGCAACTGAAGCTCGTAAATACCAAAATTTTTTTAAAGAAATCCTTAAATAAAACAACCCAGTTTTAGAGACTCCGTTAAAAGCAATAAGGACTGAAAACCTCTGAATTCTAAGACATTTTTTAAGTATCATTACGAAAATAGAAATCGCAATAAATGCATAATAATCTGTTCCAACTTAAAAATAGTTGCGTTATTGCGCTTTATTTTATTTAGGGGTCTAGGCTTTGTCTTTCGGTGCCCTCCTATAAGCTTTAAATCGCCCCCCATTACTTTTAATAGGAGTGAACTGAACTCCGTCCAGCCAAAAAAAAAAATAAAAGCTGGTCGAACTATCCACTAACGCTCCTCCAAACATTGGCGCCCTAACTTGGTTTACCGTAATGCTCCAGACTTTAGAAAGTTTCAGACCCACGCTTCAGACCTTAGCCATCAAAAAACAGCACTCATTTTGACTGTCTCACTTTGTATCATTCTGTCTCGCGAACCCTTTCATAATTACTTAACAGGTAAAAAAAAAAAAAAAAAAAAAAACTTGAGTCTAAATGCCCTAGCGGTTGAAGCGAGCATTGAAAACTTACTCTATTTATCTGTCCGCGGTAATTTCAAAACGATGAAAGCTAAAACCATAAAACCATCAAACGGCCAAGCAGCTTGTTAACAACGCGTGCGTCATTTTGAACCGTTGAGACACGAGTTATTTTAGTTGGAGGAGATTTTTTTTTTTTCGTAGAAGCTTCTCGAACTTCCCCGGATAGCTTTCCGAAATATACTTACTACTCTTCGTATAAGTTAAAGCCGAACTTCGCGATAGAGTTTCGCGATTAACGTGAAAAGTGAAATCAACGGGAATAAACCAATTAAATTTTTGAGGTCCTTTGATGATTAATTTTAACAGGGGCAATGCCAGTTTGTATTTCCTACACGTATTTGTTTGTAAAATATACATTTACATTACAAATGTATATATTTTTAAGGGCTATCTCCGAACACATTCTAAGGAACTCAACAGTTCTCATAGAATAAACTGGGGAAAGATACTGAGATGGTTTCCCGTTGCCTTCCTCAGGAAGCCATTATGCAGTGGCTTCAAATCCGAAGAGAAATTGAAGAAGAGGCTGACAAACACAGGAAAGGGAAGGAAATATCCATGCCGCTACCGGGATTCGAACCCAGGTTCCATCTGCCTCGTGGGATGCCTCCGCCTAAACTACTAGGCTGGAACGGCATATAAATATATATTTTCATTTTTTTAATATTTAATCAGGCCAATGCATGATTCTATTGGCTTTTATTTGACATTTAATTTTGTTGAAAATCTTTTCCTAACGAATCATTAGAGGATTTTTTATTTTATTTATTCCGAGTAATTCTAGCATCATCCTATTGACCTTTTGTCCTTTGCCTTTCAATTATTTTTTTCTCTATTCCAATTTTGAAGAAATCTTTCTATAAAAACTGCGTGTTCCAGGAAAGGATTAATGTTTTCGCTGATGAAAATGTGAAGATTGAATTGCAGTTAAGGAGATCTTCTCTTTCTTCAATCAAATCATTTGGAAAGGGTTTTTGGGTGAATCCACATCATTGCGAAATACACTTCTTTTGTCACAGACCGAAAATATGATTGCCTAGAAAATTTGGTGGTGGCTGAATATTGAGAATGTCTGGCATGACAAGAGAACATTGAAATATTGCAATGTTAAACTTCAGTTAAGCAAATAAAATCAAATAAGAATTTCCTAAAAAATTTTAAAAGCATTGAATTCTACTGTTTTTTTAAATAGTATCTGCTTTCTTTGATGTTTTTAATATTTCATGTATATTTTTGAGAGTTACTGCCCTCTTTTGTTTGTTAGTTGCAACTCTTTCAGTCACGATGAGTCATCTTCAGTATTAGAATTTTTTTATTTTTTATTTGACAACGGGAAAAGTTATAAAACTGGTTTCTTAGTATACACGGAACCAAAGCAACCCATACATGTTTCATTTCCTGCCACTTCCTGTGGGACAGGAGGTGACTGTAGACCGGAAATCGTATTTTCCCCACCTCTAAAGTCATGAGGGTTCAATAACATAGGACTCATGTCTGTCGTAACATTAGAGCGCTCTTGTTTGTACATTCGTGAACGGCGTCGCTAAAAATAAAAACAAAGGAAAGATGCTTTTGTTACTTGCAAATCAAAATTTAACAGTTATCTAAAGAAATAAACAAAGAAGGAAAAAAAAAACGCTGTTGTTTTACAGAAGTTGCTTCTTTTTCGAATGTTTCTCCTTTAGGAAAATCGAAGTCTCTACAGCATTATAATTCCTCACGAAGCTACACCGAATTGAAGCTGTTTCAGAACCGGCAGCTACAGAATCCATAAGTTTGGTTCGGGATTTAGTTTTCTTTTTAGTTGTTGGGTCAACAACAAAGAGCATTTCTTTATTCCCAAATATCAGAAAATAGACATTTGTGTATCTTTGTGTTTATTTAGATAAATTTGTGGTAGTTGTTTACATTCATTGAAAGAAAAAAACAAAAAATAAAACAACAATTTCATATTCTAAGTTGGTTTATTAAAGATCAAATGTCATACCTCGGAAATTAATGAGAAATTCTTTCAAATAAGGTTTCATCGGTAGTTTGTCTGATAATTACTAAAACTAGAAATAAACAAGTCTACACTTTGAGAGATAAATAATTTAGCTTTGGTTATCGATTTACAAATGGAATGCCGCCATTGCACTAGTTTGCTTAGGTTTGCCAACAGGTCTCTCAAATTACAACCTTATTCGAATAATGAACTCGAATTCAATTAAAAAGTATTCACAGTTTTTTGTTAAAATATACCCTAACAGAATCATCTGATACGTTATAATTTACTTGGCTTGATAATTAATTTGCTTTTTAAATTAAAAAAAGAAAGTAAGTAAGATTTATTTAAATCCCATTATGTTTTTAAAAACATGATTCATGCTCATTCTGGAGTTGATTGGTTATTCAACTACAATGAGAAATGCTAGACAGCTTAAATAATACATTAAAATATGGACCTAGTGTTTATTAGTGCAAGAGCGACAACCCCAAACAGCTGTTTCACGGTACATTGCCGATCATCAGTGGAGTGAAGTCGCTGTAAACCCCTAGATCCAACAGAATCATCTGATACGTTATAATTTACTTGGCTTGATAATTAATTTGCTTTTTAAATTAAAAAAAGAAAGTAAGTAAGATTTATTTAAATCCCATTATGTTTTTAAAAACATGATTCATGCTCATTCTGGAGTTGATTGGTTATTCAACTACAATGAGAAATGCACTAATAAACACTAGGTCCATATTTTAATGTGTTTAATCACTTTTTTAGGCGATTTTTTTCTATTTGATGCCTACAGAAAACTCATAGCGGCCAGCGGAGACTGGCACATGGATTTCTATTTCTTTTATTTTTAATGTGTATTTCTTGTTTTTAATTTATGCTTGGAGGTCCCATTCTCTTCTCTCAGCTTAAATAATATATATAATAAATGGAGGAAAAGAAAAGACCCTTTAGTTGTCCGCAGATTATAAGTTTGTTAGCAGAGAAGAAATATAATTGATGATTCGTATGAAAATACACAACTTGTGCTAATATCTGCACGTATTGTCCTCCAAATGAAAGTTGGCCGGCGGAAGTTTGAACTGCGCAGCCCTTCCGGTAGCTGATCAATTATGTTTTCCTGTCACAATGGACGATGGCGTCTGTTTTCAGTGAGAAAGACATGTTGATAACGCCAAATTAAAACTTCTCTCGACTATTTAGCGTTATTTCAATACCAGTTGCTAACAATAAGTATTTATATAAATAAATATATATATATTATTTATAAATACAATGCTCTTTTGCAAAGTAACAAGCGATTACCGTAATGGCGGCGTCCTGTCATAAAATCAGACGGAAGTGCCTGACCAGACTAATCGATCATACATGCGCAGATCTCACAAAAACAGGGCGGCCATCTCTCATTTGGAGGACAATAATTACATCCATTTTCAGTGAAATTCCAAAGTAGCTTAATGGCACAATTTGTATTATTCTTTAAGAATTAAATTCGTTGTTAATTCATCTCCGTTGATATAATAGAGTTAATTTTATAAAAATAACTCATTGGTCTATTAAGAAAAAAAAAAATCAGGTGATTGGGTACAAATCAGCTGTGGTCCCACCCACGAGAGAAAAGGCTTCGTTGATAGTGTTACTCTGCCCAACCACTAATTTCCCCAACGCGCAGTTCTAATACAGCGTATGTGGATTTGCTTTGTCTACCTTTCCTCGCAGCCTCGAGATTCGAGTGAGTCGTAAAACTGGTGCGGTCAATGTGATACAAAAGTTTCAGCTTAAGCATAAGGGTAATAAATGGTTGCCTAGAGACAAGAAGCACGGTGTCTTTAGAAGACATAGTCTTAATAAAGTTGCTGAAGCTTACCTCTTAATTCATTCGTACTGCTTTTAAATATGAAGCCGCGCCGTCGGTCCTTAATATTAGTTTTTATCTTAATTATAAGAGACTGGTCGTAGGGTTTTTCAGAAAGGTTTTTAGAGAAACCACAGCGTATAAGAATGTTTAGATTATAACGAGAATTTTATTAAATACGAGTTTGTTTTTTTATTTGAGGTTTAAAGATGGAAATTGACTTGGAAGAACATTAATAAATTAAAAAGCAAAAACACAAAAAATTAAAAAGAAAACCAACTAAAAATTAAAAAGAAAACCAACCAAAAATTAAAAAGAAAACCAACCAAAAATAAAAATAAAACATAAAAAAAAAATTAAAAAATTAGATTAAAACCAACAGTTTCAATGGTTAACAAGCCATCATTTTCAAGATGTGGAGTAAACGACTGCCTTCTAACCTGTCATTTACCTCTTTGCATAATGCTCCACACCTTGAAAATGATTGCTTGTTAGCCATTGAAACTGTTGATTTTAATTTAATTTTTTATTTTAATCTAATCTTTTTTATTTTAATTTTTAGTTGATTTTCTTTTTAAATTTTTGTTTAGTTTTTTGCTTTTTAATTTTTATTTTATTAGCAGTTTTAATTTATTTACATAATTTTGAAGGAAGATGTCCAACAGAATCTCGGAACAGATTTTAGGGGATTTCTAAAAAAAAAGAAAAAGAAAGCTTACTTCAGTGTGATCAGGTGGTGATGAGGAAACTAATGAAGATGACGAGAAATGCAATAAAAATCGAACAACTTGTAAAACGTTTTGTTTTTTTTTCACAAAGGGTCATAGGGTCTCAAATTGCTTTATTTATCATAATGACATTGATTTTTCATTTCTCTTATGAAGCAGAGTTAATATTCTCGGGAAGATGCTTTCCAGAGATGATCACGAGAGCTCCACTGAAAAAAATAAATTCCAACTGATGTCAGACCGCATCTCAAAAAACAAACTGAGCTGAAAACATGGCCTGTTATGAAACTGTTGGCCATCCAATAATGTGTAAAAATTTCATGGTCACAGCTTTTCTTGTTCTGAAGTGCCAGTCTCAATAATACTTCTACAATAATACTTCGATCTTATACTTTTTTTTTTCGGATAATAGTTTAATTGTTTACAGTCTATTTTGTAAGTTCCAAAAAAACTTGGTAATAGGATTTGCTCAGTTGTACCACTTACATAATGAGTTTCGCTTGTTACTATTCGTTGTTATTCAATAAAGTTGCTTTGAATACTTACCTTATCAAAGAAGAAAAGATAGCTTGAGGGATTTTTTTTTTTTATAAATAAAGCAAGGATTTTTAATGGGTTTCACTTTTAATTAGAGATGGAGTGAAGTTGTTCAAATTTAGAAACAGCTCCTGGTTATTGAGAGAATCCGTCAATATTTTTTAAAGTGTTAGTGTAAAAGACAGCCCCTTTTAGGAACCAAGCAGTAGGAATTAGACAACTTCTGCTGTTGAACGAAAGAACTTTTCCTTGGCCTTTGACTTGAATCGATACCAATTTTTCATTAGACCATTATGTGAATCGTTTTGGTTTCATCGGAATGTCTATAAGGAAATTCCTCTCGTACCTTGATTCCCAAAGATTCACTAATTCTGCATTTTCTTGTTCAAGGATGTCCTCTTAATCATTTTTGAAACCAAGCTGCGTTTTAAAGCCTACTTTGGAAACCAAATCCAGCAATCGGGTCCATGTTGTTTTGATTATTATTTTTTTTCTAATTTAAGGGCCTTATTTTCCCTTTTCTAACCATTTTTAATGTTTATAACATGTACCAATACAGATAAACCTATCGTAATTATTCTCGATAACTCGAGTTGGAATATTGGGGATAACACTTGGAATTAACCTTCGAGGATACTACGGATAGCATTATAAGATATGTATAGCGAGGGGGAGAAGTAGGTTAATAAAAAAAAATGGAATAAATACAATCTTATTATTTTCTTATTGTTAATTATATCTGTTTCATCATTTTATCTGAAAGAAATCTGAAAAAGTGTTGCAAAAGATATAGAAAATGTAATGATGTTGGTCTTCATGTTACATTTCGTAAAGTTAATTCTAAGCATGAAATCAGTCAAGGATTAAAATAAAATGTATGTTACATCATCCGTTTCGTGCTGGAATAGTATCTTTGGTGGTTTTCCAGTTGGTGCAGTTGTAAACTGTGATGGCACGTGCTTTGTTTGTGAGTGACTTGTTAAACAGTCATTCCACGTTAAGCTGGGAAGCTTAGAGGTTTTGAGACTATTATTTATTAACCATTACAAGAAAGAAAGAGACACAGAAATCGAATGGAATGAGATTTCAGCTTTTATTCAAATTCGTCATCATTTTAAATGTAGGCCTATTATTTAAATAAAGAAAGTGTTGTCTTTGAGGTTTTGTCTCCTGCCGAGGTAGTTGATAGATTCAAGATTCTATTCAGAAAGTTCAAAACAGGTTGGAGATTCCGAAGGTATCCAGGGTTCGTTAGCCAACATATTAGTAATGGCGAAGGAATAGATTTGAAATGTCGAGCTTTTACGGATATTTCTGATTAGAATTGTTTCACTTGCACTTTTTTTCAACAAAATCAAGATTGATTTTAAGAAATGGTGTAAACTCTGTAGAGAAGACCTGAGTGTGCCGTGGCTTGCCGTCAAGATACCTTTGGTGTGCCACGAGAAAATTCTCGGAGTGCATCTGCAATCAAAATGTAACTTTACACTAGACAAATGCTTGTATCTAGAGTAAAATCTAGATATCAATAACCTGGACAATGACCTAGAAATATAAACTTCATTCTGTTTCCTTATAACAGTTAAGGATAATAAAATATTAAATCGACTTAAAAAATATCTCAAGTATGTTTAAAAACAAAACTTATATTCGTTTTATATTTACGGATAAATCACAGATGCTAATTCAAAGGATTTTAAGCAATGAAAAAGTCTGATGTGCCACGGGATTTCGGCAAATATAAAAGTGCGCCGTAGAAAAGGTTGAGAAACACTGCGTAAGAACTCTACAACTTCTGGAATCGATGGATTACTCAGATTATTATTGATTATTCGTAATCTTTGGCTTGAAATCTCGACTTCACTTTATCTTTCCAAGCTTCGTTTCGTAAAGTATTGTTATTATAATCCTTTTCGATTGGTCCTTATCTTTAGTAGCAGCAGTTTTTTTCTGGGATTTAATTAACATCATTTCAAGTTCTGAGATCTGGGAGTTTCATAGTAATATTCTTTTGACGATGTAGAAAATATACAATAACTTAAAAAGTTTTTCCCGCTTCCTCTGTGCAAATGTACGTTTCTATTTTTTGTTGCTTATCCAAATTCAGATACTCAGAGCTTGAGATTAGTTGTTTGCTTATTTATTTTAGCCTAATCTGAATGGGTATTTTTATCACCTGCTATTTACGTCAAACCCATATTTCATTGGGTTTTCTCATCTTTACGTGGTTGAGATCTCTACAGCTCTTCTTATATCAGAAAAGAAATTCTCTGATTTACATTTGGGTTCACAACTAAATACAGTTAGCTCTGTAGGTTTTTGCAATTTAAACGAATTTTTTTTATTTTCCGTTTCTGTGAGGTATTTAACTTTTTTTTTCTTGTCAAAATTCCTTATAATATTCACAATTTACAAAATAATATAGTATATTAATATATAGTTTACATAATATTCACAGTTTAGTACCTTTTTAATATTAGAAGAAATAAATATGTAACGAATAGTAATTTCTCTTCGAACAATTTTGATTGGTCTTTAAATATTTACTTATCCCAATATTTCTTTTTTTTTTTTTTTTGAGATTTCCGTTTTGTGATGTTGTTATTAATTTTGGTAAATTCTTGTTTGTTATCTGGCCCTAACTGAAACATAATTGCCATTTAGGTTTTTATTTTAGAGGGATAAAAGACACGCATATGCTATTGGACATGGATATAATTCAGTTGATTTTATTGCTGCTTAAACATAAATACTTTTGAAAGATTTTAACACTTCCAAAAATGTGATTACATTTTCATACTACGAAAACATTATCATCAGCTATTTATTAATTGGATGTAATTTCCGGATGTAGTATATAATAACTGCTGGTAATAAAAATCGAAATATTTAATTTCTAAAATTTACATGCAAAAAAAATTCTTAATAAATAAATTGTTAATACCACTATTACTTTGTTTGTGTAATATTTAGTGTAAATTATTTTTAAATAAAGAAACTTTTTTTGTTTGTGTTTCAGGTCATTCTCCGACCTATGGCCTAAATGGCGGTATGAAGATAGGACATCCGAATCAGTACCAAGATTTCCTTACGACAGCAGGTTGGTAATAATTTTTTATTATTTAAAACTTAATGTTTTCTCATAAAATTGAGAATTCTGTTAAGTTTTTAATTAAAATAACTTCTTTCGTTCTGAACAAATCGTCAGTGGCCACATTTCTTCATACGAAATTTAAAGAATCGTATGTTTTATTCAAAATGAATTCAGTGAAACAATTGAAATAAAAAATTTTAATTAAGTTTTTTGAATGGAAATTTCGATCTCTAGATGTCATTCAAGTCTTGCTAGTAGGCCTAATGTTCAATAGAGTTTCAAGTTCTCTGTCGTTAGTTTATTATTGGTTGACATCTTTATTTGTTTATTTATAAACTAAAAATAAACAAATATCGAAGTTTTCAGCTGTGAAAAATACTGTCTTTTTTTGTTTCCGAGAACCTTCAGCGCTTTTGCGCATGCGTCAGGTCTCCTTCGATTTTATCAAAATATGGGTGAGGAGAAATAAAGAGGGGATGTTTACTTTTTATCAGTGTTAGTTTACTAGTAGCTGCATTCTATTTGCGGTTTTCGGGAAAGAATTATGGAAAGAATAAATACTATTGCAAAAATAACAGGTACTAAAAAAAAAAAAACAGGTCTTAGGAAAGTGCCCATCTCAGCGTATCACCCCTTTGCGAAGTAGAATCGTCCGCGAGTGATGGGTCTCGCTTTTGAAAACGAACAGTAGTTGTTAAATTTGCAATGATTATAAACGTTTATGGCCTATTGAATGACTGGAAGAGGGAAAACAATACCTGAGCTTCTTATTTTATAAATAACTAGTCGGCTACCCGTCGCTTCGCTCCGGAAGCCTCCCTTATGTAACGGAAAACAATTTTTTATTTATTAAAAAACACACACACACACACACACACAAATTACATCAAGGAAACTAAAACTAACATTTTTAAAAGCTTTTTTTTTACTTTAATTTTTGATGTCTATATTCTCTCAATCTACGACTGCTTTTAGAACCACCTTGTAAATCATATATCTATGATATATTTTTATTTTTTACAGAGATTAGAATGTAGGCCTAGTGGTCTAATGGCTAAGACGTCTAACTTCTGAGCAGTATTCTACCTAATAGAAATAGTGCATCTTTCTTTCTTGACTATCTTTTTTTTTTATTCCTATTGATACTTTTCAGTGGTTTTCGACTTAGAAATAGTGATGGTTTTTGAGTTACAAATAGTGATTTTTCAGTATTCTACCTAATGAAATACTGCTTCTTATTTCTTGACTCTTTTTTTTTTTTTATTCCAAATGATACTTTTCAGTGGTTTCTGAGTTACAATAGTGTTCAGTATTCTATCTAATAGAAATACTGCTTCTTTCTTTTTTGAGTCTCTTTTTTTATTCTAAGTGGCACTTTTCAGTGGCTTTTGTGTTCCAAATATTGGTGGTTTCTGAGTTACAGATAGTAATTTTTCAGTATTCTTTCTAATAGAAGTATCGCTTCATTCTTTTTTAACTCTCATTTTAATTATAATTGTCACTTTTCATTGACGTTTGAGTTACATTTATTGATGGTTTTTGAGTTGCAAATAATGATTTTTTCGGTATTCCACCTCAAAAAAAGAGTGCTTCTCTCTTTCTTGACTCTGTTTTCTTTACTCCAACATCTGGCGTGTACACCCACATATTTTTCAATATCACATAGGATTTAGTTAATTAAGAATATTTAAAATATTGCAACGTTTCGGCAATTATCGTTCTAATTGTCAGTTTCGAATTAGAAATAAACTGACTGATGTGAAATAAATAAACAATCTTGAGATTCAAAAAAAAGATTGAATACATTCCTTGTTGATGGGGGAAAGGAAAGGAGATATAAGTCAAAAAACCATATGAAGAGAGTTGTAGTCCCTTTGGCCTAATGGATAAGGCATCTGACTTCGGATCAGAAGGTTGCAGGTTCGATTCCTGTCGCGGATGTTTCATTGTAAAAATTATTTCTATTTTCCATTCGCTCAGAAAATTGCGCCGGACACACAGACAGACAGACAGACAGAGAAATAAAAGATTTTAGTAATATAGATTCGACTTTATTTCTTTCCATAGCGTCGATGTGTAACGAAAGTACTCTCAAGAGCAAAATATAAATTTTCTGCGCTCACTTGTCTTTTATCTGAATCGAGATATCAATTGTGAACATTTAGTGCATGTTAATATCACTCAGTTTGATATAAAAGAAAATTTGCCTGTTCCACGTGCGTTTTATCAGTTATTAGATCGTGAACAATTATGCTTGATACATAAGAAATCTCCAAAAACAAAACAAACAAAAAATATCGCAATTTTGGACTAAGTGACGATGATTCTGTGCCTGAGATTCGTAGTTCCTTATTTTGGATTCAGTCTTTTTGGCATTCGAACGTAGTTTCTTGACCTCTTTTAATTCTTTTTTTTTTAAGTAAACTTGAAATATTTAGCAGCGGACAGCTTATTAAAAAAGAAAAAGAAAAAAGAACAACAACCAATCACAAAGCGATAATGTTGATGTATATTCTCATGCGCGCTAAAAAGTATATTGCGGAAATGGAATGTGAAGTTATGGAAGCTAGGGGGCCATCTGGCACTGTTTAACAAAATCTTGAAATCAAGAGCGCAAGTAAAGTATAATACTAAAAAAAAAATTGCCTTTTCTTCAATTTACTCTATGGAAGTCTGTAAGTACTTGTGTTATTCAAGTTGAACAATTTCTACTAAACGAGGGATTTAATAGCAGAGAGTAATAGATAGATGCAATAGATCGTAGAAATGAGCACATTTATAAGTTCAACAAATGGTTGGTATGAAACAATTTTAAGTAGTTGTTCATTTATTATTTTTACAGTTAATTTTTCTAATGTCACTTATAATGTCACTTTGCTTCTAAATCCTTCTACTGTAGTTTCAACACAGAAAGTCTTGCATTCTAAAGAATCAAAAGGATTATTACCATATCGATACGTTATTTTGTGGCATAAAGTTGTTTTCTATTTGCATAAATTCTTTGAACGCATTAAAATGTTATTAATTTTGTTTCTTGTAGTTTTTTTAGTATGATTCTAAGGCTTTCAAAGCAGTGCCAATAAAATACAGTAGAACCTCATTGTAACGGACCCTATTATAACGGACGTCGCTTATAACGGACAGTTTTTAAAAAAATTGTAATATTAATAAAGGATGCTAATTTTTATCTGACAAGTTTTACATTTCCAAGCAAGCGATTAAACATCGATCGAACAAACCCAGCAGAAAATAAATGATTTTTTCAAACCAATGAATGTAAGCAATCAATATGAACCAGAACCTTCTTGTTCTAAAGATTAATGCTGTGTATATGTGCACATCTGTTTCAATTCAACCTATTACGTTGAAGGCTGTTTTTTTATTTGATATATAATAAACACTTTTTATAGCTAACTATCGCACTTCCAGCCGTGCTGGCGTCTCGGCGGCGGTCTGCCGTGGCGGCCAGTGCGCCAGTACCTGGGTTCGAATCCCGGCAGTGGCATGGCTGTTTCAATTTCCTTTCCTGTGTTGTCAAGCCTCTTCTTCACTTTCTCTTCGGTCTGACGTCATTCCTTAATGGCGTCCAGTATCTTTCCCTTGAAATTCTAGGGAGTCTGCTAGGGGTTCGCCATCTTGGGAACACTAGCGCTCCCTGGAACACGGATGCTTCGATAACGAAGCTCGCACTTCGGTGCGTACCGGCATCACAATAATCGCACTTCCATTGATGTACACCCTGCTGCATTACACCTCTATAAGAATTATTTGTTATAAACCGGACTTTCATTAAAACGGACAGCCCCTATTAGTCCGTTATAATGAGGTTCTACTGTACAAAGCTTTCAGCTATCCAATTTCATGTCGGCCCAAATATTGTTTCCTGAGATAAAAGGACTACAGAACTGCTGCAGAGCTTTAGATTTATATTCCTGGAAAGTTGCATAAATCGTACGTCATGAAATATTTTGCTTTGGCGAAATTGGATCCTGTGTCCAATTAGAGAGTCCTAATATGTTTTAGTCACATTCGTCATCCGATACAAAGGGACTCGATCCAATCAATTCTCGAATGTAAGCTCGAGAAATAAACAAAATAAAAATCTCTTAAACAGCGAACGGATCAAAGAAGAGACAATTATACTTAAACAATGGGGATAATTCCTAGATCTGAATAGTTTGCTTGGATTTAGTGATTAGTAATACATATATGGGCGCTATTCATTGGGCCAGGTTTTTTTTTGGTTTTGTAAGTAATAAAATACGGGGTAACAAAGCATTCTGCTATTGGCTGAGATGATTGTGACGTCAGTCTAAAGTAAACAAAGGAACAATCTTGTGTTGTTTAGAATGCTTGAATTGAAGATTCTTACAAAATATTTCTAGATATCTCTTCGATTTGGGGATTGACCAACAGAAAGATAGAATCCTTATTATCGTTAAAAGGCTGTTTCATTTCGATGCAGAGTCGTATTTGCCATTCTTCTGCCACTTACGATAATTTTATGGAGGTTGCCGAGCAACCTCAAAATTAGAATTGAATGCAATATGGTTGACCAATTGGTATGACTACGAAAAAAGTTTTCTATGAAGATTCAATCGATATCGATGCTTTTATCATTATTACTTTGATTTTCATACAGATAAAAAGGAGAATGGAAAATTCGAAAAGAATAAAGATAGATCAGTTCATCGAGTTCCACTTCAGTAACTATAAAAAAAGAAGCTACTTTTACGAATCAGTTATTTTTCCGGGAATTATTCCAATACTTTTAGTAATATAGTAAAAATCTTAAAGTGAATATTTTTTTTTAATTCAGTACTGCATAAGCAAAAATTAAGTTAGAAGTTTTTCTTCAGATTTTCAAAGATAAACTGGAAAAAATAAAAAAAAAAAAAAAAAAAAAAAATAATAGGAAACAGTTTTAGGCAAATAAAAGAAAAAATGTAAATATGATGAAAGTTTTATGGAAATTGTAAAAAGATATTGCGATATTATAAAAATGTGATTTTAAGCATTAGAATAGTAAAATGCTTAAAAAAAAAAAAAACATATAAAATATAGCTACTTTTTTAGGTATTTTTTTTTTAAGACAAGTAATGGTCACTTTAATTTTCTCAACTTTAATATTTCAAAAGCTGCAGCAGTTTTTCATTAACAAACATTAAATCTAGTTAAGTAAATTCTAGGATTCACAAATTTTCAAATTAGCTAAGATTTATTATTATTCCAACGTTTATTATTCCTTCTACTAATGTAATGATATGATAAGTTGTTTTAGAAATATTCCTATCTTCTTATGTAAACTTAATCATTGTTTCGTCCTGAATTAGTGTAATTTTGAAATGAAAATAATTCATTTTAACGGATTTAATCTTACGAACACGAAAACCTTGCAGGCTTTAAAGTATTAAGATGAGAAAGTAAAAAATAAAGAGAAAAAAAGAACTATGGTTTGGTTTGTTTGTTAGCGATCAAAATCGGTAGCTATTGCGTTTGTCCTGTCCGTTCATGTCTGTCCCCAATAACTCCCAAACGGAAGGTTGGATCTGCAAACGGACTTCACCATCGTGTTCAGAGGTCCAAACACCATAAGAATGGGCTATTTTCAGGGGCCAACGCCCCCCCCCCCATGTTCCAGATATTTAGCATTGTTTTCATTGAATTTCCGCTATTAGCTTAAATGTTGTCAGCCTCATGAGCTGAAGGTTGTCGGTTCAACCTACTGTTTACCTACTGTTTGTTTGTTTTTTTGTTTTTTCTTTCTTAATCTTTTTTCTCAACGTCCTCGTGAATTTTTTTTCTTATTTTCCTAACTTTTATTTTATTTTTCTTTACTTTAATGAATTTCCTTTTTTATTATTTTTATTTTTTAACTTTTTTTAAAATTATTATGGGTCGCCCTTAAATTTATGGTTTAGCTCAAAATTATTAAAGAAACAAACATAAAAACACATTAAAATCGACCAGGTTTCGATCAGATCTGCCGATCTTTTTCATTTGAAAAATGTATTTTTATGTGAAAATGTGTTTCTATGTTTTTTTTTTTAATTATTGTGTGTGTAGCCTTTTTTCAAACTACACTATTAATTTTACAAACGTTAAATTTCTACACAAATTTATGTTCACTTGTTTTTTTATTTGTAAGGTAAATTTAAGTAGGAATATTTAATAGTGTAGAGCAAGGAAAAAAGCTGTGGAATTTATGTAAAGAATCCAATACATAAAAACAAAAGAAAAAACGCTAGCCATGTTATATTGAATTAAGTTAAAAGCTCAATTTGTTTGTCTGTTAACAGAATAAAAATCTCTAAGCATTGATTTCTGAGTAAATAAGATTGTTTCTGGTGAAATGATGAGAAGTTCATCATTATGAAAAAAAAAAGGATCAATTCTTTTGAAATACTTTAAAGACAAAGTACAATGATGTTATTACATAAACATTTTCTCAAAGCTTTGCATTACTTTGTTAAATTTTTGAACAAAAACTTCCTAGTAACTTAGCTGTTGTGCATCCTTCTAATTCTGTATGTTAAAAACTTCTATTATTTTTCTTTAGCTGGTATCTTTTCTTCTGCATTTAATATTAAATTTTTGATAATATTGGGATGGTGTCGTTTCCGATAATGCATACTCTGATATATATATATATATATATTTTAATGCCTACTCTGATATATATATTTTTTTTTTTGCATTTTGATCTCAACTCAGTCTTGGGATTTTTCATGTTTTCAGTTTATCCGTGTAATGTTTCTTTAGCGTTCTGGCTTTTCATTTATTTATTTATTTGTTATTTTGTTTGTTTGTTATCAGAAGATTTAATATCAGCTCAACCCTTAATTTGAAATTCTGAATATTTTTGAAAATAAAGTGATTTCACCAAGAATAATAAAAAATAATAATAAATAAAAACAAAAGCGTTGCAAGATTGAGACGGTTAGACATCTTGGCCCAACTATGTAATCGGAATTGGAAAAAAAAAAGGGGGGGGGGGCTGTATTTATCTTTTCTGTAGAGCAAGTCGTGAACTTCCCTCGATAGCATCCGGTGAATCGTTCGTTCATTCGCCTAACAATAGAAGTCAAATTTCACGACTAAGTAACATCAACGGTTCTAAATCTCTGATTCAGAAATTCCATTACAGGGTGATTCAGAATTTCCTGAACAAACTTTAAACGAGGTCAGGAATAAAAAAACAAACCATATTCATAGTAGAACGTATGTCCGCAAACACCACTCGAATGTTCTATATGGCGCTGTTTGGCAGCACATTAGTTGAGTGTGAGCCATCGTCATTTGAGACGTTGACTTTGTACGGGTAGGATGTATCGCTTCATTAATGCTGAGGGGGCAGATATGCACCTAACCTATAGGGCAGCGAACGGAATCGGACGAGCCGCTGTACGATTGTATCGTGAACGACTCCTCAACGGACGTGTGCCCAATCATCAGCATTTGCACCAGAAATTGCGTGAAACTTGATCATTCGACGGAAACAGGTATGATTGTGTACACCTTACTGTCATATTGTAAGCATAGGCTAATAAACATTTTGTCTACCTTAATTATTGTCTTTTATTTCTGAAGCTTAGTGTACCTTCTAGCATATTCGAGTGACGTTTGCGGCCATACGTTCCACTATGAATACTGTTTATTGTTGTATTCTGAGCTACATTTAAAGTTTGTACAGGGAATTTTGAATCGCCCTGTATATAAAATTCTAGGTTTTGAGAGCATTTCAAAAAACAAAAAATGAAAAGAAAAACCTCCAAAAATATTGCTACAAAATAAGATGAAAATCTAAGACTCAACAATGACGTAAATCTGGAATTTTCTGAAAGGTCCGTGACTCTGTAAGTGAATCAGAGCCCATTGCCGGTGTTTTCTGTATTTGCAGTTGTTCTTGGAAGACCTTGGCATCGTCTATCAAATGTGTCAACCTATCACGAAGTAAGGAGAAAAAAAAAAAAGAGAAAGAAACGCTTGAGGGCTCGTGAATCGATCGCAAAAAAAGGAAAATAAATTATCTGAAAAAGAAGTAAGGAAGGGAAAATGTGGAGAAGTATGAAAGGTTGAAATTGTAATTGTTGCAAATTTTATTCCCTTTGAAGCGTCATATTAGAGGCGGAGATCTTCTTTTTCGAAGCCACTTTTAACTGCTTTCATTGAGGAACAAAAAAAAAAAAAAAAACTTTGTTGTATCTACGAAACGACTTCGTAGATTGTAGAATGTTTTCTTGAAAAAAAGATGGCTTTCATAAACTTCATAAACATTTTTATTTACGAAGAATAGCTTCTGTAATTGTATCCGTAACTGAAATGAATTTTTTTATGGAATTAAAGTTAGTGTAATTAGATAACACTTTAGAGTTACTTACTTATACAGTGCTTACCATTAACTTCAACTAAACTTAATGTTGTTCCTCCTCCAGGTTGTTTAGTCCACTGTTTTCTGACTCTTCCCTGAGATCGATTTTCCAAAGCTAGCAGGTCTTGACGAATCCATACTTCCCACATGTTCTTTCCATCGTTTCCTATATAGAAGACTGGACTAAGAGACGTTTGTAATGCTAAGAATAGAGAAGTTGAGCTCTTACATCGTCATTCCTCTTCTGATCCAAGATGCATCCAATTTTCATAAGTTGATCTTTATTTAAGTTCAGCTGCATTACTAATGCAGTGAAAGTCGTAACTTATTGGACCCCCACTGCAGTGAATAAAAATTACGTATACTCAAGCGAGTTATATACAGGGTGAATCTAAAATAGGGGGCAAACTGCGGGGGCGGGTTCCCCATACCAAATAAAGTAAAAAAGGTCAGATAAACATATGACCGGAAGTGCATGGTGGCTGAGTTATTCCTATCCAAAGAAACGACGCCAGACTACAATTGAAACAATTGTTTAATGGAGATGAACAGTATCTTTATTGGTAGCGTGAAGTTCGTACAATACCACAATATAGTCACCGCAGACGTCATTGAGTAAATGTTCAAAATGTTTTCTGTTCATGTCCATTGTTTCCATTGTAGTCTGGCTTCGTTTCTTTGGATAGGAATAATTCAGCAACCACGCACTTCGGGTTATATGTTTATCTGACCTTTTTTACTTCATTTGGTAAGGAGAACCTGCCCTCGCAGTTTGTCCTTCTATTTAAGATTCACTCTGTATATTCTGCTTTCATAATTATGCTAAAAAAAAAAATATTAAAAATGTATGAGAATTCTGAATAGCGTTAAATTGTAAATACAAATTCAAAACTGTTGTTGCATGTCTGTTCTCTGAACTTTGTTGGCATTTTCTGATAGTATTAATTTTACTCCTTTGGACAAATATCACAATAGTAGTGTAACGAAGAAACAATGAAGAAACAAATGAAGAAACAAAATGTAATGAAGAAACAAAACTGCGACGTTACAGCAGTAAGAAATATGGTCCTCAGGGTCTTCCAACTGATATTACTAATGGCTGATCAATTATTACTAATGTTTCCATTTTGTATCCAAAATGCCAGCAAAGCCAGAGCAGTCGTACCATGGGACAGTTTTTTAAACAAACATTTTTGTAAAGGCTGCAATTTTGTAAAAGCTTGCTTTTTGTATGAAATTGTATAGTTTATCAGTTTTGGAAGTACATGCCATTTTTTATTTTGTTGTACCTTGCACAGAAACATTTTAGTTAGGATTGTTTTAATGGTGTTACACATGTCCCAAGATACAACATGGTGTTGTACCTTAGGACTATCTTGGATGTAGTATATAAAATAACCTTTTTTACAATAAATGCCATATTTATTAAACATAACACAATGTTGCAAGTTTCCAATTGTAGGTAATGTCTCAGCTCATCTTATTAACTACCGTATTTTATGAAAACATATTGATTAAACCTAAGTACATGAGAACAATACGAAGATAAAATTGTAAGATAGATTTTAAACACTTCCAATCATTTTTTAAGATCCAAAACATCTTCAAAACCAAATACATAAAAAAAATACATATTTATTAATGAATTTTTGGAAAGTTCTTCTTTCCTTTGTCAAGTTTCAAATAATATAAACACTTTACAAATGTTAATTATCATGTAACATTATACATCCTGGACATTATTACAAAATAACAATCACAATAATACTCAGTGACCATGTTTTGAATTTTCGTACAGGTCATGGGTTTCATATTAAGAAAAATATAGTTGATATTTTTATTAAAAGAATAGATAAGAGCCACTGGTAATGAAGATGAAATTAGTTAGTATTAGAGGACATGAAATCTATTTTGATGAAAAATGGTTATAAAGGAAAATTCATTGGTAGGGTGTTGAAGGATTATGATACTAAGAAAATTAAAGAAGTTGAACAAAACAAAGAAGATAGAATGGTTATTCATTATTTAAATAGAAATAGTTTAGAGTCGAAGAAAATTTGTAATAAATATAATATGGAAGTGATATTTGAATATAAGAATAAACTGAAGAATATTTTAAGTCACAAGTTGAACCGAAGTGAAAATAGATATGACATGGGTGTAGTGTACAAAATAAATACATAAATTGTGGGCGGTTCTATATTGGAGAGAGTAAAAGAACAGTGAAAGAGAGAGTTTATGAACATGCCAATTATATTAAAAAGAAGCAGAAAGATAAATCGGAGTTAAATTACATTGCTCTAATTTCAATCACAGTATGAGTACGGAAGTGAAAATACTGTATGGTGAAAAAGATAAGAAATCAAGAACATTTATTGAAAGCTTGTTTATAAGAAATACAAAGAATGAAAATATCAAAAGAAATGAAGGATCAGTAAAATTGGCGAGAGATGTAATATTATCTAGTATAAATAAGAAACACAAAATTGTAAAATTTGAAGAATTGGTTTTTGAAATTTTTGAAATTTTTAAAATTTGAAGAATTGGATGAATAAAATTGTTGTATTTGTTATAATGGAAAGTTAAGGTTTGTTTTCATATGAAAGTAGTACTGTATAAATCCTTGTTTACGGGATTTTCCCACTCCGGAGTGAGATTTGTTCGATATTTCGGTCCGGTGCCTCGGGCCTTCTTCAGGAGATGTATATTAATTACATAAGGTGGGCGTGTTATTTTCGTATTCTTCTTCCGAGCCAAAGTGAGCACACTGCTAGACCGGGAAGGGACAGTGGCGCGAAGCACCGAAATATCGAGCAAATCTAACGCCGGAGTGGGAAAAATCCCTCAAACAAGGATCTATCCAGTATCAAGTCCCACTCCTACTTCAGAACCAAACTATCTGAAAGGAGTATTATTTTGATGGTTGTTTTGTAACAATGTCCAGGATGTGTAATATGTCATAGTAATTGACATTTGTAAATTGTTTACATTGTTTGAAGCTTGACAAAGGAAAGAAGAAGAACTTTCCGAAAATTCGTTAATAAATGTATATATATTTTATATATTTGGTGTTGAAGATGTTTTGGATCTTATGATAAGAAGAAACGATATAAGGAAGAGTTAGGGACTTAAGTTCCAATGATTATATAGCAACTTATATTGTAAATTACTGAACATCGTAGGCACTGAAATTAACTGCCAACTTAAGCAAATGTCTCTGCCGTTCTGAACTTGCTGCAGTCGATGGAGGTGGGAGTTTCGAAATCACGTTACTCCCATCAATTTCGTAGACTGTTTCGTCTTTTAAAAGAAAAGTATTTGTTACCTGCTTTCACAAGATATTTAATTTCCTACAAAAACGTCTTGTTTTGTAATAACTTGCACGACATAAAAAACAGTTTTCTTTATCCTTCTTAATTATATTAAGACATAATCCCCCACCACTATGTCATTTTCTATAAAATCAATCTCCTTCTAGAGTTCAATCTTATCTTTTAAAATTGCTTTTCTGAACTCCATATCACAGTCTTCTTCATCAGAAAGACAATAAAGAGCATCTTCAGATTTTGACGTTTCTTTCCAGATTTCTTAATCTTTTTCTTAGCAGGAAAGAACTGTGTTGTTTACATTACGTTTTCTCTTAGTTTTCATTTCCTCAAAGTGGAGGAAATATGTAAATACATACATAAATATATGTAGGTGTAGTACAAATATTAGCCTACAAAATATGATGTTTAAATTACAATCATGAACCAGTATGTGTTGTATCTTGGGATGTCCCAAGGTACAACACGCTACATTTACAAATACAATAGCTTATGGTACATTTTGCGGTTATATGTACAGTGGAACAAATACTATCATTGAATAGTGTATTATTTCAGTTTACATTACCACCACTAACATAATACATATACACCATACTCATAATTATAAAAATCAGGAGACATAATCCAAAATATTTAGTTACCATTCAATATTTTCTAATTTATTACATAGCATCAAATCTAAACATGTGGCAAACAGCAATCTGTGTGTGGTGGTATCTGGTAGCAAAATGATTAACTATTCTTCGTTAGATTGACACTCACTCAACCGATAGCAGCACATTATTGATTGTCCTGAGGTAACTGTTCCAAGATACGATACCTTCCCCCTATATCTGCTTATCGTTTAATGTAAAAATTAATCCTTTCAATGATACTGGGAGTAATAAAGTTTAAAATAGTTTTTAAGCTTTTAGAGTGAAGATCGTTATATAGAAAATCTGATTGAAATTTTATCTGGGTCTAGGATTATCGTTTTGGTGGTTTAAATGATCTTTTTGCCCTGCCGAAGAGGTTCAAAAACTGCGTTGTAGCATAAGAATTGAACGCAACGTAGTTGTATTCAACGTAGTTTTTTCATTGATCTTGAAAACAAAAGTACTTCAGCGTCTTCGGGTACTCGAACGTCAGCCAATCCGATAGCGAACAATAACCTTAGATAGTGAGTATGAATTACGATCCAATCAGAGAGCACTGACCTACTGAAGGTGTAACATTTTTTTTTCAAAATGGATACCAAGTTATCCAAACGCAAGAGATAGTACTCACAAAGTTTTCTTAATCAAGCATTATCTGCTAAATACTCTTAAAAGAAGAGGGGAACCTCTTAGAAGCACACACACTTCTAACTTCAGCTTTACGGACAGATTTCAATTATATTGTATCTTGGTTTACAGCAAATAAACTAACAATAAGTCACACAAAAACTAAATTGATGATAATCAAAAATAAAAATAAAATTTTACTTTACACTGTTGAAATAAAATTACATAAAGTGAAATGTGAAGATGTTAGAAATTTTCAAATAAAGTGTAACTGTAAAAATATTGAAAAACATACTTAGATATTTATCTTGCTGCAGTTTAAAGTGGAATAATCAGTATATAACTATTATTAAAAAACTAAACTCTATATTTTTTATGCTTAATCATATGAAATATATTTTTCCACAAAAACAAAAATAATGATATTTAAAGCTTTTGTAGATTCCTTTTTATGTTGTGGTATTGAATCTTGAAAATCAATTGATTGGAAATTAAAAAATAAAGTAAAAAAAAAAATCACCATCACATATTTAACTGCCATATTTTGTATTGTAATTGGAATGATATGTTGTGAATTAAAAACAATACTGTTTATTAAATTCCTTTGCTTGTCTTACGTTTCTTTGCCGATATTTACTTGATTCTTTCATTATATTTCTTAATATTCTAATATTTAACAAAAAAAAAAGCATATAACAGAAAGGTTTTTCTTATGATATATCTTCTAAATGTAAATATACAAATTCATAAATCTATTATCTCAGAAAAAATCATCTTTAATCTCCATCAATATTTCATCTGTTTAAGCAGAAGACTTCCTCAGGACATAATAAAGGAGAAGAATTCTTTCTTCTTCCTCAGAATTCGTTATGAATACATATTTAAATTAACAATCAAAGAATAAATAAACAAATAACATTTCAAATAAATAATGAAATATATGTATGGATGTATATGATCTTACAAAAAAAAATTATAGGATAGGATATATTTTAATTACACTGTTTCTCTGTTCAACAAAAATAATATAATTAGGATCAAATGTAAGTTATATATATAATTGTAAAAAAACGTGAATAAATGAAGCTAATATATTATTATCCATAAAAGATAAATGATCAATAACAGAAATAATTAGGTTTTCATTGAATTTTTTTTAATAAAGTTTAAACACTATTTAAATTTGTTTCATCAATTTGTTATTTAAGATAAAGCGTTGTCAAAAAGAAAAAAAGAAAAAGAAATTACAATTTAAAATGTTCTAAAATGTCTTTCCGACGCAATTTTGAAGAACAATTTACATTATGTTCCTATTTAATTATTCCTATGAACTACTTATGTACAGTATTTCCTATTATTAAACCAACTAATATGATTTGCTTGAATAACAACAATAATACATTGATTACAATAATAACAGCAAAAGTTTTCAAAAAATTTCCTTAACAAAAGAATAAACGTCATCGAAATTGATTCTATCGTATTAAAATTGGTACAACACCGACCTTGATCTTAAATTAACGGAACCACTACGTTGAAATGTGAATTGCTCAATGGAGATGCCAACGAGAACAGACGGAACGTCGTCGCTAATATTGATGAGTGAATGCGTTCGGTAAATTAAAAAGACTGAAAGAATGGATATTCTTAACAAAGATTGTCAGTGACTTCAGCGCTTACTGCTAAGATATATCATTTAAAATTTTTATTTATATTGTTGCCTTCAGATAACGTGGTATTTTCAATGGAAACTTGTAACAGTTGTTAGGCCCGCATAAGTTCCAATAGATATTTTAATTGACGTTCCACTCGAGTCTCATGAGCACCGAGGGTGTGAGGATGAAAGAATGGAAAAATGGAAAAGATAAAAAAAGGATTAATATGAGGATGTTTGGTATGTTCTAAAAATTATCAGTTAGTCAATTTAACAGTATTTTTTATTGAAGGGGGGCGGAAACGGAGGGGGAATTGTTTCAGATCAACCAGAAGCTATTATGTTTGAAAGAATGATATAAACAGTGATATAAACACAAGTTTTCAAAAATAGCTCAGTGAACCTTTAATTTGTGTGCGTTTTTATGCCTTCTTTTCTAAGTAATCTTTATTAAACAAAGTTTATTTGAAATCTCCCTCAGACTTTGGCCGACAGGAAGCTTTAATTAACAATTTTGTCCCTCGGAACTGTTTTGAGTCTACTGTAAAGGGATATGAATTATTATAGATTCTTAAGTATGTTAGTTCCAGCTATTATCGAACTAAAAGTATTTGCAACTAGGGGCTTACATAAGATTGATAATAATTTATATAATAACTTTCAAGCTAATTCTCCCTAAACTTCAATTGACACAGATTTGAAGAAAAAAAATGAAGCTTTTGAATTCTTACTTAATTCTCTTAAAAAAAAAAAGCTTTCGAGTCTTAGCTCACGATAACAAGTCAGTTTTATGTTTCTCTGTTTAATCTATTGACTGCTTATTTTTATCCTCAACGTCCTATTTTCCTATTTGCTTCTTTTTTTTCATAAATCCTTTGTTTAACTTGTAGTTCTTTATTTCTCCGTTTTTAATCACTTTTATGTATAATTCAATGGAAGATTTTAAGATGGAATTAGATTTAAATGAAATTATTTAGGTGTTTTTAATCCCCTTAAGGCTTGAATAGCTAAATAAAATAAATTAAATAATTTGAGCTTCATAAATCCAAGAATAACAGCAGACTGTCGAATAAAGCATCATTAAACATCTTAACATCAAATTAAAATAAATTAATATGAAGGAATATAATGTCATTAGTTTATTTATTGGTTAAATATATTTCGTAATCTTTGGTTTATATTCTGTTTCGTGTTCCTATCTTAAAGATAGAAAAATCTCCAACCTTTTTTTTTCTAGCAAAGAGTTCTTTAAGACACTGTAATATGATGTTAAGAAACGAAAACTGCTGTTTAAAAGTGCTTTATCTACTTTGTCTTGCTAATCTAAAAGCACTTATTGTATAGTGTCTGTCGGTCCGTCCGCGTGAAATAACTCCATTCACGGAATTTTACAAGACTTAATATTTAACAACAATGGGTGAGACCAAATTATTTACAAGTGACATCCTGGAACAGCTGTTTCACGCTCGTTGGCGATCATCAGCCAGGAGAAGTCACAGTAAATAAGGTCTCCATACTGAGGCTAGTATGAACAATACATCAAAAGCTCAGTGGTGTCTCACCCATTGTTATTATTAATAATTCAAATGCGCAGTTTGAATTTTTATGCTTTAAAAAAAATTCATTGAGGCCTGCGCACTGCTGGCACATGAATTTTTCTCACTAATTTTTCATTGGTGAGTTTTTCATTGTGTAGTTTTTCCTTTGAGGCACCACTGCGTTTCCGGTATATTATTAATATTTAGCAGTTTTACGAAAATATGTCGTAGAAATCCATGTCGTTTCAAAATCTTTCAATTATTATATCAATGACAGACAAATTGAGCAATTTTTTTTTAAATTCGCGAATTTCAGTTAATCTTTCTAACAATTAATAATTGATAATAATCTTATTAAAATTTCATAAAAAAATATCTTAATCGATTCTCTTAACAATAGGTAGATAAATTCAGTAAATTATATCAGTGATTCATTTCAATTAAATATTTAATTGCATTTTAAATTGTTTAGAGATGACAGTAAGGCAATTTAGTCAGTTCCATGGTCAAAAAACATGTGAATATAATTTTGAGCTAAAGCATAAATTTAAGGGCGACCCATAATAATAAAAAAAAGGAAGTACATTAACGTAAGGAAAAATAAAAAAAAGTTAGGAAAATAAAAAAAAAAAAGAAGAAATCCCACGCGGACATTGAGGAAAAAAAACAGTAGATATACGGATTTGAACCGACAACCTCTAGCATGTGAGTTCGAGATTTTACCCATTTCTAACATTTAAGCTAATAATGTTGAAATCCAAAGAAAACAATGCGAAATATCTCGAACATGGGGGGGCGGGGCCCTGAACATTGGCCCCTGAAAATATCCCATTCCTACAGTGTTTGGGCCTCTGAACACTTTAGTGAAGTTCGTTTGCCAATTCGACCTTCCGTTCGGGAGTTGTTAGGGGTGTACAGACACGGACGGACGGACAGGGCAAACGCAATAGCTATCGATTTTTGTCGCTATCACAATAGCTCCTAAATGGGTCGCTAAAAAGCTTGGAATAATAAATTGCGAACAGTGCTAAAGCGTCGTAAATCCTCCCAAAATAAACATTTAAAATCAAAATAGATTTTAAATCAATTAAAAACAAAATCGGAACGTTACTGCACTTGAATTGTCGTGTTCAGACCTGCATATTTTTATTTTTATTTTGTTCTTTTTTTGTGAATATTTTTTTTTGCCGGATTCTTAAATTCCGTTTTTTATTTTCTTTCTATCAAAAGAAAGAAATGTATTTTGTTGTTTGAGAGGAAAATCGTGAAGCAAAAACTCATCTGAGAAATCATAACACGAACAGCTTTTGAAAGCAAAGGAGTGAAGTGTCCAAACCAAATATCGCACGATGAAAGATTTCGGAAGAACAACTTGAGACAGTTGCGTAGAGCGATTTTCACTGCATCGCTCAGGAACTGAGGAGGATAAAAGGATTTTTGTTGAAGTTGTTTTTGATTAAAAATTATCTCGGTTGAATCAAAAAAGATCTTTACAAAGTTTGTTTTTGCGAAATTAGTTTTCTGTATGGATTCCGAAAATTAAATATGTTTTTAACAAACGGATGACATCTTAAGTTGGTGGTAAAGTTCTGTTTTACAATAAAGAACAAGAAATACCTAAAAGAATGTGGTGCCTACGCTTTTTATAGTAAAAACAATGTAAAGAAAAAGTGCGTCTCCGTATTCGTCAACTGTCGTATCCCTTGAATTCGAACCATTACCTTCATATTTTCCATTTGTCAAAAATTGATTATTAAATCCGTTAATTCTTAAAATTAATGGTCTAAATCCAGTTAAATTTAACCAAATAAAAGCCCAGTAACATGCATTAACACGTGCCACAACTATGACATATTATCGGAGATCAATAGAACTTCGTTGATTCTCATCAGAGAGAGTTAATTGTTTCCTAAGGGAAATTTTTTTTCCCATCTTTACTCGTAAGTCTCTATGCAGAGATTCACACAAAGAAACTTACAAATACAAAGAAATCCTTAGACTACATATATTTATATATCATGTTTTGGGAAGATTCGTTGTCTTGTTCAAAGGTTATTAGAGCACGATTCCCATACACAGACTTACTAATTTTGTAATTGTGACATTCCTTAGAATGTAGAAAAAAAAACAACAAAAAAATACAAAATGCAGTATCTCACTAGAGGTGAAACCTGAATGACTGTGTGATACTGTTTTCTAAGTATTAATCAAAATGAATTTAGTAGTGGAGAGGGAAGTAGTAGTTTAATATATTATAATAAGAATGTAAACGTTTTTTAAGTTTCTTCATGGCGAAACAGAGGAAACGTGGCGAATATGCTCACCATTCATTCATTTCATTCTAAATGAAGCCATTTAGGAAATATCAGAAGCAGTGCTGCTAAACCACACTTTGTTTCACTCATAGACTATGAGTAAATGATTGGACATGTTTTAGCTTGTAGATTTTGTGACCATTTCCTACAGAGAAGAAAAGAAAATTTAAAAAGAGTATATAGATATGTCTGTTCTTTAATTAGGAGCAGAGTATTACATACTATACTAGCATTATGTAACCCATCATAATTTTTTTAAGCTTAAAAAAAAAGCGATCAGAAACTGGGACTGGCAAAAAAAAGTAAATATTCTTTATTAACCTGCGCTACAGGTCGTTTTAATTTGTATTCTGCAACTGCTTTTCATAATCTTTTTGGTAGTAAATTGTTTATATTTAATAAAATTAATAAGAACAAAATCCGTTTGTTATTGGAGAATGCTACATTATTTTTAAATTAAAAACTTTCTTTTATATTGTAAAGGTGTTTGTGGGAGAGTCGTTGAGATGGAGAAACAACGAGTCAAGTTCTGGAACTGAACTGAATTAATTTCTTAAACGAAAAACATTTGTTTTATAGATTTTACATAAAAGAATTTGATTGGAAGTTTTATTTAAAAAAATACAGAATGATTAAACAAGAACATAATAAATTTAAATTAATTAACTGATTCAACGGCTGCAACGACTGGACTTGTAAGTAAATGAGATGAAGTTTGCAGTTCATTTTCTTATTATTATCTCGCGTATATTGAATAAGTGCAGTAAGTTTGGTGACACAAATTGAAAACAGTAATTTTTATTTTTTTGGGGGGGAGAGGTGCCACAAGCTAGCTTGCATAGGGCACCATGCGCCCTTGCCCCGGACCTGACTTGTTGGCCCAGTCGAGTTTTTAAATTCCATAACTTGGATAATCTTTTATCTAAATGTCTGGAAAATGCTTTCATTGATAATGAGAGAAAACTCATTTGTTACATTGATAGTAATGGAGATAACGGTTGGCAAATGGGTAGGTTTCTCAATGAACCGGGAAGCACAAGCTGTAATTTAAACAAAGAACTGTTGACTTGGCGGTATAAAACAGTTTTTTAATCAGGTTTCCTTAGAAAGAATGATATCTTCTTCAAGACTAGAACTTCCGTATAATAATAATAATAAAAAAAAAAACCAACTAAAAGTGAAAAGTTATTTCTTTTTCAATAAAATGTAAATAAGGTAAATTTTCCCAAACTTAACTATCTTAACCAGCACATGAATAAATAAAATAGCACGTTAAATGCTTTATTTAGCTTAATTACCTTAACGTTTGTCCATTTTTAATGCGCTCTAAATAAAGAGTTTTTGGAAACAGTACTGACGGTATAAATAAGTATACTAAATACTCTAGAACAGTAATCCCTTTAATAAAAACCTCAGAATGTCATAAATGTTTGCATTATTGTTTTTATTATCATTGGGCTTATAATAAAAATTTAGAGAAAGAAAGAAAAAATTTGGATGAAATGATTTTTTTTGTTTCATTTTAATCTTCTACACATAAATGACAAAGATCTTCTTGGCCGAATTATTGTTAAACTAAAAACATCACTTTACTTAAAATTAGAATTACTAACTGCAGTTCTTGCTCAACAGAATATCCCCTTCATGCCAGAACAAAATTACGTCTTTGTATGTCTTTTTGTTTGCTTTTTTTTTTTCTTTTGTAAATAATAATATTCGTTTGAGAAAGAATTGAAGTTAGTAATTAAAATATTAAGTAAACGAAGCTGTTACTTTAATAATTCAGACAATAACTTAATTAGTTTTTGAGATTTACGCATGTACAAGAAAGATTACGTCACTTTGGCGACGAACAAAAGACAAACAGAAGGCTTAGTAATGCATATCTAAATACTCTTAGGCAATCTGCTCAACAGCCGTAGATTAGAAATTGGCTTCTGTTTATTTCATTATTTCATTAGATTCCTTTATGTCTCGTGGCAGGGGTTGATCGGACAATAGCGTGCAATGGAGAAACGTGTTGCTTCATTCCTAGAAAGGAATTTTTTTAATGAATTATTTCTAAGCCAGACAAAAGTTGATGCCTCTGAGTCGCTAGATTTATCCTCTGAAAGTTTTGGGTTGGCCAAAAAGTTCGTAGGTTTTTTTACGAACGAGCAAAAGACACCCTTTTGCTAGATTGTATTGTGACAGCTGTCGTATCAGTGGGCATTTAAAACAAAAACTGATTAAAATTAGTGAATGTTGCGTCGCCAATTTAATATTGAAGATGGAAGACAATAAGCACGCAAGACCGCATGTTTCTTTGGTGGCTGGGATGTTCTGATTCATTCGCCGTATTCACCAGACATTGCACCTTCAGATTTCCATTTATTTCGGTCTTTACAAAATTCTCTTAATGGACAAAAATTCCGTTCCCTGGAAGACACCAAAGGCATTGCAACATTTTTTTGTTCAAAAACATAAAAAGTTGTGGGAAGATGGAATTATGAAGTTGCCTGAAAGATGGCAAAAAGTAGTGAAACAAACCGTTGAAGACATTGTTCAATAAAAGTATCGGCGACAATGAAAAAATGTGCCTTTTATTTTTACTTAAAAACCGAACGAACGTTTTTACTTGAAAACACAGTGGATTACAGATTGCAGAAAAAACTGACGAGTTGACGCAATGTGATGCTTCCAGTGATTTCGGTCATTTGAAAGCTTTCATCGAATATGGTTTTGTCTTAACCTCCATTAGTACTTGGTGGCAAAGCTGCATGCACTCTACTAAGTTGCAAATATCATCAAATAAAGGGCAAGCAGTATTTAGTATATTCAATTACTTCAATAGAAGAACAAAATTAATGTTTTTAATAACATCCCTTATATAAAGATTGGGGAATTTGTAAAGAAATAGTGAAGAGAAACTTCGTACATGGAAATAAGACATAACATTTTTTCCATAACAATGGCAGCTTTTCTACAGTGGTAAATGAACACTATTCTGCTGCTTTCTTCTTAACTATCTTCAAACTTTGGCCTACAATAGATCGTAGCAAATTTAAACTTTGTTTTTATTTACCTTTATTTGTTAAAAATATTAAAAAAAACAAGGGATGTGGAAAAAAAAATACATCATTATTTTTCAGATTTTTTTTAATCATTTAAATAGTAGTCTAAGTCAATTCTGTGCCTGCTATTGCTTCATTTTCAAAATTAAAATGATAAATAATAATTATGACAGTATTATTTCAAATCCAGAACAAAAGAGTTGGATGCTACAATTTTTCTGCAAATCTGTGATTTTAACGAATAGCATTTTCTGGTCGTTATTATTCACATTTCTGTGCTTTCAGAGAAATTATCATACGTAAGCAGCAAAGTTTCAAAAATTCGTATAAAAAAAGTGGTTTCTTTTTTTTTCACTGATTTTTTATTTTATTACTGTAATAAATAATGTATTATGCCTTAGAAAATACATAATGATAACGAAATCACACTATTTGTAGATAAATATTTGAAACACAGAAACTTGTAGCTTAGATACTATAATACACCTTTGGTATTTTTTTACTATTGAGGTATAACTAGGCAAAATGGCGAACCTAGTCGTTCAAATAGGTTGTAACGAGAAAATAATGGACTTATTCGCCTTTCATAAATAAAGGCTGCAGTTTGATTGAATTACTGAATAATTGACGCTAGTTTAGTAACAAGGATTTAATGAATTTTCGATACAAATAGGCAATCCCTCCCCTTCAATTAATACGTTACATGCGAAGCTTTATTCAATAGTTAATAGATGGCGCTTTGAGCAGCTTTCGAATTTTCTACACTTCTATCAGAATAACTTAGGTTTGAATATGATTATTGAATTCTTAAATTACAAATATTTCCTAAGTTAAATTTCATGAGAAATCCTTTGGTAACTGTAGAATTCGATTTATTTAGTCATCAGACTTAATAGGAAATCTGTTCGCAGTTTGTATTTTTTTTTCCACTGTGATGCCATTGAATCTAAGGTGCCAGTTGGCTTCTTAGCATTTGATTTCCATTGTCATTCTTTAAAAATGAAAGGAGATTAATCCTTCGTTTCATCAATCAGTATCATAGTCAATTATTTATCCATTTAAAAAGTTGAAGGCGAGGTTAATTTTTCAAACAATACCATCAGTTAAGGACTAATCCTTAATTTCCCTCGAGAACCTGTGGGCTTTCATGCAGGCAATTCATCATGCGGTTATATCATTGTAGGACTTCTCTTGCTGTTCCATTACTGCTCTTGCTTGAACACTGTTGAAACATGTATTTAATGTAGAAATTCCAGGAAGCTATTTCTCCATTCTGATTACTTTATTTGAAATTTTCCAATTAATTGTAAACTTTTAAGCTAACTAATATTCCATGATATAAGTGTGATAATAGAATATGAAAGAAGGGACTAAGCACACTTGAAATAACATATATATAATTAACTAAGAAATATAATATAACTAAGTATATATAATTAACTAAGAAATTATAAACATGTTTTCGGGAATCGTTCATTCGTATTGCTTTAATTTTGATAGAAAAATAGTAAATATCTAATTTGCATATATAAATGAAATATCTGAAACGTTAAAATGTTACGGATTTTTCGTTCCATAAGTTACAAATACATTTTTACCAAAACTCGTGTTTAGGCGAATTTAAAAATACCAAATATATCATCTGGTGCTGTGATATCGTCCTAAAAAGGTTTCGTCCAGTGTGTTCTCCTGCCATTCTTCCAACTTTTACTCGAGTTATCAAGAAATAAGGCAAAAAAAAGGCTGGTTTCATAGTGTACATGATTTATAGCGTGCATGTTTCATTTTTCGGCCACTTCCTGTCTGACTTGGAGTTTGGGCTGAACAGTTAGTGACAAATCGGATCACTAAGAAGCCTCGTGGTGGGCTTCTTTGTTTTTGTCCGTGTCGTACAGCGAAGTGCTGCCATGTAAAAATTAAGAATGGAAAAGAAGACAAGGCAGTTAGGCTACTCCGCAAAATATTGAACCGACAGGCAAAAGGTTGTGGGAATGCCTAGATTCAAACATACAACCAGACATTCATTTTTATAGAGAGCTAGGTCGATTAATGCGAATAATGAATTCGAATTCACGTTTTTTGAAGTTATAATTATGCATATATGTAAATACATACAGTGATTCTTTCAGCCCAATGAACTCATTCAAAGGAATTTTTTAAACATAATTTTTTATACTTACTAAGGTAATATAACAGCACACAAAGATAAAGAAAATGTGTTCCTCATTCTAGTTTCAAACACAAAATCGAAATCATTGTTACCGTCGTTTAAAGCAGCGTCATCTCTTTCTTTAAAACTTCAAGCTAAGTCTGACATTGTAGCATCTAAAATCCTAGTGGATAATCACGAAAAGCTTATCACTTTATGAGCACGATTTGGGAAAAAAAAGATATTCAAGTTTGGCTACACATTAATCACAGTCCGATCTCGTTCTCTTAATTCGAACTTGCATTAATCGTGACCTAGCTGTATTTCTCATACACTGTATTTTATGAAGTCACCAGTCAAATATTTTAATGCCGATCGTACGACCCTGTTTATAGTCTGGTATTACGACCGTCAATCTATATTCTCCAATCCTTCAATGAGTCCCATTCGTGAAAGCATTCAATGTCAGACCCGTTTGATCTACCACTACACTTTGATCTTGTTCCGCTTCTCATTTATTCGAGATTCCACCTTTGATGAATTGACTATGAAATTCCGATCCACAGCTGCCGTCTATTACTCACTGGTATTTCTCTCATTGAAAATGCTATTTATTGCGAAAACCACTTCATTTAATTGATTGCGATCGTTCAATGAAAACTCAGAATTCGTCTCTGAAATCCCGAACCTATCGATTATTATTATTATTACATGAGATATAACTGGATATTTAAAAAAGAAGATGAGAGTAATGAATGCTGTTAGAACTCTTTATTTCGTTAGCTGTTTAATCATCCACTGGAACTTCTTTTTTTTTATTCTAGTAACTTAAACGATTAATATTATTAGTTTTTAATGTTATTCATAACCTAAAATCTTTGCCAATAAACTAAAACAAACTTAAATATCAGTCTTGGGTCTGCGTCAATTTTTATTCCTTTTCACCTTACAATCAGCAAGTAAGATTAGATTTAAACTAGCAAAACAGCCGGGCTTTGAGTAGACTCGAGCACTGTTAAAAATCACTAAAATTCCTAAAAGTAGCATAATAAATATATACATGTTAAGATTGAAGGTATTTTAAAGTGACTAATGCTACTATGCTGTTGGAATATTAGAAATTACAATTTTTTGTTTCGGTTTCAGAACTAATGACGCTTTTGGTATGATCTGTCTTAAGGCTTTTTCCAACTTTTTAAAAACAAATAATTCTTATAAATTTACAGTTTTAAGTGTTGAAAATATGATTGTGCCCTTCTACGTGGATTTCCAAAAGCCTGCAAAATTTCTTATTTCTAGCTACTGTAGATTTTGAATAAAACTGTTCACAAAATGGGATCTAATTGTGAATGAAGAGACTCGTTTCGCTCGTCTAATAAATATATATATATATAATGTTCAATGTAAGAAATGTTCAAAGGTAAGGATTTTTAAAATGAGAATAATAAAACGACATCATAGAATTTAAAAGCTAAGAACTAATGAGAGATTATATTCACGAATTAATTTCTTTCTAGTTCAATATAAGTTTGTTATGAAATTGGAACGCAAAAAATGGCATCTTCCCCCTTCTGGTGTCTGCTTCAACAATGGATTAAATTTATGAATTAAAAGGATTGCTGTCAAGCTATCCAACAACATGGACTCTAAACTAGAGTAGCCTCCACTGCCAACCTAGAAATGTATGCGATTTAGATACGATATAAATAAAAGGCTTTATTATGAAGATAATACACTTTGAAAGCTACTGTTCTGTTATAACTGAAAATTATAATAGCTGTTGTTGTCTACTTTATATCTACCCATGATATGATACATGTGGAAGCGCAAAATAAGTTAACTAGTATATTGTATGGATTTCAACTGATTGCATCCTAGATTCTATTATATTTCCTCATATAAATGCATACGGTATCAGTTATTTTTGTTTAAAAAGCCAATTTAGATTTTAACTTGGGATTTTGCCTATCTGTTGATGCATTATTAAAAGAGAAATACCAATACAAATTGAAACAGGTTCAGTTCTCTGATGGTGAGTCGATCATTCCTCGCAGACAAATCCATCAATTCCTTCTTCCTGAACTGATGCTACACAACCAGACTCACTTGATGAAAATGTCCAACATGGAAGAAATACATATCCAAGTTTCAGAACAAAGGGTATTGAGGATAAAGAAGGTTATAAAGATGTAGAATCTTACAGCTGTTCTATAGAAACAGGTCGACATGAAGGAGTGTTTGAGTGTTCAAGAGATTTAATAAATGATAATTCCTGGGACAAGATTGAAAAATTGAATTTACGGAGGGGAGATTTTTTAACCTAGATAATTTTGGTCATTTTGATTTTGGTGTTTTAAATAGTCTTTACTTTTAACTTCCCAGCGCTGTGATGGAGTGCTTGAAGATCAGCTTGAGGTTACTTAGCTTGTGTTGTTAAAAGGATAAGATTCTGCTACTGTTTGAAAAATAATACGAAATCTTTTCAATAGCAAACTCGATTACAGTTTGATGTTCCTCGTTCTCAACAACTCATAAATATATACAACCGTTTCTGATCTTTATTTCATCTCTTTTGAAGTCATTTCAGTGTTTTATAGTCTATATCAAACAGATTTGATGGTGTAAATTCCTACTAAAGCACTTTCGCGATCAATCAGAGCATTTCGAAGAAGACATTTTGTGTTGGAACAAAAATAAAATGTTCTTTATTCTGATATGCACCACATTAACTAAGGACACTATGTGGAAATTAACGCTTAGATTTCAAACTTTGTACTGAACTACGTAAAAAAAAAGTTGCTGTTACTATTTTAATCTTTTTTTTTCTTGGCAAATATTAAAAATAAGCAATAATTTAAATTTGATAATTTTATTTGAATTAATTTAACTTTAATTATTAAAAAAACAAAATAGTTTTAGTTTGAGCAGTTTGGTATATATTGTTTGACTGTTGTTTCTTAGATTGTAGTTCCTTGATAATTTCTTTGTCTTTATTATTTTTCTTTTGTTTGTAGATCTCACTCCAGAGTTGGTGCACTCTTACTTAAAGGAGAATCCGGCGTTCCTCGAAGATTACGTCATGAATGAAGTTGAATTAGAATTATTGGAAAGATGGATGATTCGTCGAACGCAGAGAGCCAAAATGAAGCGAGATGGAGCAGAACAGGCCAATGGTACAACTTAGATATCTTAGGATTTAATACAATACTTGATAATATAAATAAATAAGTAAATGAATAAAATAAAATAGCCGAATCTTTTGTGAAAAAAGTACAGTAGAAAATACAAATAGAGAAACAATGCGAGTCGAAAATCTGAGGCAGTGATTATAATGGAAAGAGAAAAGCCAAGATTGATGAGGATGTTCAAAACAAAAAACAAATATCGATTAGATTTCAATGGGATGTAATATGAAATCAAACAAATGAGCCTCAACTAACACATTTACAGCCTGAAGTAAATAACATTTGCATTGAAGAGGAAGACAAACAAATTATTGGAGAATATTGGTAAACAGAAATGTAGAAATGCATTCAATCAATGTGTTACAACAATTTACATTTGTTTACTAGTCTTCATTCTTTTATAATGAGGAAAAAAAAATAGCAGAGATTACATCAGAAATAAAGATGACTAAGTAAAATTCTTTATAAATAGACAAATATCTATGGAGCTAAAAATTGAAATGAGCATTAAGCATCACAATTAAATGCTTCGAATGAATGAATCGTAGAAATTATGGAATTAAATATGCAATAAAAAAATTAGAGATCCTATTTTATTTATCAAATCGAAATTTTGGGAGAAATTTTATCTTTTTTTCTAAAATGGGTAGAAAGGCCACTGAATATTATTTGATCCTCAAATAAGCAGTATTACATTATTTATATCTGACTTTTGTCAAGAAAATACTATTTCTCTCACCCCTAAGAAAACAACACTTTTAATTCCACAATTCTTTGTATCAAAATGACGACTTATTGGACTTAGCATGTGCTGAGAGTTAATGTAAAGAAAACATTATGAACACGTTTGATGTACAAATCGGCTTTTTTAAAAAAAAAATAGGCGGTAAACTGAGACTGAACATTATTTCTAATAAGAATTTTCAAAACCAGTTTTAATCGTTTTATCACAGTCGTTGACAATCGGCAGAATATCTGTAAAAAAAATGCCAAAACTCCACACCTCACATACTTAAGCAAATGATAACGATGAATGGTGGTAAAGTAAATGAAGCAAGCCTTACTTTTTCAAGGTGCAATAAAGACTAGCAAAAAAGCCAAGTTGGGCTTCTCATTCTATGTACTTGAACACTTGCGAAAGAGGCATTAAATTTCAACGGCGCTAGCTTTGCGACCACGGAACGCTTTTTCGCGAATTTGACAGAAATGACGATTTATGGCGTCTGGTGGAAATACAGATTTGAGAATACATTCGACGCTGTATCATTGTGTATCTCGTATTTTGTGGTGATTTTATGCTTTCTTTATAAGCCTACGAAAGCAGCCTCCCACGGACTCTCTTTTCACTCATCCAATTTACTTAACTATTATTTTCGACAACAAGTTATTCTGTAAATCCGCTACAGAATTCCTGGCATCATAATCCCTCCCTGGTCATAAGCGTCATTACATTGTCATTCGTTGAAACATCTTTACCTCCATCCAACCACCGTAAAAAGATGTCACATTTTTTTATTAATCTTTCCTCTTTCATTTTTCCACCTTAACTAATGT
This sequence comes from Thereuonema tuberculata, assembly GCA_023159025.1. NCBI lineage: Eukaryota > Metazoa > Arthropoda > Chilopoda > Scutigeromorpha > Scutigeridae > Thereuonema > Thereuonema tuberculata. The sequence continues at coordinate 106,744,001 of JAFIDM010000001.1, forward strand.
TTTGATAATTTTCTTTATTTAAAGTTTCAAAACTTCATCGAAATTTCCTTAAATAACTATGAATATTTATTCTTCTTTATAATTTATAATTTCAATTTGTAATTATGATCGTAAAAATCAAGAATCTACGATTTGTCTTTTATGAAAACATTTTCTTGGTATACCATGAAAAATTATTATGCACGTCGGCTTAGACTTTTCCCCTTAAAGAGCACAATCGACCTCATACTCAATTGATGAGCTGCCCGGAAACCTTTGACAAACAGGATTGAAAGGATTACCCTTGTTTTTCCTTCGTCTTTTTATCAAAAGCTAAAATATATAAATTCATTTCGAACGAATCTAAAAGTTCCGAAGCCATTTGCTGAATTAAAGAAATATAGGAACGCTGATTCAGTAGAAACGAATAGAAAACAATTCTCTTCCCTTCCAGAATTTCCTCCGTCTAAATCCAATGGGAATTCCACCCACATGAATTTAAAATGGAGGAAAGACGCAATTATTATGTTGCTACGAAACCTGAATCCTAAAAGCAGACATTGTAATGGGAAAGTTTGATTGTTAGGAAATTCTTTTTTTTTTCTTGTGGTAGTGTTGAAATTGTAACAAGTAGGAACAGAGCTTCAAGGAAAAGCTTCAAGGAACAGGTTTCGTTTTTTTTTTTTTTTTTCTGAAAATAATAATCGCCTTTTTTTTATTTCCTCGAAATTCTCAATTTATCAAGAAATAGTAGTTGGAATTCCTCGTTGTATAGCGTTTGGATCGTTTATAAGGAGAGGCTTTTAAGAAAACGTATTACATATAAGATTAAAATTGAAATACCATACAGAACTGCCTGAAGTACGATTTTCTCGAAAGCACCACTAGGGACCAATCTGGCGCTGGTGTCAACAATAATTTACTTACTTATTAGTCCTTATCTCTTAAAGATGCAAAAGATAAGTACAGGCATCTTTTGTGTAAATAACAATATATCTCTTCATTACGTGATGATAGACTGTTAAATCATGTTGATTTTCAAAAATTACAATCATATAAGCATCGTCGTTGGAAGAACTTTTGAATAGGACCTTTTAACTCTGTTTTTTATGATAAAGTTTTGATGAACTGTGCAGCTTTTACGACGTGAGAAGCTACTCATCTAGGCGCGATACAGAGGAATACAAACTATCACAGCAATAAAAGTAGTTATGTAATGAAGCACTGGTTTACAGTCTTTGTCAGACATTTGCTGTTTGTTATGCTGCAGACACTGTCAAGCAAATTTCCTTTCCTACCTATTCCGTTTATTCTCAGTATTAAAAAGCATCCGGAATGATATTTGCAGGACTATTTTCACGGCGCGAAAGGTCCAGAAACATCTTTGCATTTCATTATGAATGAATATAAGCTAATGTGATGAAAAATCCTTTTATGATCTATTGAATTACTCTCCGTTGATCAAAGTTCCCGCCTTCTTGATTCAACTCAGGATCCTGAAACATGTTCTATTATTGGCCATAGAATGATGTGCTAGAGATCGGTGCCAAGCCATAGGAATTCATGATTCCATTATGAGTTTCATAGATTGGGGCATCCCTTCACATTGTCCATTCTAGACTAGACCTCCCACAAACATACTTTCCATACGATAGTAGATGGCAGTCTCGGGTATGACCCACTCGTTCAGTAGACGTTCCTTCTTGCGTAAGGGTTAGTCTCAGTTCTGAAACTCAGAATCGCTGCTTATCGTTTATTGTTAATGCTGAAAAAGATCAAAGAGTAAAAAAAAAAAAAAAAAATTGTTATCTTGCAATTGTTGTACGACTGAAAATAAAATAAAAATAACGTTTTGTAGGTTTTTTTAACATGCAATTACTTAATTCGAAGATTCTAATGTTTCATTATACTTTGAATTCTTTTAGAAAAATAACTGAAGCAGTTTATATTATTTTCGTTAACAAAATTATTTTTATTCAAAACTATTCATTTGACGGGTTTGAAATTGATAGAATATCAATAACTTTCTCGTGATCTAAATAATTACGATTCTTTTCTGCTTTTTATTCCGTATGAGGGAAGGCGACTTTATCTGTTACAGCATCTTCCATCCACAATTACAACTATTTCTAATTTTACATAATTTCAAAGCCGTTATTTTTTTTTTTTTATCAACATCACTGAGGGTTACTAAATATATACGGAAATGGAATATATTACGAAATGGAATTTAAAATTTTCTGTTTTCTTTCTTAGGTAAAATTGCCCGAAAAACCAGTCTATCCAGGTGGAAGGTAAGACGATTTTTTATCCTCCTAAATTAAAAATATATTCGTCTTTATTTCTTAAGCATTAAAGATTCAAAATCAAAAAGAATTGTAAGGAATTGGTTTTTGTTTGTAAATAAAACTTTCGCTGTTTCAACAACAAAATAATTTCTTTCTAAATATTAAAATAGAAAAATTTCTTTTTTTCGAATATCAATACACAATAAAAAAGTTATAGCAATACAATGTTATTAATTGTACAACAGTGGAACAGCTGGCGCTGACTGCTTTCTTTTTTACAATTGTTACTAGCGATCGTTGTATCTCATTTGTTGGCTCGCGAACCTAAGAATTACGCGAAGAAGTACAAAAGATTCATAAGACATTATTCTCTAAAGGTTTCTTGTTTGTTTGTTTGTTTTTTGTGGTTGGATAATGCAGGGCCTTCAATTTTTTTTCCCCCTGGTATATATTTTCGATAATGAGAAGTTCGCAATAAAAATGTTGCTTTATGGAAAAAAAGTTCACGAGTCAAAGAAATGTTTGGGAACTACAGCTTAAGATTAAACTCGCAAGAAAAAGATGACAGAAACTGCCAATCACAAGAAGAAAACGATGCCGTCGTCTCTTTGTCCGTTTCAATACTGCTTACGCTAGCTCCCTCGTGTAAACGGAACCTCAGGCAGTTTCTGAAAAATAAGTGGTGATTATTTACTTTGTTTGAAAAAGTAATTGTTTTAAATTGCTTCTACATTAAATAGTCCATCGTTCATTTGTTAATTGACCATAACTGACTGGTTATTTTCTTAAAAAAATGCTGCTTTTTGGTAAAATGAGAGGACGGAAGGACAATTCATTAACTCTAGGCTATTCGTTATTCAGTTAAGAGAATTGTAAATAAGAACTTTGATAACTGCTGTTTTTATTTACATCATTTACTTTTGAAAGGAGGCGGTATCATCTCTGCCATTATCTGTCTGATCGAAATTGGATGCAAGACTTTTAAGCTAATAACAGTGACAGTGATGGAAAATACATTCAGACTGAAATAAAGATATCATTTTTAAAAATAAGGATTTTTCATCTTTTTATTTATTATTCGATGCTGAACGTTATTGACGTTGTATAGATTCCGTAGATATATTCTAAACCTAAATAGGATACATACTATTCTTCTACTTTACTGGATCACAATTGCCCGCCATATTTTTCTTTCGGATATTACATCCGGTGTTATTTAGGCGAAAATCAAATCATCAAAAATAAATAAATAAATAAATAAAAAAGCCTCAAATTTCATTTGTTTACTCCCATTGATTTCTTCTCTACTTCAAAGCAGAAGTTCACAAGTGACTGTCCAGAAACAACTACCGTTTTACCTTTGTTCAAGTAAAATATGATCACAACTGAAGCAAAGGTTGTTATAAAGCTAATGTCTGAGACTGTAAAAGTTGTATCTTCCGGAAATGTATTCTGGAACGATAAACAGTATAAAGTTTTCTAAAACATTCATTACATAAATACTTTAGCCAAAAATGTATTTAAATCCTTTAAACTGCCGATGTCAGTTACTGGATTTTACTAATAAATTTAAACTTTTATTTAAATCCTTGAATTTAAAAATGAGCGAAACGTCTGGTTAACTTTTGTTTTGTGGTGTTCCTCCATTCAAAAAAAATTGAAATTGAAATTTTTAATAAATTGCGTAGATTTGCTTCAGTGTATTATCTTTTTGATGTTTTTTTTTTGGTGATTTTTTTTAAGAATTTTCCAGAATCTAGAACGTGTATTCTCAAATCGGAAACGACAAAAGTTTTCATGCAATTATTTGGAATTTTCAACATTAAGCCATCGGGTGAATGGAATCAAACATTCAGTGGCGTACCAAGGAAAAGGGTGGGGGGGGGGTCCGCCCCGGGCCCCGACCTGAGAGGGGCCCCCATTAGCCAGCTTAGGGGGCCCCATCCACATAAGATTTCCCTTTTTTTTTTTTGGTTGTAAAAGCAAGACTAGGGGGCCCCCTCCACACAAGATTTCCTTTTTTTTTTTTTTTATTTTTGGTTGTAAAAGCAAGTTCAGGGGGCCCCATCTACAACTCCCGCTCCGGGCCCCCAAAGGCGTTGCTACGCCACTGCAAACATTTCATTTCCTTCTGTCTTTCCCTTCTGTTCGTTTTCTTTTTTATTCCTTTTTTTCTAATTCTTCCACTTTTGATTTTTAATGTAACCCCTTTTATTTCTGTTTTCAAAAATTGCTTTTGACTTTTTTATTGTTTTCCGAATGTTGTCCCATCTTTTTCCTTTGTCATCATTATTGCTTTGTCTTTTGAATCATCTTTTTTCCCTACTGCATTAAGGCTTGTGTGGGTGGAAAACGTGCTGTTTGGCAGAAACGTTAAGACCTGGTTAGGATCTTGGGTATTACTCGTCGTCGACAAACAGCGTGGTAAGAAGAGAATATTGATTTTTATTAAAGCGCAGAAAACGAAGAAAATCAATTAGACACAAGAATAAACGCACACATAGATATTAATCGGATTATGGGAAGATTTCGACCAAAAAGAAAATTCGTAAAAGACAGAAATTTTTTTTTTCCCACTAATGCATGGACATAATTTTGCTGATGATTGTATGATGCGACTATTTATTTTAGTAAAACGATTTCTGAATATCGCAGATTCGAGAAACTAATATTTTAATCATAGGTAGCTTTAGGGGTCAAAGAAACGTTATTTCTTGGAAATTCATATTTACTTACACATGTTTTTAATGCCTGCGGTAAGTTTAATTAAAGACTACATAGTTAATTCATGAGCAGAGCTTCTGAGAAGACTTGCAAATGAAGCGTCGTCAGACAACAACAAATTGCATTGGAATATTTAAAGTAAAACTGAACGGAAATGAGTAACGTGTACTTGGTAGGATTTTCAAATTTAGTATTCAGTTATCATCTGGTAAACTAATGTCAACAGCATTGCTATTATCTAGTTTCAAATATAATAATACTGAAACAGAGAATATTTTTAACCATCAGTTTCATTAATCAAAAAAAAAGTCTTATTCGGAATCATGCGGAAGTCTTAACATTGTACAAAAATGTACATCGTAATTCGTCATATTATTGATTGTAATATTATAATCAACTTGAAATATTTAAAAATTACAACAGCTACATTTCTACGATTTATTAATGGTTTCTTTTCTTTCTTTTTTTTAATTCTCGCATCTTAAAAAAAAAAACAGGCTCTGCCAAAAAACATCTTGGCTATATTTATTAATATTTCGATAGAAATAAAGTGTCAACATGATAATGACTGTGTACTCTCGTTTTATCCATATTGTTGAATTGTTCTTTCGATTACTTCTCTCTATTATTTTACCAAAGGTGGTTGTATTATTTTAATGTCTTACCACTTGCTTATTTCTTGCGAATAACATTCTGTTGGTTGATGACGTAGTGATTTCCACGTGGTCTCTTCAGATCATCATCATGTGTTTCTCGTAGCCTATTGAACAGTGACCGATGTCGAATCCTGTGCCGTAGGAAATTCTCAATCCGGTTCCATTATCATGGAAATGCACACATCGATTTAGTTTTAACATGACTTCAGTGCGCTGTCACCTGAATTATGCGATGAGCGTGGTACACCAGTGCAAAAATCATTTTCCAAACTGCAACGCCCATCAGCAAATTTGGCACTATCTCTTCTCATTTCTTAATGACATACAGTTTCCGCGATGTGATTCCAACGTTTTCCAATGGAAAGTAACGACATTTCGATTACCAACACATCGCTTCCAATGAAATGCATTCTTCTAATAAATTCTTTAATTTGAAATTATATTTACGTAATCACATAATTAGTAACTCGAGTTTATCGCTAGGTATTTGGAAAATAGAAAAATAACATCTTCCACTAGCTTAAGTATAAAATGGTTTTCCATTTTTTTTTGTTTTACTTTTGTAAATAAAAAAAATTAAAAAAAAAAACCGGCAAAAACATTTCATTGTACTCTCGTAGATATATAATTTATTGTAATAGTGTATAACAAATCAGTGTATCGGATATACCTTTTTTTTTTGGTATTTTATAAATATTTTATATTGTATACATATATTTCTTTAGCGAATCTTCAGTAACTAAACTATGTTTGTTATTTATATAATATAACTTATTTACATTAAAAAACCTTTAGATAAAATGGAAAGTCTAGATATTTTAATAAGCTAGTGAGGGCAAGACTTAACCATTCAAAATAAACGACATGTGCACTTAAAGTCAAATGAGGTAATAAAGAAGGCAGAGCGCTGCTTTCCAAGTGACAAGATCCCATAATAAAAGTAACAAGTTTTATTGCATCATCATGTTGTCACTCCTTGCAGTAGCTTGAAGACCATCTCTCTACATTAAGTCCATTCCTCATAAGTCACAGCTAATCTGCATCTATAGTAAATCTCTAAAAATAAACGGTTCTTTTACATTAAGCTCTGCCGTTGGAACCTAGAGATACTGTGGTATTTCTATGGTAGTTTTGATGTCGTTAAATACCAGATCCTCCATTGCAATTCACCAGATCCTCCATGAAAAGATGATGCTATTGAGAAAATGTCCTTTCGAAAATTCGTTTGTATTTCATCGAGTGACTGATCGAGTGAATGATCGCTACTTCCAGAACTTACTGTAGATACATGTATAGTTTTTGTAAATTGTAGAAGCGTTTTTATTTATACGTTTCTTTTCTTTCTTGTAAATTCGTTGCTATGATTTCAGCTTATCTGCAAGCAAGGCCATATATATAGTAGAGATATAGTAGAGATAGAATAAAGCTCCTATTTTAAGATCTATCTATAAATCAATCTTTTATATTCTTATCGATGTAAACACTCAATATTCTACACGAGATATCTACTTTAAAAAAAAAAACAAAAAAACAACCTCTTTTCAAGGTCAGTGTAGATATTTTTACTGTTTTATTTTGTCAGATCAACCCTAATCATTAGAATATTTCTTAATATCATCTGATAAAAAAAAAAATGCAAACATTAATTGAGTTCAAATACACATTTTTTTTTTCTAATAATATATACCCGCTTCTATAATTAGAATCATTTCCTGATATCTTATCATTAGTTGCATTCGTCCCCAACTTATTATCAGTGCAATAAATCAAAATAATACTAATGAAGTTTGTGTAAATCTTGGAATTGCATAAAAGGGTTAGTAGTTTTTAACGATGAACAATCGGATTTTAGATATTGCTTCCATGTTTGTGTCCGATGCCAGGTTTTCGTACCAGTTTCTGCGAATGCTGTCTTGTTCTGTTGGCTTTGTTCCTTTGAGGGAGAAAAATAGTTTAAAGATTATGCAAACGAACACAACGACATTACGCGAACTTTGGTGGATTGCTTTCGTTGTGAAAGGGATCAGAGAGAGAATTTGGAAATCGCAGCCAAATTTCAATTTAGCAAAGAAAGAGTGCCAATTTACACAACGCTCCAGTCGCCAGGGTTTTGTGCGCAGAGCATGTTGAGATAATTGGCTTGATAAGTCTTCACTAAAACATAAAATCGTTCAAAGATGAACTATTTCTGGATAATATCAAGATATTTTTAAAAGATAAAATATTTATATAATAATAAAAAAATAAAAAAAGATATATTATTATTTAATTGATATTAAATAAATTGACAGACTAATTATAAAATCTTAATTGAAAACTTATCTATTTTTACAAAACTAAAATATTATTGGAAGTATACAAAGTGTAAAAAAAAATTACGAAAAGCTCTGAAGGCGCTTTATATTCGTTAAAAATATTTTTGATTTAGATCCAGTATTAATATTATTTCTTATTTGAAAAAGCAATTGTAAGAGTGGGAAAAACTACTTTGAATCATATCTTTTGATGACCTATTGAATATTAACTACAGTAGACTCTCGATTTCTCGAAAACCTTGATATGTCGAAAAATTATTTTTCCCCTTGATATTACATATTCATCTAATGTTAATTTAAATTCTTAGGTCGAAGAGTTTTCACTCAAAACCTTGTTATGTCGAATATTTTTCGAAGTAAAAAGTGAATTTTTCCGGAAAAATCGCCGTTCGGAGCAAACAGAGGTATTTTTCCAAGAATCTCTCACACCCTTCATTATCTCTGTGAGGGTTTTTTATAAATTCTGACAACGTAAATTCATTGTATTTTACTAATTCTTTTCAATTTAAAGTAATTATTTTCGACTACTTTTAAAAATTAAAGTTATCATTGCTGTATTTAGACTTACTCTCAACTATCATTACATATTTATACTTATTCTCATCTATTAAGACTAATTTTAGAATATTATTCCGTATCTTGTGTTTTGGTTATGATCTTGTTATCTCGAAAACTCGCTATCTCGAATTTTTATTAGCGTCCCTTCGACTTCGAGATATCGAGAGTATAGGTATATACTTGATTGTCAGAGAATTAGAGTAATACATGTTATACTTTCGTTTGCGGACAACAATTAAATAATTGAATAATTTTAATTAAACTTTTATTAAACTTTATAACCTTAAAAGGAAAAAAAAAATATTTTATTTCGAAGAAACGGTAGTTATTTAAAAGCCTTTTAGACTTGCTTATCAGTAATAATCAAATGCCAAATTATGTTGGCGAATTAACATCATTTCGTTGGAACACCGCAATAGGAGGCGTAGCTATTATTAACAAATGCCTGTAGTTTCTATGCAAAGCATAACGGTTCTATCAGTCCTGTCCTTGAATTCAGTGGAACCAGTGCAGAATACGTAATCAAATAAATTAATTCATCCACAGCTGGTTGAGTTTCTGTGAGGTTGACGTTAGGTTCAAAGTAAATGTAATTTGGTAGTTTATCTTGGATTTAATGTGGAATGTACGAATTCGTGATAAATAAAAGAAATTTTTTAGCATGAATAACTTCATCTGATCTGACTGTTTAAAGCTTCTAAGATCTTAACAGCTGTTTAGATATAGGAGTGATCGATCTAATTATCAGCTGTAAAATTTTTTGCATGTTTTAGTATTATTATAAAGTCTAATATTTCCAAATTCTTCTTTTAACTTCTTCCTTTTCATCTTTGTTTATCAAACAAAAAAACACCAAATCTCCATAACATGTAGTTTACTTAAAACTTTTCGGAATTTTCGGGATGATAATACGTCATCCCTTCTTCAAGCGAAATGTAACAATAAATTAGTTCTTTGGAATAACTAAAAATACAAACTAGTGACAAACATGAACACAACGTTGAAACAATTAACAATTGTTTTAACAATATGAAATAGCAAATATGCTTATACATTACTTTACAATTTTTGAAAAACCAATATTTAACAAATAATCCAAATGAACTAACAACATAATAACACATTAGACAAATCAATTCTTGTTTACAATAAGATAACTTAGATATTTTGAATCCTTTAATTTAACTAACAATCCAATAATCAAAAAACATTTTAATAATGAAATTTATCAATATTAACCACTTTTTTTTATTAATAAGTTTTATTAAGTCTAATATTGTTTTTTCAGTAGATATATATCGTCTTTTTTTCTGTCATTTTGCTATGTTCCATTTATAAAAATCTGTAAATTTTTAAATCTTTAATAGGATTTTGACTGTACATTAAGCATCAATAATAAAAAAAAAAATTGCTTTCTAAATTTTATTTACGAGCCTAATTATGAGAAGTGAAGGTTTTTTTGTTGTTGTTGTTGTTTTTTCATTAAGATTTTTTTTTTTCTTTTTTGCTAAAATGAAAATGTTTAGCTCTTCTGCCTGTTCAATCAGTCTAACTCAAGTGATGGCCAAAAAAATTAAATTTCAAAGTTCTAGAGCAGAAGGATCAATTATAGCCGTGCGGTCTAGACGGCGGTCTGCCATTATGGCCAATGTGCCGGTATCCGGGTTCGAATCCCGGTCATGGCATGGATGTTTCTTTCTTCTTCTGTTTCTCTTTCAGTGCCTTCCAGCGGGTATCATTTGATTCTGCCTCCCTTGACGTACCCTGGGGAACGTTTCGTCGGTTAAAGACATCATATCTCACTCCTAGTTGTGGCTTAAAGAAAGCTGATCAAAGCTACAAGCCCAGGCATTTGTAAAAAAAAAGAAAGGATCAATTATATGGGCCATCAGATTATATCATCTGATGTCATAGGTACCCAGGATTTTTTGAAATGGCAGATTACAAAGCAGGGAACTTTCCAACCAAAAAAAGGTCCAAAATCCTAGATTTTTTTTTCCATTTTTGGATGCAGTGGAAGGGGGGGGATTACAACTCCCCCCCCCCGAAGTAGGTCAATATCTGATGTTATATATTTCTGTTAGATTTCCCAAATTCTTAAATCTGTCTTTAGTCTCAAAAGAAGGTTGATGATAGAATGCTGTTCTCGAGTATCTTATTAGTGGAAGAGTGACTGTGATTATACAGCTGTAACTGCCATTTATTGGAAACAAGATCATCAAGATCTTCATCATTTATACTGTTCATCTATACAGTATTGCTTATTCTTACAGTGGCTTACAGTTCACTTACCATTCCTCTTCAAATGAGTGGATTTGGTGAATAAGACAGACTAAGCAAATAACCACAGTTAGCCTACTTAACAAGTTGCTAATCAAAATTAGATATGCATTGCTGACCTATAGATCGCTATCCATTTATATTTTCCCTGATTTTCCAGCATCTCTCTGCCCATTTGTAAATATATGATCCTGACCTGGTTGGTGTAACAATCATTTCAACATACCCTCATCTGATCTGTCGTCTTTCCTGGATGTAAGTCAGCTGTTTATAATTTTATCATTGCATTTGTATTTATTTGACAACCTATCACGTCACTCTTGCTGTCAAGAATCCCAGCTATATCTCAACCAGTTCTACCAAGAGAATCTTTCTCCCTCATTATTCCTTCACTGTTTGAAGAAACTGCTTCAAGGTCACATGCAGTTTGGAGTCCTGATTGTTGTTGTTAAGTTATTGTTATAGTCAACATTACTGTTTTGTTTTGTTTTTTTAAAACAGTAGATTAAAATAAACATGAAATTATGGAAATATTCCGAATAGACTCAGAACTTGTACACTTTTGTCTCAGTTTTCTTCATTCTTGTTTAGTGCTACACAAGAAAAACAGATTTCTTTACATTCGTTGCCAATGAAATTAATTATTAGTCTGCAAAGAATAATAAAAGCTTAGACAAAAAGTGTTATTGAAACTTATGTCATTCTAAAATAAAAAATACTAACTTCTAAAATATGATTTTTTTTTTTATGTAGTTCTGTGTGCATGCTGATAAACGGAAGATGTTGCAAGAATTAACCCAGAGTCTACAGATGAAACCTAATAAGGGTCATGTCCTGTGGGAATTGGGTAACTGCATTTCTTCGGCAGTTAATGCTGATGGCTACAATCTGTATGTTGTCAATAGAGATACTCAGGTGAGTTAATTAAATCTCTAATATTGTGTTATTATTGTTAATATTAAATCTCTAGTATTGCATATCTTATTTTTTTTTTTTATTTTTTTTTTTACAATTAACCATTATGGAAAAAAGTTGTAATTAAGTTCAATCTTTATACCTTTTAAAACAAGAAGTACTATTAGAGGTTAATTAAAAATTAATTTTCTATCTTCTTTCTTTATTACCTTCCTTTCTTGTTTCACTTTTAGTTTAATCGATATTTACTAGCCAATCGCATATTTACACATCTCAGCGATGTTATAAAAATCTTTATTAATTATCAGGAATATATGCTTTTCTTTATATGCTTTATGCACAATTTATCATTGTGTTGGTTGTTTGCACACGTATGGAGAATAGCTGTTAAGAGTAGCAAAAGATACTAATCATGTTTTTACATGATATATACAGTACATTCCAAAGAATGTTGTGTAAAAAAAAAAAAAAAAGACATACAGTATGCCTCATATAGAAAAATATTAGATAGGTTTATTTGAGCATATCCTTCCATATTTTATTTAAAAAGCAATTTTTTATCCATCCATATTTTATTTAAAAATACAATCATGATTATTTAAAATATAAACACAGTCGTCTCAGAATAATATGACCACCTACCTAATAATGGAATAACCTTCCTTGGTCTTGATTACAGCTTGTAGACGGCATGGCATGGACACAATGAAGCAGTGGAAGGTAGGCAGAGGCACACATTTCCATTCGGATTGCATCAGTTCCGAAGATTATGTACTTGTGGATCCTTATGCCAAACTTGTCGATCCAAATGGTCCCATCAGTGCTCTATGGGGCTGAGACCAGGTGATTTCACAGGCCAAGGTAGTATGGATAGTTCACTGTGTGCTCCCAGAACCAACCATGAACCACCTGAAGGACATGGCAAGGAACGTTGTCCTGTCGGTACCAACCATCACCATCAGGGTAAAAGTGCAACATGAAGGGATGCACATTGTCACTGATGAAGGATAGGTAGCTATTGGTGCTCATTGCCACATCCAGTGATACCAGCAGTCCCAGATCATACCATCCCCCAGAAAAGGACACTGCTGGCTGTGTTTGACCAACAAGCATGTCTGGGTGCTGTTTCTCATATCCTTCACGGTGTATCTGCCTCCACCCTTCAGTTTTGTGGAGTAAAACCTCAACTTATCAGAGAAGGCTACCTTCTTCTACTCTTCTAATGTCCAATGACTTCATTCTCGTGTGAATTGGAGCCATTGTTGCTGATGGGTCTTGGTTAACATTGGCACCTTCACATAGTGTCGACTCGGGAGAGCCATGCACAACAGTGTTCACTATTGTTATCTCGAACACGCACCTGGGTGCCCCAGTGTTCATTTGAGTTGTCAATTGCTGCACTGTTGCATGTCGACTGGCCTTTACCAGTGATCCCAGTGAAGTTCTGCTCTGGGATCAATGGCCTTGGGGGTTCTGCAGTTCTGATGAAGTGAGTACTTAGTGTACCATTGCTCCAATCTTGATACAGCTTTACTATGGAACTGCGCTGTTTACTAGATTCTTCCACCCTTCAATAGGTAGCCTGTGATCATTTCTTTTTACAAGTCCGTCAAATAACTTCCTCTGCCCATTGTGATCACAATACGCATTACAGGCAATCTAGCCATTTATACATCCGTGTGCTCGGCCATGCCTGGGCGGGTTCACTGTGATTTCTGGATGGTCATATTATTCTGATATGACTGTATAAATCAACTTTTAATTCAGTATTTTAACAAAAAAACTCAATCTTTTAGAAATAAAAATTAATTTTCTTAAAGGAAAAAAAAGTCACAATTCAGGAACATGAAAATAGGATTTAAAAAGGATTTCTTATTCCCTTAATTACATAAAATTTGTACACTGTATAAATGATCACAAAATACTGGTGAGTTAAAAAATTCAACATTGCTTTAATGCTACAGTAACATTGCACAGCAACTTCAAAAAGTAATTGCAATAATAATAATATTGCCAAGTAATGATTAATTTTTTAACTACCTTCATTTCCTAGACAATTTTTCAAAAAAGTTGGCTTTTTTTTTTTCCATTAAAAAACAAAAACAAAATAAAACAACTGTTGTAAAACAGGATTGGGTGTACTTCTGATTAAATAACTTAATGAAAAATAGTTAAAAATAGTTTAGAAGTACAAGTCATTGTGGAAATTTGTTGCATGTTTTAAATGATAGCATTCTCTGAAAAAAAAATAACATTCTTCTGTGACTTGAACTTCAATGTTGCAGAAGCATATCTAACCTCCTCCTGTCCTGCTCACATATGGGCATGAATCGCATGATACTTTATTCTATTACTGTAGCTAGGAGGGCTAATATACACATACACTGGCATAAAATTACAACCTTAAGATAAAACAGATGTTAACAAAAGTTCATAATGTTTCAGCAAGTGTGTATATCGTGCAAACATGCTGAAAGCACATTCTAAATTTTAATAGGTTCAGCTTTTGTTTTCCTACATATACAATCTTATAAATTTAATGAGAGATTTGAATATTTGTTTCAGTTATCTAAATTTTAAACAATTGAGTTTTTCCACTCCAATATAAAAAATAACAAGTGTATCTAAATATAATTTTTGTATGAAATAATGATGAATGTTCTTGTAAAGAATTTATTAGATACTAAAAATTTCAGTCAATGATAAATGTTATGTCTTTATATTTTAGAATATGATAATAGAACAAATTTAATAGACATTACAATTTTTCTGAAGATCTCCATAATTTAATCTGCCTTTACATAAAATTAAAACCAATAACATTATTTTTTTTGTTCTCTTTTAGGAGATTCGTTATTTTGACAAGGATATGGATAGGTACGTTCTATCAATAATGTTCTTTATATAGAAAATATCGCCTTATCACTCGCAAATATTAATTGGCAGAAAATAAATTTTGTGTTTAGATTTATGATCAAAATTTTCTTCTATGTTTATTTATTATTTTGTGTGTGTGTGGGGGGGGTAACTTGCTTGACAATAGATTTTCATGGCCAAAATTTTTACTAATGTCTGAAAAGAAAATTTTTCTTCATAAATTACTCCCTCAGGAATGAAACAAAATAATAGATTTGAAATTTAGAATGTTGTTGATATCAAATGATATTACTTCTTTTTGTACTATGTTTACAAAACTTTTTTTTTTATCAAATTTGACTGAGATAAAAAAGAAATTAAAAAAAAAATGCATGCGTACACATCCAAACCAAAGTTTCTCTGCATTTTCTGATATCAATCATGGATGAAAAAAAGGCAGAGATAGACTGAAAAAAAAATATGGGTGAAGGAGTGCTTTAAAGTATAGTAGCTGTAGTATAACTTTGCAAGAATCACCATTGAACTTAACAAAATGAAAAAATAAAAAGGAAAGACAACAGCTATAAACAATAAAAACTCATTTTTACTACGATTTCATTTACTAGTTGTGAAGTCAATGATAATATATGACAAAGACAGACAAAGATGAAACACTTCTGTTCACAAGATAGAAGTTATATACAGTAATTAGTTACTGCGCCCATGAAGTACATTGTACAATTGACTGTAAGTTTGCAAGTGAATTTGAGACCTTAATGCCAGGTTTGAATGGTCAGAGTTTTAGATGTAGCAAAGCATGTTGTCTTTGACAGATCTGTGCTCCTCTTCAGCCACTATTCTACGTAAACCCTTCTTCCCAAATTTTGGTCTTTTGAATCACCCTGCACAAATCCACTTATGTTCCTTCTTTCAAACTTAACCAATAATTTTTTTGAACTTGTCTAAAATAAGATAAACAATTACTTAACTTGAAATAATACACATTAATTTGAAAATAAAGAAAATTTTGATTTTTAATTTGTTTTTTCCGAAAATTCTGACATTTTCTTTTCTTTTTCAGTTTGGAAAATGATGAAACTTTTGCCCAGAAGATTGGTGCCGGTGCCTGCGTGGCTGCTTATGTTGCCAAAACAAAGCAGACACTAAGGTTATCCTCAACGGATGGGGTAAGCAATTTGAAAAGAAAAGATGGTTAATCTAGTTTTCTTTTTATCCATTTACTTCCAACTATCTTCAGTCAAAATAAAAAAAGCTCTTGTAAATTTTTTTTGTCACATTTCCACTGTCTGTAAATTCTTTGCTTATTTCAGCAAAACTGTTAATCTACTGACATTATTCTTCATTTCATTAATGTCTAGACTTACAAAAAAAAAACCTTTTCACTTAATTCATAGGTCTTTTTTTTGCCACTATCAGTTTTAAAATTACTTCGTTGCTCATTAATACGTTTTCTCTTGTATGTTGTAGGATCCTCGTTTTCCTGATGGAGTTGCAATGAATCGTGATGTTGCCAAAATAATACAGTGCCAACCTATCATCCAGTCAGATGGAGAATTATTAGGTGATTGAATTCTTAAATATTTTATAATTCTATCTTTTACCTATAATTTTAGATAAAGTTCAGTAGACAAAGGTGTTTCAAATGGTTTGAATACAAATGCATGTGATGCTGTAACAGAGAGAACTTTTGAGAAGTGAAACTAAATATTATTAATATATCTAGTGATCAAAATTAAAATTGACAACAGAAGGTGTTGCCTTGATAATAAAGGAAGTGATGGTTGTGATAAATATTGGACATTATGAGAAATGCTACAGAAACAGTCTATGGTTACAAAATAATATTGGAATCATGTTATTGACAACCAATAAGAGAAGTAATACATTATCTATTATTGAATAGAATTTATAATGAATAGGTGATCTGTAGGAGTCAATCTCAAGAATACAACTCATACAAAATTCTCAAAGGCATGAACGCTGCATGAAATAACTTAAGATAAAAAGTTGTTGGTTTTTATTTTATTTTATTTTTTTGCCAACTGTCTCTTTAACCTTACTTTTTGTATTTTAAGTGACAGGTAAGATTCTAGAAATAGTTGGTGACTATTTGAGGACTTGTCTAATGAAGTGTGAGTGGGTCATTAGATGTAACCCTTTAATACTGGAAGTCCAATTCCTAACCAAATGTTACAGTTAAGTTGCAGGTTAAAAGTAATGAAATGAATGGATATTCAGGAATAGAAACATGATGTTGAGTTGACCTGAAGGATAATAATTTTGTAATTCATGCAGACGACCATATACTGCTACAAATTTTTCCAATGGACAAAATTCAAACTAAAGAATGATAGATGTAAGAATGAGAGTAAAATATAATTCCACTTTATAAAAATTAGAAAAACAAAACTCAATAAGAAATCTGAAAAAAAAAAAAAAGCACTGAAAATTGTGGAGTGAATTTTAATTTGTTTTATCAGAATATTGACCATCTGCCATAGTGAACATAAATCAACCGCAATTGGCTTTTGTGCAGCATGATAGATGGTTATGTACAGTGGATACATAATTGGTTAGAATCTTTATCAAGATCCAGCAAATTATACATCTATTCATAAAAATTTTAAACTCTATGAGGAATCTAAGTTGCAACAGATCATTAGTACACATGAGAAAACTAATATTGAAGAAATTATACTTTCCTACAAACATAATAGCAATTGTTCAGGAAACAATCACTCTTCAGATTTTATAGAAATATTTTTTTTTTTTTTTTTTTTAGCGGAAAAAAGCTTGTATGATACTAAACAGAAAAGGATCAGAGAATATGCTAAAGATTTTATATTGTGGCAAGCAAATAGTCTGTCAGTAATAAGTTTATACTTATGCAAGTGGCATCTTAGTTAGTTAGTTCCTAGTGGAATCTGCTAACAACAGCTAAGAAGATCTTCTTGTTAGAACTGTGATAGGATCTCTAATTTGAAAACTTTTGAGGCATTCTGAATAATAACCTAACAAAACTTCAAACAAAAATTTAATCTTTGAACTGATTAATCCAGTAATCATCAAAATATAAGTAGATAAAAACATATTAGAAACATTAAATTTATTAATTAACAGTAAAAAAAGTTTTAAAATACAATTAACATCAGATGAACTTAAAATTAAGCTTAATCCCAATTATCAGGTTAATTCAGAAATAATATAAAGAATTCAAGTATTGGTTTTAAAGAAATCTTTATTTTTATCCTTGACAGGTGTTTTGGAACTCTATCGGCGAGAAGGTGGATCACTGTTTCATGAAGAAGATGAAGAGGTATGTTTGAATTTTAAAGTCAGCTTTTAATCATCTATGTTTGTCTTCTCATATCTTCGTAGCTTTTTCCTAATCATATTTTTCTTTTTCAGATTGTTCAGAGCTACTTGGTGTGGGGAGGTATTGCCTTGCATTATGCAGAGGTAATAAAATATATTTATTTTTATTTTTGTATTTAGTAATATCAGCTTATTCTGCTTTTCTTTTTTGCTTAAATTTTGTCCATACTATATTAGTCGATTCCTTAAAAGTTGCT
Source organism: Thereuonema tuberculata (assembly GCA_023159025.1). Classification (NCBI taxonomy): domain Eukaryota; kingdom Metazoa; phylum Arthropoda; class Chilopoda; order Scutigeromorpha; family Scutigeridae; genus Thereuonema; species Thereuonema tuberculata. The sequence goes on from JAFIDM010000001.1 coordinate 106,762,165, forward strand.
TTTTTTTTTTAACTTTTGAATTTAATGAACTGAATAATTTATAAATGAAAGCATGATTCTCTTCTTTTCTTTATCTTTTATGCTGTTTATGTTCTTTGAGAATGATTTTGAAAAGTTGTTTTACGTGGGTCAAATTAAATATTGTTTAGATGAAATTCAACAAACACACATTTCTAATTTAAATGCTATATTAAAAAAATTCTTAAAATTACATTACAATGGAAACCGTTTCCTAGCCCTTGCAATGCAGGACTTTTCATCAGCCTGGACAATTTGCTACATATTAAAAACAAGTTTATATATAAAGATTAAAAATAATTAACCAATCTAGATGATTATGTAAATGTATTATCTACATAAATTATGGTGGCATCACTCTTGTTATTAAACAAAAACTGAGCTGACAAAAGGATATTTCATTGATGGCATCATTATGAATGTCTTGCAGGAAAACTGTATGGTTTTAGTATTTTTGTTTTTGTCTCTGAAGACTCTCAGTAAAGGCCATTTAGATTTTATTTTTTTATTATTATTATTTTGTTAAGTTTTTGATGTATTCTATTGATCTTAATCCATTATGATGATGATCTTAATCCATTCTACAATCTCAAAAATATTTCTGAATGACATTTTTATTTCCTTCAAATTACTCCTTCAAACATTGTAAATAAGTTTGCCTCTTGAATGGATATCCATTTAAACAATAGCCACCAGCTTATAGTATGAAATGGAAGGACATTATAAAATCATTAAAGTATTGTGTCAGCTTTGCTTGAGAACAGAAACAGCAATCAATAATAAAGACAGACAGATGAGATGAGTCCTTAATTGTTAAATATTATGAGGATAACAAAAAGTCAATTTTTTGATAAGTAAGTCACATGGCAGTAAATATAAGTAAAATTTAGATAAGAAAGTATTTTTTTTTTTTTTTGCTTTAAATTATATAAAGCCTGTTCTCATCTGCAAATAAAGGTTTTTTTGTTAATTATTATTATTCTGCATATATTTAATAAGAATTGTTTCTTATTACAGCTTTACTACAGAATGGTTAAGCAACGGCAGTTAAGTGACTTCTTACTAAATGTTGTAAGGTAATATTTAGATCCATAGATCTTCAAATTCTGTCCATTTTCTCGTTTCTTTCCTTTTTTTCTCTCTCCTTCTGTTGCAAAATTTTTGCTTCATTTTTGTAATATTTTTTTTTTAACTGTTTCTAGGTCAATTTTTCAAGACATGGTGAGCATGGATACAGTCATCATGAAAGTAATGGTGAGTTTAATTTTAAAACAGGATTTTTATGCATTTTCTAAGAGAATACCTGCATAATTCAAGCTCATTTGCTAACTTAAAAATTATTAACTAGGTTAAGGGAATAATAATTACAAATGTTAGCAATTATAGACAGAAATTGGTCTATTCAGAGTATGTGAATTCAAGTATAGTTTGAATTAAGGCCTTCAGTTGATCATTAATTTGGATCACAAGAGCAAATAAAAGTGAAAATAAGAAAAATATATTAGTTTATAAAATAAACAAGTGATAGAGTTAAGCAAAGGCTATTCTGAATAGCTCTTGTTCTATATCGAATTAAACATAATAAAAGTATTGTGAGGTCAAACTATAATTTAACATGAGTAAATAAAGGTTCATTGGATAACATTGTATCATGCAATGAATTTTTCAGGCAAATTCTTCTAAAAATGATTTTTTGAAAATAATTTTGTCTTTTTTTAAAGAAAAAAAAAAGCCTTATTAAAAATTGGTACTGTGAAAATTCTTGAGTACAGGGAAAAATCTAAAAGATAAATATAAAATAATTCACAACAACAACTACTCGAAGTAGAAACTGTCATTCCTTTCAAGAATAATGTGGCAAAAAGCATCTTGAAATGGAAGATCTAAAATTTCTAATTGTGATGACATGGAGTTAAATTTGCTGATTTTGTATTAGTTAAAAAAAAAAAAAGAGAGATGCCATCCATTTCATTGGTTCTAAATAATGGAAAAATAATGAGCCAGATTCAACTGATAACAAAAGTTCTGTAGATGAAAGTAAGGAAAATCTTGATTGAAGAATGTAAGATCAGAGTATCAATTTAAGTGCTACAGAACATCATAAAGTTCACCATCATAACTTAGCAGTAATGATAAAAAGTGATTAAAGGTTGAAGATAAAATTCATAGACCCTGAAGAAGTCTACTGTTTGATTGCAAAGATTTAGTAGCAGACTTAGAAATATCAGCAATTTTTTAAAAAAAAAATAAGGTTAAAGAAGAAGGTTATCAGAAGAATATAATGGGATAAAAGTAATTTAATGATCAAACTGGATTGGTCATTTAACATTCTGATGGGATGCTGCATAATCACATTGAAATGTAAGTCAAAATGAGTTACTAGAAGTATACAGAATATCAAGCAGTATATGATAAAGGACAGTGTGCAAACACAAGATAAAGTTAACAAGATTTACTTTAAATAAGTGTAAAAACATGTTGGTGTTATTGCTATAACTATATTTTTAATTTTAAATGTCTCATATTTAATTATATTATATTTTGTTGTTTCTTTTAGAACTTTGCTCAGAAGCTAGTAAATGCTGACAGAGCATCTCTGTTTCTTGTGGATAGCGAAACAAGAGAACTGTATGCAAGGATATTTGATGTTGGTAATCACATGACAGATAAAAATGGAGAAACAACTGCCAAGGAAATTAGGTGAGCGAAGGTATTTCAAAAAGTTGAGTCGAAATTAAAATTGCTTTTGTTTTATTCTTTTTGTCATCCAAAAGATGCTATGATTAATATATGATATATTAAAATTGCTACAATGATACATAAAAGTAGTTTGATCAATATCAGTAATTCTAAGATGGTTTACTGATTGAAGCTTCCTTTTTCAAAGTATTTAATTATTTTGAAGTATTTTTATTTTATATCCAGATGGAAAGCAATAATTCCAAAGGGATATTGTAGATCTTAGGTAATGCTTCTACATTGATAAATCATGTTATACATTTTTTTCCCTCTTATCATTGTAGATTTTCCATTGGAACAGGGATTGCAGGTCAAGTGGCCCATTCTGGCGAGATACTTAACATTCCTGATGCTTATAAAGATCCCAGATTTAACAGGTAACAGATTAAACTTAAATATTTCTTTTTTTCTCTCCTCAGTATTTTAAAACTTTATTTTACATAACTTCATTTTGCCAATTACAGATCTGTTGATGTTCAGACGGGTTATAAGACCAGAAGTATTTTGTGCATGCCTATATTTATAGGTGGAAAGTAAGTAGAGTTTCTTTATTTTACATCTACATTATGTTTATTAATATCAAAAATAAAATTTCAGGATCGTGTTTCGTGTTGTCTTAAAATTCAAAAATATTTTTTGTTTTTTTTTTTAACTTTGTTCAGTTCAGAGAAAATCTAAAAATAACCAACAATATTTTTCTATTTCTAAATATTTACTTCTGGTATTGGGATAATTATATTTTTAAATTCATGATTATTATTCAATATTTTCTAAAAAGACTTAGCATGCATGCATTATTAATAAAAATTGAAATAAAAGGCACTTGACTGATTTTTAAAAAACATTTAAGCACATTAAAAAATATAGGACACGACCAGTTTCGCCTCCATGACAAGGCATTGACGAGTATGGGATGAAATCTGCAGGACAAGTAGTGCCATCTTTCAGTGAAAAAAGTGTATTTCCATTGTTTTTGTTTTTGTTTTGTTTGTTTTTTTCCCGGGCATCCCGTTATGATGCTATCTTATGGACATTTGCAGCAGATGACTTCATTTCTGCACTTCCAAGCACAATGACAACTTCCATGTCCCAACCCACAGAGGGCGCTGGTCTACTCTTTTTTCACCAAAAGATGGCACCACTTGTCCTGTAGATTTCATCCCATGGGGCTGCAGAAGCCCTTAAATATCCATGTTTTTCTGTAATTATTGTCACTCGTCAATGTCTCGTCATGGAGGCAAAACCAGTCATGTCCTGTATTTTTTAATGTTTAAATGTTTTTTTAAAAATCAGTCAAGTGCGTTGGCCTTTTTTTTTTTTTCAATTTTTAATCATGATTATTCTGAACTGTTCATTTGTTTTAAATTTGTTTAACTTAAATCTCTCTTAATCTTTAAAGTGTTATAGGTGTTGTACAGATGGTTAATAAACAGAATGGGATTTTTAATCAATCGGATGAAGAAGCTTTTGAGGTGTTTGCTTCTTACTGTGGTTTAGCCCTTCATCATACTAAGGTAACTTATTTAACAGTCTTGTTACATTTGTTTCCTAAACATTCTTATGAACAGATTAATCACTTTATGCCGTAGAGAGACATAAGTAGCTTTGTGAGTTTTTGTCTTGTGGAAGGTTTTTACTTTCTAATGATAAATGTTAAGTTAGGATAACATAGAGAGTCCAACCTGAAAAGCCTGCAATTTAGAATTTTAACTGCAATAACTGAATTGTAAATTATTTTTAAATTTAATTATGATAATCAGTTGGAATTGAATCAATAGGGGACAGACCTAAAAAGATCTAAGTACAATGAAATGTGAATTGTTTTTTTTAGTTTGATGAATAATATTTGGGTTTTTATTAAACAATGGAGGGAATATCTCTCCTCTCCATCCTAGGTTAGGCTTCCAATTCAAATGATGTCCTCTTATTAAATCTCTTGAACAATGATTCTTGAACAATGATTCAGTACCTTCTTTAAGATAGAGAATCGTTTGTAAATGATACATATTTATTGCTAGAAAAGAAAAGCAAGGAGAAATCTGAACTCAATTCCAAATTTAGAGAAAATGCTAAGATACAAATTCAGCTTGAATAAATTTATTATATTTAAATAAAAAAGTAGTTAAATAACATCACATCACCCTTAAAACATAAATAAAATATTTAAAATATGTTTATGGCGCAAATTTCGGAAAGAGCATTCAACTTTCCTTTTTCAAAAGAGTAGTTATTTATTTTTTTATTTTTCAGTTGTATGATCAGATTCGTCGTTCAGAACAAATGTACAAAGTAGCCATGGAGATGCTTTCATATTATAATTGTTGTGCAGATGAAGAAGTTGAGGAACTCAAATCTCGGCCGCTCTTTGACCACGTCAGCCCAGACATTGACAAGTAAGCCCACTTTGTCTTTCTATAGTCAAAATCTAATTCACATCAGCATATCATAGCTTAATGTGAATAAGAAATAGTAGTTCTTCTGTATAATGATCGATCATTAGCATTCTTATGCCAGAAAGCAAAATAAATATTTATGAAGTTCTGACAAGTTATTTTAATAACTTACAAATTTAAGTAAAGAAAATCTAACTTTTCTGAAAACATGTTAATGAATAGGAATTTAATAATGTTTGTGTTTAGATATGTGTCTCTAGTGTTTGAATCATGTACTAGAGGTCAAATATACTTGTCTATTACAGAACATGTAAATGGTTGATTTATGAAATTAAATCAACAAAGAATAATAGACGGAAAGAGTTTGAAGTTTAACTGCTACAGATAATAATTGAAGATATAAGTTAAAAAAAAAAATCAAACAACAATTAATTATTGGATGAAAGTAGTCTTGTTCTTATGCCTGGACTAAAACATCTGCTTTAATAGCATTAAGTTCCTGGAAGCATTTGTTTGGAAAAAACACATTAGAAACAAACATACAAGTAGCAAAGTAAATACAAAAGATAAAAACTAAATCTAAGGTCTTTGGCAAATGGCAGTTTGATTTTTTCCCTCCCAAATATTAGAATGAATAAACCAAGGACAGCCAATAGAAGTCGCAAAAAAAAACTGAAGCATTCATAAATTTATTATGAATGAAATAAACTTGAATTGACATAAAACACATTCTAATTAGGCTTTCCATGTCTTAAAGTCAAATTGTTCATGAAATTTTCTGTTTACTAGATTGGTTAGCTTTAACGGCACAGAAGACAGTAATAATGAAATAAAAAGAAGGTAGCAGTTTTATATTATTACTTATTAAGCACTTTTTACAATATCTGAATGTTACTTTTCATTTTAGCTATAAAGAAAATTGATACTAAGATAGTTCATTGTTTTATAATGTTTTATTTTATTTTGAATTTCAGATTTTACTTTGCTACTAATAAACTTGATAATGATGAAAAAGCAAGGCACAGCATCTTCATGTTTCAAGATTTGTTTGGACTTTCAAGGTAAGTAGTATATATGGCTTTCATGACTTTCAAAATAAAAGCTATATTATGATGCTGTTCCATTTAAACATTTATACATAAATATAAAAGCATATATAACATTATAACATCATAAAAGATCTTTAGTAAATGTATCAAAAAAATCTTGCTAAAAATAAAATCAAAGTAACTGAATGAATTACACACCTATCTTATACCTTATAGTGGCTTCTCAGCACTTTGCTTAAACATTATCACTAATGCATTTCTGGATTACAGAATGCTTTGTAGCCTGAATTGAGTAGGATCTTTCCTGGTGAACTAAAGAAAAAAAAAATTGATGAAAATATTATTCAAGAGCCTAACATATAAGTTTTTTTAGGAGCCTAACATAGTCTCTGGTAGACTTAACTTAAATTTCTTGAGCTATTACAACATTCCCATTTCACTCCACTCAAACAATCTCTGCTCTCCTTTCATCTTCCAGGATAATATACTGCTAGCTGTTGAGCCATTCCCCACACTGCCTCCAATTTGGAGTTTGTTCACACATCCTTTTGATCCTAGGCAATTTCATTGTGCTCTTGTAAATAATTTATAAATGAAACATGTTGATGCATAACAAAGATTTACTTTTAAATATAGAAAGTTATATGTTACTAGTTTCATAAGAATTATAATTGTAACTCTAATGGACAAAAATATTTTAAATGCAGATATATTAAAGTATTTGTAATAAATTTTCCAACTTCTTTGCATTTTTTGGCAATTCCTCATATATAAACTTTAATTATGCTGAAATAACACAATTATTAAAAAAAATTGCCACTATAATAATTATGCTTTATTTTTTGGTTAGGTTTGACTTGGACAGTCTCACACGGTTTACTTTAACTGTGAGGAAAAATTATCGAAGGGTTCCTTATCACAACTGGACTCATGGCTTCACTGTAGCTCATGCTATTTATGTAATTCTCAAAAATGCTAAAAATGTGTTCGACTTAATTGAGGTAAGAACAAAACCAAAACATCTTAATTTGAATTTATTATTACTTTATTTATTTTTTTATAAACTGCAAAAGCCATCAAGAACTTTACTTTAGAAAAATATTGAATGCTAAAATTTTATTGACAATTATAAAAATTGTATTTGAAAAGCAAAAATTAATGACCATATTAATGTAGAAATCATGAAAAAAAAACATATTTACTATCCATTTGTATTTTTTTCTTGATTTATAAATCATTATGGACATTAAATTTTGCTTTTCATTGCACTTATGATGTTTCTTATTTATAATTAAATTCCTTAGTGCCTTTCAGTGAAAGGACAAGGGATTAATACTGTGGATTTCACAGGAATATTTTTTATTTGATTGTTTTTGTTCTCGAGGCCATTCCCGGGAGCAAGAATGGTTTCCCATTAACTTTCGCGCAGTATAAGCCAAACATCATGGGTAAATTCTGCTGATGATTCCTAATAAGGATGAAACAGCTGTTCAGGATTCCCGTTGATGTTGGCTCAGTGTGCCATAGCATATTTACTGTCCATTTGTGTGTTTTTTTTTCTTGATTTAAAAATTGTATTTGAGATGGAAATGGCATATACCCAAGAAAAATGTTTACATTATTAGGGTTTTTCAAAAAAAAAAAAAAGGTTTCCTTTTAACATACAGTATCTGGCAAAAAGTATCCGATCAACCCTTGGTTGGGACGCGGAGGCTCCTGAGGCACGTATTAATATGATATCGGTCCCCCTTTTGCATCGATGACAGCCTGTACATGTCTGGGAAGACTTTCCACTAGGTTTTGATAGATGGTTGCAGTAACTGACTTCCAAGCGGCCACAATGAAGTGAGTCCGGCCACGGAACACAGACGATGTGGGTGGGTACGTAATCTGCGTTTTATTTCAGCCCACAGATGTTCATGTGTTGAGATTGGGGCTCTGAGATGGCCAGTCAAGTTGTGGAGAATCCATGTTGTCAAACCATGGCTGCACAAGCTTCGATGTGTATACAGGACAGATTTGTCGGACCTGACTACACATTTTCAGTTCTCTAGAGTATGGCGGTGTTTCTGAGCCTAGAAGAGGCACAGAGCCTTTTATACTCAGCAGTGATAGCAGGTGGGCGATCAGCTCCGCAACCCATAAAGCACAGGGAACAGTTGCACTGTTCAAACGCTGATGTTGATACTGGCCCCAGCAATGAATTGTGCTGTAATTTGCGATAATGTTGCACTTAGACCGAATCTTACGATGTGTGCCAAATGTCACTGTCTACATTCAGTTCCACACGCTGGATGTTTTATCTGATTTCATTTACTCCACGTACATCCTTGAAATTGTTGAACATGTGAATCGGAACACCGTTGTAATTTCCGAGGTAGAGTGATCCATCTCCTGGCCCCTACAATCATAACTCTTTCGAAGTCGCTCAATCCTGATAAGCTGTCATCAGAGCTGCAAATATTACTACTTAAGATTGTAGAGATATCTGCCATTATATATCTCATTTCTGGATTATTCAATTATTCGCAAGGATGTGTTGGCATGAAATGAACACATTTCAATTGTAGCACTCTTCCCAGTTTTTTGGCATTTCAGTGTATATATATGTTAATCCCTCACTCCCACACATGAATGAGAGCTCAATATATACTTTTGCACCAGTGCGAAAATGAAGTTCATTGTTTATTGATTTGTTTTTTGTTTTTGTTTTAAATAAAGCAGAATTTTGCAATCTTAATAAGCATATACATTTACTTAGATGGTAATCCACTGAGCAGTTTAAATGTTGTTTTGCACAGCAAATATGCAAATTAGGAACACATTTAAAGAATCCTTTACATGTGTTTTCTTGTCTTTTGGGATTTAGCAATGCTGCAATTGCTGCTGCTTTTAAAAGTTTCAATCCAGAACTCTTCCTAATGCCATTTGAATGAGAAAAAGCTGAAGAGACATCAGAAGGATGGAAATTATGCAGAGATTATCAGATTTATGAATGTGTCTGAAAGTGTTACACTGAGGCTTTGGAAACAATTCCAAGATATAAAACCACCAGACATCTCAAGATCAGTCACGTCTACAGATCATCAACTCTCCTTCGAATTTGATTCATCATTATCAAGAAATTCATTATGAAAACATTTTGAGAAAGACAAAACCAACACACTATGGATATCGGATTCAGATGAGTCAAGATTTTCGTAAATAAGTAATTCTTGATGTCATTACAGCTAGAGAAAGTAGGCATTGAAAATCATTTCTCCAATAACATGAAAAAGTCAGTTTTGGAAGTGGTCTAATAGTATTTTGACTAACGGGACATACATAAAGACAGATCTTTAGAACCCCATGTATATTTTCAAGTTGCTCATTGGTTTATAATTTGTTTCTTGAACAATAAAATAGATCATCCTTCTTTGGTTGAGGCTTGTGGATGAATATCTGGAAAGTAAAGTTATTCCAAGAATAGATTGGTCATCTCAAACTCCATCAGAATGTTTTGGGTGCTTTTAAAAACTGGAAAGCTGCATAGTGATAAGTGTGCAATTAATGATTCAGTTACTGACAAAGATGGTGTATACTTAAAAGTATACTTTTTTGCTCTCTTTTATTTAAAATATAATATTTATATTTTCTCAAATTTTGAATTTCAATGTGAATTTGTAACTATCCTTCACTTCAGTATGAAAATTCCTGGCCAGACAAATGTTTGTTTATTTTTTCATGGCTGATCTCCATCTGCTCTATCATCAATGGTACATTGCACATTCTGCATTCAGAAAAAGGGATAAAAATTTTTAAAAAAATGTCCATCTTACTGGAGATAACTGTTCATTTTATATTATTTTGCATGCCTTATAGCTGCTACTCTGAAATGGCCCCATCAAATTCTTTTTATGATCATTAAAAAACAATTTTAGTAATTTTTTTTTCATATATCTCACTTGTCTTTTGATCTTTTGGTCCATATGATAAAAACCACCTGTCTTTAAGAGCTGTAACTGTAAAAGGAATTATTGAATAGTTCCTTTCTTCTGTATTTCTTCACATGCCCTTCTTTCTCACCTTGATTCTCCAAAATCTTATGTCATCAAGCACTTCATTTTGCTTGATACAGCAATACTTTCTAAGATGTACTAAGTGTTTCTTAAGCTATGGAAATGTTTGGAATTCATATGGGAAGCCTGTGCAATGGATGCTTCAGGACAGTGAAAGAAAGATGGCGAATTTCCCATTGGAGTAAAATGTGAATGTATTGCATTAAGGTACGCATCATTTCATTTGGTAACTCAAATGATAAGGCCTCTGAATACAGACTGGAGGAGAGAGGTTTGATTTCTGGTAGTGGTTGTGGATTTTTTTCCCTTGGCTCTAAATCCTCCAAACAGATCCTAGAGTTCATCCAATCCTGTATTAAATAGGCTTCTTTCCAGGGGTCACAAAGCAAATGAGTTTTGGCTGACCATCCAATCTGAACTTAGTACTATTAAGGAAGGGTTGGGGGAGGTAAGGCTCCCAGCATTCCATAAATGTTTAGAAACTTAAACATTCTAATCTTAAATATTGATCAAACTCTAAAAATCAAAATATAAAAGTTTTATTTTTGCAGAATAATTACATGTGTAGTTCATAGATGATTCTCTGGAACAATTAATAAGTTCACAAAAATCCTATGTTCTCCTTGGGGTTAGGTTTACTTAAGTCCATTCGAATCCCACCATTTCTGGAACATTCTTTGTCAACGTTCAATCGGTGCATCTACAGAGGCTAGGTCGCAATACTGGCATACCTTTCTGAGTCTCTGCTAAATAGAATCGCCATTCTTCACAGAATTATGACATAACTTCAAGTCTTTTGTAATGCCATCAGCGTCGAGAAGAAAATCTTTTTCGGTCCCATGAATGCTCTGGCACCGTATCAGATGGACACTGCTTCCCAATGCTGGTGATTCTGTCTGCTGTCTGATATCATTTCATTGTTGCCGGACACTGTTGCACTGACGTCTGTTTATTATGTCATTGTCCAGCATTGAAAGAGAGTTTGATATCATTGGTTAAAATTAAAACATAATAAAAACCCAATAAAAAATATTTAAAACGAACTGAATACTGAACACTAAGGGCCACAGAAGGTGTGAGGTGGATACTTTAACTTTACAATGTCTTAAGTGGTTAATGAATTAAGAATGACAAAAAAAAGATGTTTAGAAACTTGATTTTATTAACTAAGATGGCATCTTTATTTTATGAAATATTAATTATGAAATTTATTCTTTTCAGTCTCTTGCTCTTTATATTGGTTGTATGTGCCATGATCTGGATCACAGAGGGAAAACAAATAAGTTCATGTTAGAGACAGCCTCTCCACTAGCGAGTATGTATACCACATCAACACTAGAGCATCATCATTTCAACCAGACAATTTCAATATTACAGGTAGAGAATGAAATTATACTTTCCTTCAGCATTTTTAAGATATATAAACATTAGTAATCTATTAATTTTAAATACAAACATTAACATATCCTAGATAGATAACTTGATAATAAAATTTTTCCAAATATTAAAAAAAAAAGAAAAAAAAAGTCTATTTTTGAATTTAGTTGTCATCTTAAAACTTGCTAAATCAGTATTTTTTTTCCCATCCTAACAGCAAAATGGCCATAATATATTCAAGTCTTTAAGTTCTGAAGAATATAAACAGGTAAATAGATTTAACTTTAGTAATTCTTAAAATTTTATTGAATTATTACTTGAAAGTATGCAAATGGAACATATTACGAGGGTTATTTCATAAATAATGCACACTACTTTTTTTATTTCCATGTATATTTTTTATTAGGCAGTATCTCTTTACAGTGCTTCCATGTAGTCCCCCTGCTCCTTAATGACCATGTCCCTATGTTTAGGAAGATTTGCTATTCCACATAGGATACCACTTTTGTTAAGTTCTTGGATAGCTCGGGTAACCGTTGCAGAAAGCTCTTTCAGGGAGAAAAAACTATGTCCACGAATGGGATTTTCAACTTGGGGAATAAGTTAAGTCTGGTAGACGGATATCTGGACTGTATGACACATGAGGTAACACTTCCCACTCATACTTATGTAGCAAATCGGTCACAACCATTCTGATGTGTGGGCATGCATTATCATGCAGAATGAGTAGGCCATCACTGAGCAAGTCAGATCGGTTTTTGTGCATTTTTCTGCACAATGTTTGCATCCAGTCACGATAATATGCTGTTGTCACACTGGTTCCACGTGGAACTCTACCTGTCATGATGATGTCTAGGTGATCGTAAGAAAAGATCATCATTTGTTTGACCTTTGATTGCGCTCATCGAAATTTTTTGGGTTGCAGGGGAAGTTAGACTTCTCCACTCTTTTCATTGCAATTTCAATTCCAGTTCAAAGTCTCTAATCCAGTTCAAAGTCTCTTTGTTTCAGTAATTGTGCAATGTCCAGGCCATTCTGTTTCTGTTCAGCAGTCACGAGAGTGACGGAAACAAATTTTTCTTTTTTGCAAATCGTTTTTCAAAATATAGAATACTGATGTTGGTGAAATCCCAGTAGCATGTGAAATTTCCTCACACGTCGCTTGACAATCATCTTTAAAAAAATCCACCACAAATGTCACACTCTGTTCATCAGTTCATGTTTTCAGTCTGCCTGGCTTTGGATTAGTGTTTAGGCTGACATGTCCTTCACAAAAATGATTAGCCCAATGGGAAACTGTTCTATGTCTGCTCACCAAAAATTTCACACAAAGAACTGTGAATTTCTGTAGGGTTTTTGTCATGTAAAGTTCAATCTTGATACATGATTTTTCATCTACAACCGTGATAGTACCCGAGGCCCCTGCAGACGCCATTTCTAAAACTCGTCAATTCCAAAAGGCATACACCTGAGAAGTAACAAAAACAGCTGCTTCCTCAAGGCTTCGCCTATAAATGGTGTCACTTTCAATAGCATTGCATCATAAACTATGCAGTGCTACCACCTTGTGCATTATTTATGAATGACCTTCATATTCTGATGATACAGTATTGGGCAAAACAAACAGTAGCGAAAGACAGAAATCAGGAGTGGGTGCAGTAAATGTAATTAAATATCAGTTACACAGTACAGGAAAACCCTAACTAAGCATTTCTATCCAAGACGCATACAACATTTTCTAAATGTTCGCTGTACGGCAGACATACAGTTCATATTGCTCCTGCAAATTTTCTACCTTGAGATGACATGGCCAGGAAAGCTTTCATGAACTGCCAACACATCTCAGCTGTATACATGTTTTAAAGGATGGCCATGATTCTCGTTGGTTCCTGGCCGTCCCGTGCACCTTTTATTCTGTGTTGGCACCCTATCTGTCAGACACAGATAAATTTTTGGATGACGCCAAGAATCACACTGTCACTTGGGGTGACAGTGAAACATAAACATAAGCTGAAACTGCTGCTTCACATATGCAAGCCTGGGTTCTAGACCATATGATGGTTGTAAAATATTCTGCTAAAAATACTTTTTCTTCGTTCTCAGAACCATTATTGCCTCAACTGATTCAAAACCTAATATCACTTACTATACAGTTTATATTCAAATAGATTGATTTAAATTTTTTTTTTATTATTATTTTAATGTTTGAGCGAATCTTAATTGCAAGAGGATGTGGAATGGTTTCACTACTGTTTAATTTTAATAATAGAGGATTGGGCAAAACAATTATAATAATAAAATGATATTTCAAATGACATCTATTTTAAGAAATTATTATTATTATTATTGCCATTATATTTATTTTATGAAGTTAGCTAATGACAAGTAAGAAATATATTTTGAATGATAGGGTCATTGATTAGCAGTAATGGAGTGATTGTGCAAAAAAACAAAAAACAAAAGCATTTGTATTCTGTGTACATATAAATTCTTAAAAATAAAATTAAATTCTCAGTAAAAGCACGAAAAAGTAGCCTGCCTCGTGTTTGAACGTGTATGTGATATTGTAACCACCTAAAATGCCATTTGAGACACTGGCGCTAATATCATATTGAGTGAGTAAACAGCTGCAATAATCTCTTCTCTCAGCATTTCTCCATATCAGTCGAGTCAAACATTTCTGTCCAAGTTATGCAAGATGCCATTCTCATAGAAGAAAGAGTGGCAATTGTGGAAGCGTATATGAACACAGGTTTGCTTAAGGAAACCTGCAACATTTTTGGGAACAAGTTTCCAGGTAGAGGCCAACCAGCAAAGAAAGCCATATAGATGTTGCTTAAAAAATGGTGCAACGGCAAACCCTCACCTCGTGCACGAGCTGCCACTCCATGACCCAAAAATCAGTGTTTGTGTTGGCTTTCCTGACACAACATACCAAAGTCTACATCAACACTTTTTATGAATTCTGTACTCAACTCACTCAAGAGGAAAGACAGAGCTGTGACAAGCCACTCTTCTCAGGCCTCCCTGTAATGAGTCCATGATGTTTTCTCTGAAGACGAATGGTTAGCAAACAGTTGTGGCCACCACGTTCTCCAGACCTTGCAACATGTGATTATTATCTGGGTTATACTTGAAAAGCACAATGTACGAAACAAATCCACACACAATACAGGAACTGAAGGACAACATCAGCCAAGCAGTCGCCACCTTCGATATCAATACTTTATGTCAGGTGTACCTAAACATGATTAAACATGCACAGCTTTGTATTGATGCTGCAGGAGGGGCAATTCCAATATCTGTTCTGATGGTGGGTCATTTCAGTAATTTGCTTCTGTATTATTTTTCTAGTTTTCAGTATTAATCCTAAATAGACCCAGGCTACTTTTGTATAAGAATAAATAAACTATTGATAACTTGTTTTGGAACCAAAAGGGAGGTAATCCCCATGCACCCCTGCCTATGCCACTGTTTGTGAATATGTAGTATATCTAAATATAAATTTCAGATTTAGATCAGCATTATTGTAATCTTTTACAGCCATGAGTAGGAATATACAGAGGGTTGAGACAGGTAACAGTGTGCATTTTTTCTCACCTATAGTTTTAATAAACTCCCTTCCACCATCAGCTATTATGTTCTGAATGCTTCCCCTGATTCCAAACAATGGCCCTGTAATGTAGTTTCACTGCAGGAGACTTCTGTTCAGTTGTTCTTGTGGAATATTAAACCAGGCATAATAGCAAGCTTTCCGTAGGCCGTCCATAGATCGAAGGCGACAATGACTGATGCCCTGTTTCAATAGTCCAAATCCGCAGAAGTCCATGTGAGATGTATCAGGGGACTTAGCAGGGATCAAAGTAAAAGGAGTCACCTTCACACCTATTTTCCTCTCCTTCTTCTGCTAGTATTCTTATGAGAATTGACAGTATGGCTGGATACCTTATCCATATGGATGTGCACTTCGTGTTGCTCGTTGTCATAAAGACGAGGAATGTCAACATCACAAATAGAGTTCATCACATTCTCCTGAAAGTATGTTGCATTACCTTTGCATAGATGATCTATCAAAAGATACATAGACTGGTAAACCAGTTTTTACTGATTACCTGAACAATAATTTACCATAGACTTAAAGAGATAAGAATTAAAGATAAATAAAAGAACAAGCAGAGAGGCTATTGTTTCATGAATAATAGATTAGTGTAACATTTCTTTTATATTCTAACACATGATTACATGCTGAAAGTGAATAATTAAGTAAAATTTAAAATAAAATTTGGAAAAATAAAAGTGCCATTACATTTAATTTTTAACTAAACAAATTCAACTTAGAATGTCAATAACTCATTTAATCAGTTTATACAGAACTTCAGAGAAGTAGCAGTACTATTAAAAAAAAAAGTAAAAATGAATGAATTCTATTAATATTGTTATCAGGTTTCTTGTAAAAGTTATATTATTAAAGGGTTGATCAATAAAAATTAGAAAGTTGACGCTATACAGAAGCCTAAGTGTAGCTGTTTTTAAATAGCACAAAATATGAATAAAAGTAATGAAGATACTGAGCATTTTTCTGTCAATGCATTAAATTTTTAACTTTTTTTTTCCTTCAGGTGCTGAGCAATATTCGTCACTGCATTTTAGCAACGGATCTTGCTCTATTTTTTCCAAACAAAGCAAAAATGGAAGATATTCTACAGAAAAATAGCTTTGATTGGAATAACCATGAGCACAGGTAAAAAATAAATACATTCCCTTTGTTATTCTATGATATCCTATTTAAAAATATATATATATATAACCAATATTGATTCTCGTTCTTTGTTTGTAGGATGCTTTTGGAAGCTATTGTTATGACTTCTTGTGATTTATGTGCCAGCTGTAAACCATGGGAACAACAGTTGGACACTGTCAAAGTTATATTTGAAGAATTCTATGAGCAGGTTTGTAAATGTTAAAATTGCTGGTATTGTTTGTTTAATGATTGTTTAAATTTTGAGATAACATTTGAATTTAACAACAACAAAAAACTACATAGAAATTTTAAAGGCAAGATTTGGGTTGGAAATTTCTTTTTTAGATATTGTTCTTTTTTGTTTTTAATAGAAAAACATACAATAAATACATAATTTATAATGTCAATACACTAGACTCTTACTAATGCAGCCATTCCTTCCACACGGGGATGCCAGATTAGCCAAAGTGCCAGATTACTGAGAGTGCATAAAAATTTAGTTTAATTCTCCATTAAATTGAATGTGACAAGTTCACAGAATGCAGTTCATATTTAAAAAAAAAAAACAAAAAAAAAAACATAAGAGACAAGCATATAATAATGGTAAAAAAACATGATCAATACATTTATTCTGTCTCATTTACAACAATGAAATGATCTAGTAGAAAAAAAAATGGCACCTCCCAAACTAAAAGAAAACAGATGTTCTGGGATGTCATCTAGTAAACACTTGGTCTCATACCTTTGTTATTAATGAAATGATCTTTTCATATCAGTACAGTGAAGTAAAATACGTACTTTACACTGTAAAAGAAACATACAATTGTAATACAGCACAGATGAAATCTTGCATTTTTACTGAGTGCAGTCACTTTGAAACATGTCACGGATTTTTGTCTGCTGTAATGAAGGTGATAGTCGATGGCATGCTTTGTTACGAAATCACTTTACTAGCATTAAGTTGGCATTGTATGTGTCTGGTTGTTGCAATATGAACTGCAGGAAGATGTCGTTAGCATGTGAGAAATCTTCGTGTGCTCTGTCTCTGCGATGTCCTCTTCTTTCATCTTTTTCTTCCTGCACATTTTTGATGATTTCTTCATTTGTTGCAGCTAAATTAAAACCTTTGCCTCGTGGCCATCACAGCACCTCTTGGGTAGCAACAAATGGTCTAAAAATAATCCCGCCTCTTTTATGACACAGAGCCAGAAGCCGGATTAGCAAGAGTCTACTGTAGTTGTAATAAAAATTTAATTAACTTAAAAAAAGAAATAATTCTTCTTCAATTGTAAATTGTAATTTAATAAAAAAATGTAAAAAAGTATTTCTTCCAGGTAGGTCCCAACAACCTTTAAATTTAATGTTAGTTTTTCACTTTAAATATTAAATTGAAAATAATTTATTGCTAATTCGTTAGCAAAGCAAATAAGATATAATTCTTCACCTTTTTTTTTTTTTAATTTTATTTATGCAAAAAATTTTCAATTTTTGTTCTATAAATTGTTAGGGGGATCTTGAAAGAGCAGCAGGAAGAATACCAATTCCTATGATGGATCGAAATAAAGCAGATCAGCAAGCTATATCTCAGGTAAACATTAATTTTGAATAATTCATTAGAATCCAATCCAAAATTTGTCATAAAAAAACTGTATAGTTTTTATTAATATCATCAGATGTTTTTCTAATAATGTGATGGTACAGTATGGCCCAAAACAAACGACACTGAACTGTTTTGAATAGAAAATGCTCCAACCGAAAGAATAATCAATGGTGGTTGTTGACAAATATATGTTCAATGTGATCTCCTTGGTGCTCTAAGCAGTACTCGAAGCGGTTGCATAGGTTGTCCACCATGTCGTGAAAGAGAGGTTCCATTCCCCTAAGACTTGTCACAATCTTTTGCCGCAGCTCAGCAATGTTTGTCCAAGGTTGTTCTTGAAAAAGCATTTCAGCATTCCCCAAACGTACGCATCAGTTGGAGTTAAATCAGGGGAATGTGAGGGATATGGAATGTTTGCTCCACGGGATATTACGTGATTCCCTCGCCGTATGACACACAGCCCCATTCTGTTGAAACCACTGAGAATGAAGGCATAAGTGTAATGCTCGGCAGAAATGTTGGTTCCCGAGAAACGGCGTGAATACCTGTTCTCTATAAGCACCTGATTTACAGTCACCGGATTCTGTTAGTCTCCCTCAATGACGTACGGACCAATGATGCCATTTCCAGAGACCACACACTATATTGTCACCTGTTCACTGTGAAATGGTGTTTCAATAAGGATGTCTGGTTGGGCGAAACCAAGAAATCGGGTTGTTTATTTATTGATATAGCCATTCAAATGAACATGACACTCGTCCAAAAACCAAACATTAGCCAAAAATCTGGGATCGTCATACACCATTGCTAACATGGAAGCACAGTACACGACTCTTGCTTCTTTGTCGACAGATTTCAATGGTTGGTCAGTCTGTATTTTGTAAGGGAACCCACCAATGGTTTTAAACATACATCAAACTGATGTTCGATTCATGTCCAGTTTAACTGCCATTCGTCGGAGACTTCGTTGTGGCGACTGCAACACTTGCTGAAAAAGTCAGCCATGATTTTCATTTGTTGTTCCTGTTACAGGACGGCCAGTGCAACCTTCCTTTCAGCTGTGTGAGTACACTTCCAGTTCGACGGAATTTATCGACGACGGATAGCATAACCTTATTCATGGATGCTGGATGGTTAAAATGCTTCTGAAATTCCATAGCAACATGTAGCAGGCTAGGTCTATTGCCATGGCCTGTTCCGTATGATCGAAAATAGTGCTCCACAATAAACTCCTCTTCGATAGTTAATACCATTTTCACAGCAACACTGATTAATCTCTGATCCACAATCATTCCTGTTCCGAATGCTACAATTGTCTACGTGTTCATCTCACAATCCCACCTTTCATGTGGTCAAATTGTTCAGTGTAGTTTGTTTTCAGCCATAATGTATAAGTGAAAGTGGCATTTGGCTGTGGTCTGAAGATTCAAAATTAAATCCCCAGTAAGGACAGAAATTTTTTCCCCAGTTCATTTTTTTCTCCAGACAGGCCCTAGAATTCACCCAACTTTCTATCAAAGGGAAACAGAATTTCTTGCCTGAGTTATGAAAGACAAGCATCAGAATGATCTCTAGACCCCACCTCACCAGATTATTCATTTCAGGCCAAAAAAATAAGGGGGTAAAGTTAAGAAGTAATGATAAACTGCCCTCACCAATTCCTTTGACAGGATTTGTAACAACAAAAAAAGTCGTGTTGTGAATGCTCATTCTAAGTTTGTTAGTTTTTTCACTGAAATATTAAAAGCTTTAAGAATAAACAGAAAAAAATTAAAGCTTTGTGAAAATTAATTAGGAAAGGAACTGTAAAAATTCATTCATGTTATGTAAAAAACAGTAGTTTCTACATAAAAAATGTGATGTTCATTTGAAAACTTCTCAAAAAAGAAATGAATCATTGTTGTACATGTTAATAAAACAATTAATAATCACTATTGCCTATTAGTATTTTGTTATTAGATAATAAATATTCACTGTTTCACCTGCTTGAATGTTCTTGAAGCTTCTGTAAAAATCACTCAAATTCTTAATAAGAAATAATATTCTGTATTGTTATTATTAATGTTGTTATTTTACAATACGAATCCTTTCATATTAGGTTGTGATATTTCTTTTTGCAAAACACAAATGTTTTCTTATTTATCTGGCAAGTTGAGAAATGTTTTATTTCCTAATAAAGCAGCTATAGTTTGTTTCTTTTATTTTAGGTCGGTTTTCTGAAAGGAATCTGCATTCCATGCTACGAAATGTTATCTTCTCTTATTCCTGAAACAAAACCTCTTCTAGATGGATGTCTGTAAGTAATGATTAATTAATTATGTAATGATTTTTATTCTCAACACCCAAGTCAAGGGTTTCTAAATTCAAAAGTCAGTTCAAATGATGTCTGAGAAATGGGCCTGAGTTGAGGGACAGAAATATGTCTTTAAATTTTTGTTTTGTGAGCTAAGCATTTTTTCAGAATTTGATTTATTGTTCTTTAAGACGCTAAATGTACAAATAAAGTTTTACTTTTCTAAAGTCAGAAAAATTAGATCATTAAAAATTGCACCCATAAAGCTTTTTTGAACTATTTATGTCAAAATACAGTAGTTTTTACAAAATAGATTAAACTTTTAACACCTTTAATAGCTATGCAGAAGCTTGGAAGTATGAATCTGGCAACGATTCCTTATTGTATCCAATATATTCATACTATTTGTTTACATTTCAGGAAAAATTTGGCTCAGTGGCAGAAGTTAGCTGATGAGCAAGAACTGAAGAATAAGGAAATTGAAGAAATTGTTGCAAAATGAACAACATATCAACTGTATGCTGTAAAAACAACAATGAAAATGATCTGTATTTACCTTTCGGAGGAAATGTTTCAGATGGAGAAGAATTTTCTGCAAATTAAGCCAACTGCTTTGAAGTGCAGTCAGATAGGATGAAAGCTAAACAATTTTTTCTCTGAGCATAATACTGTTTCACCATTTCCAGAGAAGAAGTCATGGTATTCTATTAATATAGTGATTCTTTTCCACATGTTCTAATGAGTCATTACCTAGTTACTAAACCCTTGCACAAGTTGAAAATAGAATTACTTAAATACCCTTGTTATTTCAGTGGTATACCTTTCATGTCATTTCCATACATTTTCAAAAGAACACGCACATTAACCAAGCATTTGTCATTTCCTGTTTATTGACAAACAAAAAATTATAATTTCTGTAAGATCTTTTATATGCTTGCTATAATGCAATTCATTTCACGTATTTCAAATAATTTTGCTAATTCTTCAAAAATTATTGGTAGAATTCTGCCTTATGCACCTCCTAGTGTCTGAATTCCTCACATAGTCAAAGTGATCTTTTCCTCAATTCTGCAGTTAATATCTTAATCTGCAAATTCTGATAAAAGATCTTTATATTACATCTTGCCAGTCCAATGGCTGATCAATCCAAACCAATGTCAATCATAACTCGAGGTAATCATCAGTTAAAAGAATTTCTTAAATAATCTTCAATGGATTGATGAATTTTAAATTAGATGATCCAGTAAATGACATGGATGTTCATCCTTAATCCTGCCTTCATCTTACTGTGGTTTCAGTAATGCAGTATTTAACTGTCAGTCGAGTATTTTGTCATCGTTCCAACCCAGTTATTCTTTCTTGATTGAGTTACCATTAGTTGTTACAACCTTTTCATTTAAGTTTTACTTTCTTCTGAGATGTCTTTTTTTTGTCTATCTTTTCTCTGGATAAACAGTGGAGGAAAGATTAACACCACTTGGATATATTTACTTCATAACCAGTCACTGCCAACATTGTAGAGATGTGACATATTTCACTACTTCTTTTGATTTCTATCTGCAAAATTCCCAATGATGCTACTTGGTACAAAAGCCAAGCTTTATATAGCTCTTAGCTTTTGAAATTGATAGCTGTGTATTCTTTTAATTTATCATTTTTTATGCTCTAATAAACACACAAATTTGTAAAATTTGAAGATCAATAGGGACTGTTAATTTAAATCCAAGATGGCTTGAACCAGAAGTAGGTTTTGTAAAACATCTCCTCCAGTTGTTTAGGAAAATGTTAAACTAATTTATTTTTGGATTATTATTTTTGTTTTCCTTAAGAAGATTTACATGATTTTAAAATCTTGGAATATTTTTTTAGGATATATAATTGAATATTTTTAGATTACTGGACCCATGGCCATGATAGGATTTTTCTTGTCATTTTTCTAGAGAGCTTCAGTGCTTTTGAATGACATTATCAGAGAAATCACTCCTGGTGATTCCCAGCAAATGATCTTTCAATTACAATAAGTTGTTATCATGAAGGATAGAAAAACACAAAGCCATCAAAAAAAGTTACCAATTTTTTTTTCAGGAATGGGTTTTATGTTCAAAAAGAGTTGCTATGGTGACAATTTCAGTGGCAACAATTATTCTCTGATTGGCCTTGGTTTTCACAGGTCTCGTTGATAATTTTCAAACATGCTTTAACTAGGGTTGGAGTTCACTAACTTTTTAACTTTATATGAATGTTATGCCATGTGGCAAAACAAGATTTTTTACATCATTTTTCATTGGTATTAACAATCCTTTTATGCTACTTCCTCCAAAACTTCAAAGATTCTGATAACTCCACCACTGTGGCCTACATCAACAATCAAGGAAACATCAACAAATACTATCTTTTTTCGTAACTGGCCATTTTGTATCAAATTTTCTATCAGGCAACAGATGAATTTGTTTATCTATTCCAAAACGTTTCCTAATGGAAACTTGGAAGTTAGTTGGAAAAGTTTCTCTCAATGGTTAGGAGAGAGTTTAAAAGTAGACTTCTGTATCTTTGTATTTTCTTTGCTTCTGGTTTTAAAATATTATATAGCATACCCTGACAATTTAACAATTTAAAACCAGAGGCAAGGAAAAATCCTTCAAAATTCATGAAGTTTTTTTTGGTTTTATTCTTCTGTCATTATTCCATCTCCATAGGAAGATTAACTTGGCAGACTTACTCATCTGTCTTTCATTAATCCACTCAACATTGACCAACTTCACTTGCATCTTCTGATCATTGATATCCTGGATATCTACATCTTTCTACTTTTAATATAAAAGTACTTTAACCCTTCTTTTAATATAAAATCTGAGAAACTGTTTTCTGAAGTACAATGATATTCTGAACTGCTTCTAATGCTTTCCTATCATTTTTTTTTTAATTCTAATCCTTTCTTTAGGGTACCTTGACCTAAATATCTGGGAATTGGTTTGTTAAGTTCATTGACATTCTTGATGTTTCTTATCGTTTGTTTTTAGACCAATATTGTATGTTCAGGCAAAGTATGCTGAACTTTCAATATTTGTTTCATCATGTTATTGGCAATTAGATAATTTACAGCATTTTTAAAAGTAAATTTGTTATTGGATGAAGATGAGTGACTTCTTATTAAATATAATGAGCAACAAGACCATCTGGCTAAGTGATGTATTTAAATACAAGGTGGTGCATAAGATCAGGCTCAGTCTTTTTTGCATTTGTTTTACTAGAAAGTTGACATAGTTTACTCTTGCTATTCAAAGCATATTTACACAACCAAACAATGAAAATTAAAAACTTGAACGACTAGGTATTGTATTATACTTACAGTTATAGTGTTTTAGAATGAAATGAAACAGTTAATTCAATGTATAATGTAGCTTTCCAAACTTTAAAAGCTGAAATTAGAAGGATTGTGAGATTTATCAAGTCGTAGATTAAAAAAAAAAAAATAGCAAACAGATAATAGAAATTCTATTAAATAAACTGATTAAATTGAAACTTATAAAAAAAATTAGATCTAGTTTGTTGTGGTTAGAAATTAATAAGGAGATGCTTTAACAAAGTATTGAAAAAAAAAACTGTTTCCAAAAAAAGTTAAAAAAAAAAAATTAGCTTCCTGGTTGCAATTGCTTTTTAAAATAAAAAATTTTCCATTTGTGATTTATAAAAACAGTTACAGTTTCGTCAAATGCAGTATTTTGAATTACAATTTCTGATGGACATATTGGCATTAATTTGATTAAAAGTGGAAGGGTTAGCAAAGTTTGAATAATCATTTCGCTATTACACATTTACTTATCATTCTTATAAAGTTTACATAATTTGTTATGCCTAAAAAAAAAAAAAAAAAAAGCCTAACATTTATGATGATCAAATGAAAATTTTTCATATTCTATAATTTCACCCTACTGAAAAAGTTTAAAATTTAAATAAACAAATTATTAAAAATAATTTTTTGGTTTATTATAATTTTGCCTTGCCATTAAATAATTTTAAAATTGCATAATAAACTCAAAAAAAAAAACTAGAGAGAAACTGTAAATCTGTGCATATACATTTTCAATACTCTGTTATCACACGTCTACATTAGAATAATGTGATATGAAACAAAAGTAATTTGTACTCAAATAAGCAACAAAGAAAAAAAAATAAAAATAAACTGAATACTGAATATTTCTCAAAATCAATATGTCAGTCATAGATAAGTAATATTTATAAAATATACTATAATAGATTGAATACATTAAGATGGTCTAGGTGTTTTCAACGAATATTTCTTATATAAATATTAATATTTAAGCCAGGCTTTCCTTGATTCTAAAAGGGCTGATGTACATTTTTTTTTTTAACTTTCTATAGTTTCCTCCTTTAAAGATGGACACTATTTAAGTGTCTTTTAATTTTCTGTTATTTGTTTGACACTTTTCCTCCTTTGCACATACCTGTCAATCAATTTGTTAATTTATAGTATGAGTCAAACAAAAAATATGCCTATAAATTTCCTGTATTGCATTTTGAATATAAAACTACGACTTTTGTTATTGTTTTGAATTATAAATTTGCATAATTCAAATGACAAAAATGAAAAAAAGCCAAACAGTTCAGAGCCATTACAGCTTTCAGCAGTTTCATTGAATTCATATCACAAACTAAGTTTAAGAGAGGATTTGGGGATCAGTGCCACAACCTTTAAAAGGGGGGGGGGGGGGGGCTTGTATGTTTTAGAGCCTAGCTCTACATAAAAACATTTTTTTCAAAGTAACAAAAATTTAAAAGGAAGAATTTTAAAAGAAATCCTATATTATTAGAAAATTAGGAATTTGTATAATGTTCTCTAAAAAGATGTACAGCAAATGCTTCGGGGTGTCCCTGTTAGAGAATTAATGCTCTTTACTGAATTAAAAAATATGAACATGATAAATTTACAGCACCAATTAAAATTCATGCTTTCATTTTTCTTGACTTATGCTGAAGGCTAAAATGTGTTACTTTTTTTTTTTTTTTTTGCAACATTTTTGGACACCAGCCCACCCAGAAACAAGGAACAATGCCAACTTCCAATATTCACTGTACTTTTCAAACATTCCATTATACGAAGAGAATCTTTACTTATTAGCTTTTCAAATATCATATCTAAAAGCAGGTATGGGTGTTCAAAAAGTGCAGTAACAAACCACAAGAAAGTCTAATTTCAAAACAATTTCAAGACTAAGTTTTTCATTCCCGTTTAAGACAATGCTAATCTCCATAATATCTCTTTTAAAAAAAACTGCATTATCAACGACACAGAAAATAGTTTTGAGATTGCATATTTCTATTCAAATGTAACATAAGTTTTGTATTTGAAAAAGTTTTACATTCATTAACTTATTAATAATGCAGAGTTATCATAAAGGCAAAAGCCTTGTCTTACCTGAATCTTCAACACAAACTTTCATCTCCCTAAAGCAGAAAAGTGTTTAGTTCCTTTTCTTACACCTCAATGGATTTCTTGTGTTCGTCATTAGGATTCATTCAACTGACTGAGTACATTTTTAATTATAAGGAAATTGTAAGTGTTTATTTAAATCATTATTATAGATCTTTTTATGTTTTGTTAAAACATAAATGTAATATTTTGTAAATATTTTATGTATATGTACGTGTAGTTCATTTCAATGTGTTTCATCATCAGTATGAATCAATTCATCTTTTTGTCATCCTCATGAAAGATATTTACTTTTTCTTTTCGTTTATGTAAATAGCTTCCTACTCTGATACTTAAAATATATTTATCCAAAAAAACATATTATAAAAGTTATTGTACATAAATATTTTTAGAAAGTGTTGGAATTGACTGGATCTTTTGTAATACGTATGAGTAAGAAGAATTCAAATCAAATTCATCAATTTGTAAATCAAACCAAATTTTTTAAACTTAATCAAGCATAATTTCTTCTTGTGAAAAATCAATATGAAAGTTATTTTCTTGCTTTAATCACAAACTGTACCTGCTAAACAGTTTCTTTCTAAAAGAAGGTTGTTCAAAATTTACAGAAAATCATGATGACAATGATTTATTTGGGGGGAAAGGGGGTATTCCTAAATTATGACAGTCCAATAATTGACAAGAGTACAAGAAATGTATCGTGTCTTTAAGTAGTTATAACATATAGCATTGGTATATTAATATTAATGTATGTTTCTAGTAGGATTACGCAAAGCTTTGATTATAAAGCAAAGTCTTTCAGTCTGATTAAAGTCATTTCACTAAAATCTCAATATCTTATGGCTCTTATGTAAGCTGGTGTCTGCAATCTGCAAGTTAATTAAATCTACAACTGCAGATTTTAATTCTGATTGGCTAAAGTGAATTAGTTTTTTTTTTTGGTAGTGAATGGTTTGAGATATTTTTAATTTCCATTTCAGCATTAGGGATTTGCAGATCCCAAGCTTACAATTTCTGAAAGCATGATGTTAAAAAAAAAAAAAAGATATTAAGTTTTGTTAATGTGCGATTTTTAAAGTGTTATTTAAAAAAAAAAAAAAATTCTTTTTTTCATTATTATAAATCTCATTTTATACCATTTATGATTTCAATGTCTAGCAGGAAAAGTGGATAATCAAGATTGTAAATATTTTGAAATAAATGGCTGTGAATGGGTCTCTAGCAAATGTTAAAAGAGGGCTTTTTAGAAGCATAGTTATAGTAATTATTGTACAGATATTCTAATTTTAGGGAATCAGATTTATCATCATATTACATTTTTGATAAGTTATTAATAAACCAACTTAAATTTTAAGTTAATTGAATCTGAACACTATTAACGTGGAAAAAAAAAATAGGTTCTGATTTTAATCTTTTATGTTATAACTAAAATTCATCTGATCTAATTTCATAGAAACTGAAAGATTAAAACATTGGTTTAGTTAAAAAAATAATAATAATAAAAATAAAAACTATTTTTATAGAATAACTTTTAAAATATACTTAATTGATAGTGTAATTTCAGAATACCTTTATTATTAAATGGATGTTAACCTAAGTCTGTCAGAATTAACAGTAACACATTTTTTACACTTTAAAGAAATTTATTTGTACTAAAACCAAAACAAATTATCTTAATATTTCTTTTCTTCAAGCTGAAGCAGCTACTGTATTTTCTCAACTACAAAAACAAAAAAACTCTTATTCAGTCTTTAAATATTATGTTTAAATATTTTTAACTTTGTCAACCTTGTTGAGAAGGGATGATGTGGTCACATGGACTTGATGTTGTTAACAATAATACTTATATGCAAATGATAATAAGATATCTTAACTGAGCTTCCCAACGTTTTCTAATGGCTAAAGAAAGTATGGAAAGAATCAAATAACTTAATAAGCTGACAGTTTTATTTTGATTTAACAGCGCAGACCAAACAATTTCATTCATTGTAAATCTTTAATTGATGAAATAAGCAAATGAAAATTATTCTGTTTCAATATTATAAAATTTACAGTACATTAAAGCTGCACAGTTTGAGAGGAGATGATGCATACAGATTTCCAAACTTAAATAAAACTAAAAAAAAATTAAGTTTTGTCATTAATTGTTTGCTGATTTTGAAAAAAAATAGCACTAACAACTGTTACTGTTAAGGTACTGTTTTATTGTAAAGAGTTTTAGACAGCAATTAATGTTAAAATTTGGCCATTCTTCAAATAGTAAAGAGGCATTTGCTAATGTATACGAGATATCATAGAATAGAAAATAAATAAAAAAATATGGCAACAAAATGGAAATTCTCAATTGAACATTCTGTAACAAGTCCATGTAACACCAAATGTTTTAAAGTGGCTACTTCAGATAAGGTTTGCTCCTCACAAGGTTGTTTTTAAAAAAAAAGAAAAAAAAGAAACACTTCAATTTTTTTTTTGGTTTTCTTATTTCCACACTCGGCATAATATTAAATATAAAAAATGAGTTGAAATGTTTGTAAACATATGATGAAATATTTTACTTTACCCTAAATTTCAATCCTTTGTGCCAAATTCTTGATTCTTGTAATATATATATATAAATGTAAATAGAAATGTAGTATCACTGTTATTTAATTATTACTGGAATTTTGAAAAAAAAAAAAAAGGACCTATTCAGAAATCGATATTTTAATTTAGTATGTAAATATAAAATATTTTAAGTGAAATAAAAGTTAATAATGTTACTATAAATGGCATTCTGAATTATCTTCTTATTTTTCAATGTGATTTTTTTTTTTTATTAAACCATCAAAAATAACAAAGTATTCCTGATAAAATTATTATTGCAATTGTTAGAGAATAATTCACTAAGTAAAAAAGATAATGAATTATCAAGCCCCTGTTATGGTCTACTTCACAATAATTATTTAGTTTTGAGAAGAAATACAGAGGAGGACAGGAACAAAGAAATGTTTGAGACAGTGTCATTTATAAAAAAAGAAAAGAAACTTGGCATCTGTTCAATACGACTGCCTACAACATGCAAACTTTACCAATGAAGGTCATTTTGGGTTATTCTCTCATAGTAGTATCTCCAAGACAATTCAACAGTGAATGGCAAGTGGCTCAACTGATTCACAGTTAGTAATGTATCCATGTGACCACTTCACATGCAAAAACATACAGAAACTTCAGATCTGGTGACTTCAAATTATATTCTTGAAAACTACCATAAAGCATAAAAGTGCATTAAAGTCATAATTCAAGAATTGTTCATTATGTAGTTAAACTCTTGACCTTAAAATGGTGAATCACTGCTTACTCATGTCAGGAGATATCTTCATTGACAAGTGCTCTGTGATCGTAATATCAAGGAAAATCATCCAGGAAAGAAGTATTAGGAGTCAGACAAAAGAAGCTTATTTTGAAAGAGTACTTTGAAAGGAGAAAATAGAAAAGAGGAATATACTTCCATTCAAGCAAGGGCAGCAGCAAGTGCAGCAGTAGGATTAATATCGATGTGATTCAGTTGCCAAGAGGCAAAATCAGCAGCCCAGAAAGGGCTCCCTTTCCTTAAGAAAGCCTGGCAAGAAATGGAAGCCCTGAGACTAACTGTGATTCCTTCACACCGGAAGTTATTCGTCAGAAAATTTATAGTTTTTATCTGAATGGAGAGCTATGTTCATTAGAAAGACTACTGAAGACTGATTTTTGAAAGAAGTAAAGATTCTTTGCGATTAATTCAAATGCATCAGAAGATTCAATGTCAACTTTTGAAGCTTCATTTCAATCTCAGCAATATTTCTGAAACCTAATCTAAAGTTAATAAACCAAAAAGGTCAGAGCCAACAACTACTTAAGAAAGACAATCTTTTGCTGTGATTTAAATAGTTATTTAAATAATGTAAATCCCATTTCTGAATTTATTTCCCACTGTACAATACCTAAAAGTTAAGAACACCCCAATATTAATTTATTTGAAATCCCTCATATTGATTTTCTGTTAAAGAAATTAAATCGAAATATTCATTTAATTCAATAATGTTAAAAATTTCAAAAAATAAAAAATAATTAGCGTATTTTATTATATAAAAATTAGATAAGTATTAAATCTTAAATAAGTATTAAGAAAATTTTTAGGATTAAATTTTAATCATCAGCATTCCTGAGTAAGATCATCATGACATTCAATAGTTTTTACTAGCAGAAATGTATTTAAATAAATATAAATAATAATGTTAATCCATTGTTCAATTTATATAATCGCTTCAAATTTTGAAAAAAAAAAAGAATTTTTTTTTTTTTTTTTTTTTTTTTTTAAGATTATAAAGTTTATATTGTGTAAAACATACATTAAAAAGAATTAAAAACTTATAAATTAAGTTTTTGTATATGGAATACCAGGTTGGAAGCATTCCTACAATTCTAACAGGAATTGACAATCAATGAAAATTCTACCATGATGACATCTAGTGGCCAGAGTCAACCTTATGCTGGTTGGACTGTAGAATGGAATAAGGCAATGTCATTATTATAAAGTATTTAGGTATAGAATTCAAGCAGGACACTTTGTGAAAAAAATAAGTTTTAATTTCTGAAAGTATCTCAATCCAGCCTTTCAGCTCTTGGGAGTATACAGGGTATAACAGGATTGAATAGTACCGGTACGCCTCAATTTTTTTTTTATGTATCCTTGTAGTGTAATGCAATTTGGCACAGTAATGATACATAAAAGAATATGGGAAACACTGTATTCCCTTTTTGAAATATCATTTCTGTTTTAACTGGAAATGATATCAACTTTGCAATCTTAACTGGAACACCCTACATATATTTAAGACAAATTCTAGTCGAAATTTGGAATTCAACAATGTATCACTTACACATGTTTCGTTCGAATGTGTTTTGTATGAGGAATATTTTAAAACACATAATTGACATCGAATGGCATTGAGAAACCGCCGACATGTGTTTCCACTTTATTGTATTGTAATACATCTATGTATTGTTAGTGAGCGAGGTGTTTGTACATCGACAGAACTATTGTTCAGGTGGAAACTTGAACGTTACATTGGACTGGAACCAATGGACCAGTACAGTGGCCACCTAGATCACCAGACCTGATGGTATTAGACTTTTTCATCTTCCCTCACCTGAAAAATATTGTTTATTCGAGACCACCTACAACATTAGCTAATCTACAGAACAGAGTAGGAGCAACGATAACCAGTATAACTCCTGAAAAGCTGAATAACGTTATGCAGAAAGTAATTTGAACTAGCTCAATTATGCAGGGACACTCATAGTGGATGCTTTGAGCAACTTACTTGAGCCAATGTATTTCTTTTCTATGTTCGTAGCTGTCATTACAATGAATATTGGTTGTAGTTCTTTATTTTCATTCAATACAGTACAGGAATAAATAGCAAGGTTTTTTTTTGTTTGTTTTTTTCCAAGATTCCTCATACATAACACTTTCGAACAAAACACGTACAAGTGACATATTGTTGAATTCCAAATTTCAAGTAGAATTTAATTATGTCTAAAAAATGTAGGGTGTTCCATTTAAGAATGCAAATTTGATGTCATGTCTGGTTAAAACGGAAATGATATTTCAAAAGGGAATACAGTGTTTCCCATATTCTTTGATGTATCATTACTGTGCCAAATCATAGTTAGAGGAAATCAACAAGAACTTTGACAAGATGATGTATATGAAAGTTATTAAACAGAACAGTGGTGTTTGAACTGGTTTTCGTATCGAAACCAGACAGCATATTATGAATATGTGTGTAGATTATGTGTGACTTGGGTAAATATGTCCATATAGAAGTCTATCCTGTAGATTGAACACATCTTCGGAAGAATTTTAAAGGATGAAATATATTTTAAACTAGGACATATGCCAATCATGGTTTTTGGAAATATAAATTCAAGAAGAGCCACAACTTCTGACAGTATTTATTGCTTCTTGCTAAAGATATAAATTCAAAAGATTTGCATTTGCAATCACAGCAGTACCAGAAATCCTTCAGAGAAGAATGTTTCAAATTCTGAAAGTACTAGAAGAGTACAAGGTCTGCATTTGCAGGGGCAATTGTAGAACACAACAGTTGTTTACCCAATCTTTAACTGACTGACTGAAATTCTCCTAACATGTTTGTTATTATCAAAGAAGATAAATTATTTGAAGCACGCACTGACCAAAATGCAGTCTATATTAATAAGACGGGATCGAGGCAATTAAGAAGATGGAACCACCTCAATGTCTCAACTGAGAAGCCTTTTGGACATGGTGCATACCTTCCACATTTCTCTAAACCACTGTAGGCTAGAAAAGAGAAATTCCTACCATTACAAATCAATCTCTTTTTGTCAATGCAGAAATAACGAAATAAAGATCACTTCAAGTTACAATCTTGTACCACTTATTTTAAATTTTACTTTATTATTTGCTGTTCTGTCTGATAAGCTAGAAACAATATTTTCATTTATCATTGCTACTAAATTTCGAAATAAAATAATTTCTCAATAAATAAATATTTCATCTGTTATAAAAATATCAAATCACATTATTTTCATTCTGAAAGAAAATAATAAAATGAGAGTAACAAAAGCTTTTACAATATTACATCTGCCTTATTTTTTTATTTTTTTTTTGTCTACTGTCATAACAATGCAAAGACATTCAAATTAGCCTAAAGAATTAAAATAAAAAAACCTGATTATTAATTTATTGATTGTAAATCACTGCATAAGAGCATTTAATGGTTACAATGTGGATTAAGCTAATCAAGACAATATCAAAGCAAATACTTCTTATGATTCATCCAACCAGAAAGTGCTCAACACCAGATAAGGAATGAATGGAGGATCAATTATAGGTATGGCCACCAATCCAGGCAGTTCTGCCAATAATCGATCGACCTCACGCTTCACGTGAATCCAGTGTTCTACAGTAGGAAAGAAAAATTCATGAAGAAATGCCTGAATTTTAAAAAGCCAGTCTTCGGTCTCTGTATTTCCTGATGATTCACCTGATATTAAAAAAAAAATAAAGCAAAAACCACTAAATTTAGAACTTGAAAAAATTAGATTACATAATACAACGTAAGATACATTGATTTAAAAAGCAAAATTAAAGTATTTTTGATTTAAATTACTGATAAGAAATAGAACTTTTATTGCTAGAACTTTTATTGCTGTATTGCTACCGATAATAAATTTATATCTTTTTGGTTTCTTTCTATGTTCATTAATTCCATTTTAGCATCAATGAAATAATGAATCGTAATTTTTTCATGCACCTAGGTTTGTGAAATAAGATTTTTATGCCAAACCCTACACACAAATCATTTATTTTGAAATTCTCCTATAAACAACTGTTTAATTCCCTTTAGAAAGAAAATAGCTCAAACAAAAGACAAATCGATAAATTTTGAGGTCAATTTTAAGAGAAAGTCACTTTATGCCATCGTCATTTCTTAGTATGCATCTAAATGAATGTAGAAATAAAGGTCTTTATTATTGTTTATATTCCTCATTAAATGCTTGTAGCAGGTACATTCTGAGACAACACTTATAGTGTATTAATTGACTTTAAGAACAACCCTTGATGTTATCTTATTTCTAGAATAAAATTATCAAATTATGAAAATTTCAGAAATAACAGTAATTATTTAATGGTAAACATTTTTTTTTAAAAAATGGTAAAATACAAAAAGGAAATAAATAAAACAATCAATAAAACTAAAGGTTTCAGAGAAAGGACCATTTCCAAACAAAAACAATACAATCTACGAGTCAAAGGACCAACTAACTATTGTAATCCTACCTACAGTTCCATGAGTAAAGTATTTTTTTAGCATCTCTGAGTTGGTCATCTTCATTGTGTATAAAAACTGTTCAAAATATTCTGGATTGCTCAGCTGAGACTAAAATAAAAAATGAACATTCCCTTACTTGAAAATGAAATAACAACAACAATTTACTTATCACAATTACAAATTTACAGTGTCTTTAAAAGAACTTGTATCACAATGACAGGGTAATGGAAAATGAATTAATAAACAGAAAATAACACCCATAAAACCTTAAAGATTATAAATCACATATTTACTTATCATTTTTAATAGGACATATTCTCTATTGGCATTAATTGCTTTTGGGGTTAATCTTTAATTTGTTAATGGTTTTTTTCACAAATTTTTTTTCATCACAAAACCAACCATATGTCAATTATATCTTTGTATCATCAACTTCATTTGATTTTAGATTAAGATATAGGAAATTTCCTAGCTGATCCAAGCAAATAATGCAACTTTCTTAATTATATTTGATTTGTAAAATAGAGCAGAATTTTACTAAAACCTTTACTGTTAGATCTACTTTTCTAAACTAGGTAACTGACCTTTCCAGTAACTTGCTGTTCATACATTATCAATAAGTGTTTCAAGAAGTTACCAAAAATGCAGTCCTGGAACTACTACTTTTAAATATACTTAACGGGCTAGAGAAAGAATTTTTTTGTTTTTTTTTTCTTCCTAAGATTGTAACTATTATCTTTAAAAAGTTATCTTGTTCAAAAACAAATAAATCCATTCTCCAGTGCTCTACCAATTTCATATATTTTGTTTTTCTTCTTAATATTTTTATGTGGCTATTTTTCAACATTATATTACTCTTCTTGCAACATTTAGGGCCATAAAATCCAACTAAAATTTCAATTGATTACCTCTTCAGATCAAAACTAACCTTTCATTAATGATTTTTGCTTATTCTAAAAAAAATAATTTCTTGGATTTATGCTCTTTTTTTCTTCATATTTTTCCAATTTTTTTTTTACTTCATTAAATCCAGTTTATCTTTTCAGTTTAAGGATCCTATTTACTGTGCTAAGACTAATTCCATGTTCTTTACAATGTTATGGAAACAGATATGTCAAAGTGTTCTTTGCAAAGCATGATATACCATGTGTAAAAGAGAGTCTAACAGAAATATACAAACAATTTTTGTCTTGAAATATGGAAAATTTTAAACAAGCAAATAAATTACTTTAAACAGTTACCATAGAATTTGGTTTGAAGTTGATGTATTACTTAAATTGATAGTTAAACTTTATAGAATAATATCACTAGCATAAAAAAAAAGTTACATTTGCATTAATTTCACCCTACAATTGCCTTGATAATAAATAATTCAAGAATCATAATTTATAAGAAATTCATTAATGAGCAGCTCATTCATGAGGCTGGCAATTCATTTTACAGTATTTCGCAATTAGTTTCAAACATTTAAAGTTTAAAAATCTACAATCTATATTCGCTGTGTTCTGTTTGTTTTTTCTATCTTAAAGATGAAATGTTCATGCTTCCATGAATGGATCAAAAATGATTGTATTCCATAAGAAAGCTAGTTTAACCAAATTAACCGATTTTATTCAGAATCAACTAAGAGGAAATCATCTTGTTTAGGATATTTCAATTGCTTACCTCTGCTGACGAGCGATCACTTTCAATTCCTTTATGTGATCTACTCACAGTCTTCCGACCTGTTTTCTGTAGCTGGGTTGAACCAAGGTCAAAACTCTTCATGGTATTTCTCTCTGATGTTCTCTGAAACTGAGAGCCTGAAAACTTTGTTGGAACTGATTTTCTTCTTTTGTTTTTGGCATCGCCACTGTTTTCATCACAGATCTCTGGAGCTGTTTGTGTTTTAGCTGCTCGAACGGCTTCAGTTTCCGTTGGCTTTTTAGGTGTATATACCTCTCCACACATCAAGATTGCATCAAAGAAGTCAAGGAAGCACATCTGTAATATTCCATTTGCTTGTAAAACACAATTTAAGACAATTATGCATTTGAATTAATGTGCAAGGACTTTGCTAATAACTTGGCAAGCTTGTTTTCTATACATAGTCCCCCTTCCTTTTCTTTTTTTCATGAAAAATGGTTGTTAAATAGCTATAACTTTGATATTTTGTTTCTAAGATTAGAAACTTTGTTAGTAAAAACTATAGTATATTAGTTATGAGAGATACTTCGATGAATTTTTGAGTAATTCTCTAATGCACCAAAGAGACTCCCATTCTTAGAAACAAAAAATCTCAATTACAACCTTTTAACTATTTTTTTGTGTGTTTAAAAAAAAGGCCATGTATAAAAACTAAGTGCCAAACTATAAGCAATATCCTGATAACCTGTACAGTAATGAATAAAATAAAAGGATATTATATAAATCAAATGATGTTACTTAAGATTTTCTTTGTCTCAGATCAAAAAAAGATTCACTGAGAAAGTAAATAAATTAGCTGTTTTATTTCCAAACACTGAATAAGTAAAGGACAAAACAATTCACTGTTCAAACAACATGAGCCATCTATTGCAAAACAGTATGCTCTTTTGTAAATAAAGAACTGCACATATGCAAGTAATTAAAAACATTTTACAATATTTGGAGAAACTAAATAACATGGATCTAATAACTAAAATTTTCAAATAAGTAATCTATAGCAATAACATGAAAAGATATAATCCAATGTATAGTTATAAGTGCTGTCACTGTACAGAGAAGAGCAACAAGATATATGCCTAATGACAATTAGATTCAGTTAGATGGCATAAATGTTTAACATTAATTTATATAAGTTATATCTATATTTATATTATGTTTGTTAACACAAATATAAATATAGATAATGCATATGATAATACAAATTAATCACACAACAAAAATGTGCATGTTTTCAGGACTAAACCTAGTTTTTAGTATTAGTCCTGGTTTTTGAAAATCTCTCATATAAACAATATTTCTCAGTTTGTAATTCAAGGATGGTCAGTGGAAGTTTAATGGTCAATAGCAATAGTGGCTATGCTGTGCCAAGAAAGGTAAAAAAATCAATAGATAAAGAAATCTTTTATTTCATTTGTTATCATTATATATGTCCAAAATAATGGTAACATGTTCTAAAAACAGTAAAGAAGAAATGACAATTACACAAAACCTTAAAATGAAAAGCATTTTAAAGCAGTAAGAAAATATAAGATAAAACTGTAATGGCAATAAAATGACAGTTTAAAGCCGTGTTTCCCAACATGGGGGTGAACGCCCCACAGAGAGGCAATTTCATTGTTAAGGGGGCAATTCGAAAATGGAGCAATTTTTTTCTTTTTTTTTTTTTTTTGCTTGTGAAAGTTAAAAAAGTTGTTGTTCATTTTGAAAATTATACCTAAATTGGTGGGGCATAGCATACTTTAGATACTTTATTTGTGGGACACAGCACAAAAAAGATTGGGAAAAAAGATTGGATTTACTATCTTGTTTTGTTTAAAGGGAGAAAACAAAAAACAAAACAAGATAGTAAAAGTAAAAGAAATGTTGAGCAAGATTGATTAAAATCATAAAAGCTTGGAAAGGCCACATAAATGAATAAACTTTAAAACAAAGAAATAGGTAAAAGATCTGAATCATTTAAAAGTAAAGAAACATAGGGATGTTATATTTAAAAGAGGATAAAAGCAATGGGGCTGATGTTGGTTAAAAGCTGAGCATTCAACTAAAATGTGATGAATAGTAAAACAGGGCTACAAGTAGCACATACTGAAGACTAGTCGTGTAGAAAGTACCTGAGGGTCAATCTGGTGTGTCCAATGCATAGTCTTGTAATAAGAACTTCATCTCAACAAATGTATTTTGTTCTGTATTTAGCAGAAGATAAGGCTAAGCAGATGAAGTTTGTTGTAAATAAACAAATATATATCACCCTGCTGCCAAAAGATCATTAAACGAGATTGAACCACAGTAATCCCAAGAAGGTATTGAATTACTTTTGTAATAGAAAGGTAGTAGCAGATTTGGCAAGTTATCAACTGTATCGTTGCCAAGGATTCCTATATGAGTCAGTATCCAGCAAAAATAATTGGGTTACATTTACGACAATTCATTACAGTAAGTATGTATAAAAGAATGAGACAGCTTTCAGGGTGAGACTGTGTAAGACCATTAAGCACCCTTGGTTGGAGTGATAAATAAGAAAATTGGAGAACTTCTCCCGGAGTGCTTACTTCAATGCCATGAAAATGGCATATAATTCAGCTGTGAAAATGAAGTGTCAAGTAGAAATATGAACAGTTTCATTTAAAGTCTGACTGTAAAATGCTGTTCCAAAATAAAAGATTCTTTGGAACCATTAGTGTAAACAATGTGAACATTCTGGTAACACTGAAAATGTTCCATGAGCAGAGGCCTGAAGAACATTGGTGAAGAATGTGATTTGCCATACGTTAAAAATGAAAAAATGCAGTTAACTTTGGCATACTTTAGGTTTGGAGATGGCGTAGAAAGTAGTGTAAAAATCTTTGTCAGAATTGCAGTATATCGAATAACGCTTTCACATGATGGCTGAAAGATTAAATGACAGAAGGACAGTTGGCAAAAAAAAAATTTGCTCTCTTCGATCTTTGTCAAATAAAGCCTACAGAATGGTGAACTAGATTTCAGGGAAGGATGGATTATGACCATAATATTGAGGGAAAAGTATTGTTGATAAAGAAACAAAAATGGTTTGCATGCCTCTGCATAAGCTTTGAATAAGAGAAGTGTGAAAAGTGCAGAGGCATAAACAGATGGCCTGATGATGTACAGATCAAGTATGCAAATGGCAGACAGTTATGCAAAACCAATAACAATAGAGCTTTTTTACGAATGCTACTCGGATTCTTATGGTTGTATGAGGAAGCATTTTCAGGTAATTTAACTTTAAGAATACACTTTTTCCTAAGGTTCTATAAGTGTTGTTAAAAATTAAATTTCTTGCCAAAGATGAGGCTGAGAAATTTATGTTGAGATGTACAAGGAAGTTTGAAGTCTACTATGTATCAGATTGGGTTCAGGAAATCCCTTGACGGTGAGTGAAATGTACACAGACAGTCTTTGACGCAGAGAAAACAAAGCCATTAGAAACAGTCCACTCATATAGTTGAGTCAAAGTTACTTGCAGCAGACATAAGTTAACAGAATGTAAAATGAATTGGGGATAAATGGAGGCAAAAAGAATGTGATGTAATTGATCTTTATGGAAAAAAGTATAACACTCAAAACAACCCTGAGATGTTCCTATTCTTGAAGGTAAGAAGTGGGAAAAGTTCATACCAGACAAACTTGAAATGTAAATGGAGAGCATAAGCTTTCTCCAGATCGAAGAAGATAGAAATTAGATGAGCTCTATTAACAAATGCAGTGTGAATTGTGTCCTCTAAGAGTACAAGATAGTCAACAGCTAGCGAAAGCTACAGTACATAGAGGTGAGATTGTGTTGTTTTCAAAATACCAGACATGTCACTGATTCATCATCCATTCAAGCATCTTGCAAAGGCAACTTGTAAGTTCTATGAGATGCAGGGTGGACCTTTCA
>JAFIDM010000001.1:106804853-106815570 GCA_023159025.1 Thereuonema tuberculata
AATTCAGAACTCTGCGTTTTTAGTTCCTATAACTGTACACATTACTTCGTTTACACCATTTCAATAAGCAAATTTAATATGGTCAAATGAAACAACGACCGTAATTGTCCACAGATATCTGAAGTGGGCTATTACATTAGGAATCTAGAGCAATACTTCTGTATATAATTTACGCAGCAGCAAGGATTATTAATCGATTTATTACATTCTATTTTAATAATCAATAGATAGAACAGTTCGTTTAATTGTTGAAGCCAAATTCATTGATGTGAAATCAAATACATAAAGTATTGTAATTGTGTTTGGCATCTCATTGCACAGCTGTTTAATGATTCCAAATAAATATTTATTCACTGGGAATCAAACTTGAACTTTGTTTATCTACTTATGTGGGGGATTTTCACAATCAGTGAGTGCATTGAAATACCAGAAATAATTTTAATTGGTCGAGACATTAATAGGAAACTGCAAATAGGAACTTGATGGTCTTCCTCTTCATCCAAATATTAGCATGTAAGTTGACTGGAGACTCTACAACATACTTTTTCATATCATTTTTTTTTCTTCCTGCTTACTTTTACAAAAATCTTTACATTTCTTTATCAAAAGTGACTGTTTGTTTGTTAATATTTAGATAGGTGTACATAAATACGGAAAAAAGTAACAGCAAATCAGTTTTCTTGTATACAGGTAACCCCCGTTGATTGCGAAGGATACGTTCCAGAGAAGGTCGCAATGAGCGAAATTTCGCAATCAACGGGGGATTTAAAAACAATCATTTTAGAGTATGAAAAAAAACACTTTATTGATAAAATAAACATTATTAATATGAAAATAAATGTTTTATGTAGCATTGTTTGTTTCAATGTAATAACATTGAAAAGAAACAGAAAAAAATATTATTTAATCACTTTATTCCGCGTTGCAAAAAAGAATCTAGTGTTCCTTGCTGGGCCTATCTATGTTTATTACGTAAAATTTGTAGATAAATTACGAAAAATCGTAATTATGTATAAGTTATATTAATTAATGTAAGTAACAAATATATAGACTTCATGGTAATAATGTTTTATTTAACAATTAATTGTTGACAGTTAAAAAAAAAAAGATTGTCCGAACGAATTCGCACTCGCCGGGGGTCTCCATCAACGGGGGTTACCTGTACAGTTCTTTCATTGGAAAAACAGCATCGTTATATATCAGCATATCTTCAATAATAGCATCAGTAAAGTGAAAATGTAGAGGGCGCTATTGTGTCAGAACACTAAACTGAGCCCAAATGATGGGGAGGGAGAGACTGTGTTTCTGGTGAAAGTGCTTCAGTTATTCTGTAGCGCTACCCGGTCATCAGTTTTACTTTCTACTCACCACCTGCAAAGCGCCGAAGGAAAAACTAAAATAAGAGCATTATTATGATAAAACCACCGCGTGATGTTTCGCATTAAACGAAGTCTTTCTTGCGGTGGCCACAACCGATGTTCTCTTGGTGAATCAATAACTGCATCTGTTGCCTTTTGGTTTGCAGACATAAATATTGAAGGAAGACAACAACATTTCTTCGTTTATTGAGTCAAAATTACTTTTAAGCTTAAATTGATTAGTTTTTAAAAATATTTAATGAATGAAGTGATATTTTATAACGTTTTATTCCTAGTGGAAATCAAATTCCTTATAAAAAAATTTTTTTATATGATTTGTAAGCACGAAACTTTATTTTTAATTAACGTTACGGTAATTCTTACTGTTTTCGAAAAAAAGTGATTATTTAGTAATCCACTATTTTTAATAATGAATAATCATTAATATTTATTAAATTTTAAAGAGTTTTGCAATTTTCAAATTAACATTATGGGTAAGAGCGGATTTTTGTTTTGAACAACAGGAACTTTGAGGAAATTTTTAAAAGTTTATTGGGCTTTCTGTGTTATAGAGAAAGTAATTTTAATTTTGTTTTATTTTAAAAGTGTATCAAATTGCTTTATAACATAAAAGCCCACCTTCACCGATATAAATATTTAATATTTACTAACTAACCAAGAGATAACCTTTATACTAGAAATCAAGTGCTGTAATTTAAACATTGCCCTTAAAACTTAAAATAGTGATACTTCAAAGCAGGGCCGGATCTAGGTACCGCCAGTTCCCACATTGCGGGGGGGGGGGGGGGCTGCTGAAAAGGGGAGTCCGCGCCATGGTCTGGGTGCGGCTCGAAATAACTCGGTAAGGCCCGTGAAGGATTTTCGCTGGGGGGCCAACAATGTTTAGATCCGGCCCTGATTCAAAGCAACATATCTTGGTAGTTGAGTAATGGATACCTCTTGATTTTTGATATAAAAACGATCGGGTCAAAGATAAAGATCTGGGCCAAAAACTGCCATTGCACATTTTTAGCACCAGAGTCAAGATAAGTCACATATTATTAATAATATCCACGGAAGCCAATGTAATTGGGACCCAAATGTAAGAAGCCCACTGTTAATATTTTCTCTTTTTTTTTGTTGTTGTTGTTGTTCTTAATATTTAAAATTTGGCATGACACTTAATTTTTTTTTAGCGTCCAGTCTGAAATTGCTAAGAAGAAGGACAACCTGATATTCACTGATGGAGTAGCATGGAGACAATGAAGACAGATAAAGTTTCCAAAGAAATGGACAATTTCTTTAACAAAAATGAGATACATCACTAATAGTGAGTACAACGGCCTTTATCGGTAGAGCATTCAGCAGTGCGTCTTTGTAAATATGGTGTTCTGCATCTGATCTTGTACAGGAAACGTTGTCTGCTTTATTTATCCATGGTTATTGAAAGGCAGTATTTGTGATAATGGAACGAATTTATTGGCCGCTGCACGATGCTGACGGCACATAGATATCTCCTGGCGAAGTTTGCTTTATACCTGCACTGGTTATCTTCTTGAAATATGCTAGCAGACTCTCCTCTTTCGTGAGGAATATCAAGATGCACGATCAAGATGAAAACTGCTTGTGAAGAACAGTAGAGGCTTTGGCAAGCATTTGTGATTGCTCCCATGACCAGGACGCTTGCCATTTGCAATTGAACTCTACGGCAATTGCTTTTGGACGCAAAAGACTTTTTCTGAGTCTTTTCCATTCGTGAATCCTGAAGAGATGAGTCGCTTAAGACAACATGATATTTTACTGTGTTCTTGTTTAATCGAAAAATGTTATTATTTCAGATGTTGATAGTCACGCTGAAGTAGAGGCAAGCAACAAAATTGATCTCAACGCATAAAGGCCTATTAGTCTTCTAAATACCATTTGACGCGATTTACGTTTGTTGATAGCAAAGTGACAGTAAGAACTTTCTGCAGTTTTTATTGAAACGCTCGTTCTGAGTTTCCCAGTTCTTGGCTGACGAATGGTAACGGCTACCATCATCGATTTGTTGTTACAATAACGGTCCAAATGTTGCGCAATGCCGAGAGTCGACCGTTTCAGTTCTCGGAGGCCAACAGTTCGTGCTCTCGAATACGCTCAACTCTCCACTGGCAAAATACCGGCGAATTTGTACTGGTCTATACAAACTTCACTTCCTCCTGAATCTTCGCAAATCGAATCCTAAGACTGGAGAAAACTGGTTGTAGTTACATAATTGTAAAAGGACATTTTTCCTTATTTAAGAAATCTGGCCGAGTTTAATAACTTAAAAATATTCATAAACGCAGACTGTTGACTAGCAAGCACTTGATATGAGTCATTCTGTGGGTTACGCTTTCAAAGTGTATTTTCAAATTTTTCATAAACAAAAGTTTTAAATAAGATATAATCATATCTTCTAAAATCTCGAACTAAATTCAATTTATTTTCATTCGTATATTACAGTTACATAGCTAAGATGTAGTCTCAGAGGCAATAATATGTTGTAGTAAGCTAATATCTAATAAAAAAAAAAGTTTTTCTGTCTTTCTTATTTGGCAAATCATG
This sequence comes from Thereuonema tuberculata, assembly GCA_023159025.1. Classification (NCBI taxonomy): domain Eukaryota; kingdom Metazoa; phylum Arthropoda; class Chilopoda; order Scutigeromorpha; family Scutigeridae; genus Thereuonema; species Thereuonema tuberculata. Next base: position 106,808,798 of record JAFIDM010000001.1, read on the forward strand.
TAACCAATAATTATAATCAATTGCAATACTGCAATACTCATCCATTGATAAGAATACTCGTAAGCATCAAATCTACTTAAAATAGCTTCAGCCAAGCATTAGCTTCTGTCTAGAGTAATGTTATATATTTGAATAAATACACAACTTTATACTACAAAGCTTCTTTCTATTCCTCCCCGTCTCATATTTACAAAACGATATTTCGCAGGGCGACATTGTTCTGCTTCTTCAGGTTCTTTCTTACTACCGTTAACTCTTCGTAAATCCTTAAAAAACTTTCTCATTAATGGAAACCCCTCCATCATAAACTTTCATTAACGTAAACTTTTGTTATATCATATCTACGATCAGCAACGGAAATCTCACTCTTATCATGTAAATTAAAGAAGTCATTATTGGATTTTACGGAACACACAAATTTTACCAGAAGAAATCGAATTACAGTGATTTCTCACATCAGTGATAGATATTCAAAATCTTCAGAACAAAAATTTCAATTTTTAACCACTCGATTGGATGACTTTCAGATTACGGTTGACATGAACATTATGTTTTTAGAGCCATTCCATCATCTTCTGCAAATAGTTAGTGAATCGTCTTCATGTCAAATAAATAATTAGAAATAATATAAATTAAATTTAATTATCATTTAGTTTATTACTGAAAATAGTTATGGAAAATGAATAGGAAATATAGAAAATATGTTACAGAAATGTTTTCTTTAAACATTTTTCTAAATAAAAAGAAACGAAAATCTTACAATACATTAATTGCTTTATTTTAAGATATTAAATTTTTAATGATAAAAGAATGTGCTTGCTCCGTTTATACTAGGTTCTAAAATCTTAATTCCGTTCAGAAAGTAAACTTTTCTTTTATTTACTATGTTGACTTTCGTTTGCCTAAAAATACCACGTAACATTCCATTCTTTTAGAGATAAGCCTCTTATTTAAAAAGGATCCATCTGGTTCTGAAGGAGGAACAGAAGAAGATATAGGTCCCTGTGAACGACAAGTAGATCGGTCTGACTTTCATCCGTCTTTAACTCCTAGGAACAACCCCATTTTTGTCTGAGAACTGAATAAACCTTCGACTCCAACTGGAAGAGGAAAAAAAAAACAAAAAAACCCTCATCTCACCAGTGGATAGGAACATATCTCCATCAGTACATAGGCGTATAAATTCATTCTTATTACAAAGTTATTATATTAATAACAAAATTATGTAGTATGACTTTTGAAATTAGAGTATGCCTCCTCCCTCCCAAAGAAAATTAAACTCTACTGGAAAATTTAAAATGGAGGGATTTGTATAAGCGCGAATGTAAGTGTATCGCGCTTCCAGGTTTCTTTATAAAAACGTGAATTCGTGTTTATTTATGAATAGGCTTACATGTTGTAAGTTTGCATTAAGAAAAATCGATAATTATTTTATTGCTTCTTCAACCGCTAAATTTTTATTTTCCTAATAAAAATATATGTACGAAGGAATAATAAATAGAGCTTGAGAGCCTCTGCTGTGTATTATTAACTTGTTTCAGGCGTTCCTTGGCGAGATTACTGTTCTCATTTTACTGTTATGCGGCTACTTTCTTGGTTTTCTGTAATGTCTTGCGAAGCTTTGCTCTTAACTGTCCTCAGGGTGATTGGTGGCTTTTCTGCTGGTTTCTATCGCGTTCCTCTAGAGGGCGATAGAGGCAACGCATAGATCGGTCGTTGCTCCTTTTATCGCCTCGATCCCACTCAACGGAAAGGGCTCCAATTAAAGCAGAGGGGACGCTTGCAAATGGCACTTTTCTTCGATACATTCCCGAATTTGTAAACACCACAGAATTTTCAAAGCCACAGATGGGATGCACGGGAATGGTATGCCAATTGCAAGCAAGGATTTCGGTAAATAAGATAAAAAAAAAAAAAACCTCTTTTGATTCTGAGTCTTTTAAAGTTTCATGGCTTTGATGATGGGATATTGAAGTAAGTTTTCGAAACAGACAAAAGCTCTTACCTTCACATTCTCTTAGTCATAATATTTTATAATCAAAAGATGAAAAGATCTAAAAAAAAAAAAAGTAATAAATAAAAGAAATACGTAACAACGTTTATAATGTAAATAATTATGAAAACTTCTATACATAAAGTGTATTTATAAATAGAGTTTTGTTATATCTTGTTTTTTTGTTTGTTTTTAAATTTTTAAAATAAAATAAAAAATAACTAAATATCTCACAGGTTAATATGATTAAAACGTTGTTGAAACATATCTGCTAAATGGAAAACTAGAGCCGCTTAAAAATTACTGGCATTTGGAACTTAATTGTGTGATCAGTCTTGCGCCGTATCCTCCAGATTCTTTGTACAAACCTAAATTAATGAGCCGTAGAATAATAACAAGAGTAATTGCTACTGATAAAATGTGATCACTCATCATAGTTCCTAGGCAGATATGAGTAAGATTTTAATCATTCCCTTTTAAAATCGAAAAGAAAACTGTACAGAAAAAAGAGGCTTCCTAGAAAGCAAATCGAAATAAATGGAGATAGTCTCAATATATGGAGGGTTCAGAAGCCAATCAGTGTAAGTCATTTTTTTTTTAATTGAAATTTTTTCTGTACGTCATACTCTAATGTTTATACTTTCGGTTGACAAAGTGCCCAAATCACTCCCCCAAGTGTATAGTTATGTTATCTTTCAATAAAAAATGTATTCTTCAAATTTACAAACGTTGTTATTTTTTGATACATAATTTTAAAAAAATCTATTTCATTTTTTGGTTTATTGACTTACACTGATTGGCTTCTGAACCCTCGACATGATGTAAGTAGAACATAATTTATAAAAAAAAAATCCATCAAAGGCGAATTGCAGCTTCTGCAGACTGAACGCGAGAGCTATGGGACTGATGAATAATGGGACATCGTTAACCTCGGCTTAAGCCCTCTACAGAAAATCAGTTAGGAATTAATATTTTGATAATTTATTGCTTTCTCAGATGCGTTGAAGATGTTTATCGAAAAACTTTAAAGTAAAAAAAAAAGACCCGAACTAAATCAGTTGAAGGAGCATTCTAAACTTAATGCCATATATCTGATCTTAATGCGATATATCTTAAGGCTATATCTGATCATATACAGCTAAATGTTTTGGGATAATGGTCAGTATAGTTATCTCAAAGTTTATGCCTATAATACTGACGACAAGAATACATACATCACAATGAGACCACACTAAGAAAAATTATATTAACAGAGTACAGAGGATATAACCCTAATTAGCAAATTTTCAATTTATAAACGTTTTAACTACTATGAAGCATCAGAAAGTTTAGTGACGATGTACTGTAAGTTATTACAGTACACCATCACTAATCCAGTTCGATCACTAATCCGGCACTAATTTTGGCTAGGGTAATTTCAAATTTTCCGTGTCGCCGCATCAACTGCCGCTACTGTTTGGTGGCGCGATGCATAGGCATCGTTACATTATTGACGTGACTGTTGAGACATGTAAATGTGCTTAGTTGCAAATTTCAGCTCTTCACTTTAGAAGCGGCAGCGATGAACTTTCTTAAGTAAGTCAACAGAATTACCGGTACTCTTTCTTTTACCTGTGCTTCATTAAGATTTCATTTGATTTTCATTTAATGTTTCTTATTTCTTTATTAACAAACTTGTACTGATTTACGGGGGTATTTTAAAACTAGTTAACTGTTAAAGGTATATTCTACCCTAACCTTCGGTGATCCGGCAAAATCACTAATCCGGCACCCCACCGGTCCCAATGACAGCGGTACTGTATTATTATTATTATTATTTAAGTTTTACGTGTGCTCAAATATACGAGAGAAGAATACAGCCTGCACACTAGCATAAACATGCACTGAAGATGCCTAGTCGTACTGAGACGAAAGCTGTGGACTTTTAATGCTTGTTGTATGTTTATGCCAATGTGCAGGCTATATTCATCTTTCATTATTATTATTATTATAATGTTTCGAACCTTGGGTTTCCCCAGCAAAAACAATATGGCGGGTCAAGGACCAAAGCACATATTGCTAAGTGTAAAGATGTGTGCAAGAATGATTAGGGATGTGTGCTTGTGTCCATAAATTTCCTAACTATGCGTGTAGTGTTGAGTACCACAGCCTTCTGCAGTTGTGCATAAGTGATTTTGTGAAGTCCTAGTGTGCTGAGACTGTGGTGCAATGTGTGAGGCACCAGACCAGTGGCAGACAGAACGATGGGTACAACACGTACTCGATCCTGCCTCCACTGCTTCTGGAGCTCGTGTGCTAGATCAGTGTATTTACTGATCTTGTCTGCGTGAGTTTTCTGCATGTTCTTACTGATAGGCACTGCAATATCAATTAGATAGGTCTGTTTGTTGACCTTATCAACAAGTGTGATGTCTGGTCTGTTGTGATGTATGGTTTTGTCTGTGTGAATGGGGCGGTCCCAGTATAGTTTATATGAGGGTGACTCTAATACACTTTGTGGTATGTACTTGTAGTACGGGACCGTGCTCTTAATAAGTGAATGTTTGTATGCTAGTTGTTGATGAACGATCGACGCTACCTGATTGTGTCGGTGGAGGTAGTCTGTTTGAGAGAGAAGGGGACAGCCTGATATTACGTGGTCGATCGTCTCATGCGTAGTGTGGCATTTCCTGCATTTGTCGTCATGTGTGTTTGCATCGTGTAGAATGTGCTTCTTGTAGTTGCGTGTGGAGATGACTTGGTCCTGTATTGCGATCATGAACCCTTCGGTCTCCCCAAACAGCTCACCACTCGTCAGCCATCTGTTCGACGCTTCCATGTCGACATGAGGCTGGCTGAGTTCGTGATGATGTCTGCCATGGAGTTCCTTACGAGCCCATGATTCACGCAGCTGCTGAGTGTGGGTGTCAGGGGTGGTGAGTGTTGGAGAAGAGTTTTCAAGGTTCAGGGGTGTGAGGTGTGTGTCAGCCTTGACAATGGCTGAGTGAAGTGAGGAGTCTTCTGCTCTTTGGTGGAAATGTTCCCTAAGTTTATGTACTTGTTTTTCGTATAGGGTGATGAGGTTGATGAGTCCTCGGCCTCCCTCCTTGCGGGGAAGAGTCATCCTTTCCGTAGCGGACTTGGGGTGGTGCATGTTGTGTTTCGTGAATGTAGTGCGTGTTGCGCGTTGTAGTGCTTCGAGTTCGGTGTTTGTCCATGGAATTATGCCGAACGAATATGTTAGTGTGGGAACGGCAAAAGTGTTGATAGCTTTAATTTTATTTCTGGCATTGAGTTGTGTTTTGAGGATTTTGTGAACTCGAGCAAGGTATGTGTTCTTCAGTGCATTTTTGATGTTTGCGTTGTCAATGATGCGCGCTTGCTGGAAGCCCAGGTACTTGTAGGTCTCTCCCTCTTCCATGGATTGGATGGCCAAACCATGGTCCAGTTCAAAACACTCCAAATTCGAAGTCTTCCCACGTATTATGTGTAACTTGCGGCATTTGTCAATTCCAAATTCCATCCCAATGTCTTTGGTGAACTGGGTGGTGGCTTGTAGTAAATTAGTAAGTTGTGCATTGTTTGTGGCATAGAGTTTAATGTCATCCATGTAGAGTAAGTGTGTGATTTTATATGGTGTCACAGTGCCTGTGGTAAGCCTATAACCGTGTTTTGTGTTATCTAGTATATGCCTCAGTGGATTCAAGGCGAGGCAGAACCAAAGAGGACTCAAGGAGTCTCCCTGGAAAATACCTCTCCTTATGGGAATGGGATCTGTAGTGATGGAGGTGTTAGAGGTGCGTAGGTGCAATGTTGTGTTCCAACTCTTCATCGTGGCAGCTAAGAATGCCGTGATCTTGGGGTGTATTTTGTAGATATGAAGAGTGTGTAGGAGCCAGGAATGAGGGACAGAATCAAATGCCTTCTTGTAATCGATGTATGCGATATGTAAGCTCCTATTCTTCGCGCGTGCCTGGCGCAGGATTACAGAGTCAATAAGGAGTTGCTCCTTACAACCCTGGGAATTCCTGCGACAGCCCTTCTGCTGTTCGGAAAGAATGTTATATGTCTCGATGTGTGTATAGATCTTGTCTGCGAGGCAGGAGGTGAGGAGTTTGTAAAGTGTGGGGAGGCAAGTGATTGGGCGGTAGTTTGCAGGTTGCGCTGTTTCAGTGTTCTTGCTCTGTAGGTATGTGACACCCTGTGTGAGGAAACGAGGCATATGTTCTGGGTGTTGGATTATGTCAGTGAGTGTAAGCGCTAGTTTTCCATGCAGGGACGTGAACCTCTTGATCCAGAAGTTCTGGACTCCGTCTGCACCAGGAGCCTTCCAGTTGTGTGCATGTTTTAGTGCTGTCTGTATGTCTGCGAGAGTAATCTCATGGAAGGACATGCAGGGTAAGTGTTCAGTGAGTTGCTGTTCCTCTGTGATCCATGGTGCTTTATCTTTGTGGGGGATAGGGTTTGACCACAGAGACGACCAGTATTCATGTAAAGCCTCGCTGTTGGGAGTGTTTGTGTTAGTTGCAGTAGAGGAAGATGTAAGGGATCTGTAGAATTTTTTCTCATTGTATTGGAAAGTGTTGTTCTGTTGTTTGCGCAGAGTGCACTGTTTGTATCTTTGTAATCTTTTTGCAAGTGCACTGAGTTTTTGTTTTAGTGTGTCGAGATGTTCCTGAACCTGGTTATGATGATTTGAATGTGAAGGGCGAGTATTTAAGTGCTTGAATATTTTTCTAACCTGGGACATAAGTTTCTTTGTTTTGTTTCCTGCACAGTATTGTGTGAGCCTGGCTATGTC
>JAFIDM010000001.1:106821691-106838838 GCA_023159025.1 Thereuonema tuberculata
TAAACACAATACCTCCAATGTTAGATTGTAGCAATTTTCATCAATCACCATAGGAATGAGTCCAACAAGAATTGCCAAGACTTGTTTAGTGCTTCTTATATCTGGAATTATATTCAAGTCCTAGAAAATAAATTAAAAAGAAAATGATATTGAACATAATATCTGTTAAACTGTGAAGACGAAAATAACAGTAATTTGTTTCCGTCTTCAAAACAAAATATTAAATACTATAAACCTAACTAGGTAAATTTCTTTATTGCGATTTTTTGGGGGGGGGAATCCCAATTCTGTATTTATTAAGGAGTTTGAAAATTACAAGTAAAGCTACTGCAACTGGATCTTTCTTCATATGTTTCAGTAATGAAGATATCTTAATCTTTATTATTTTACACAAAACAATTTTGAAAATTGCTGAAATTTAGTGAATAAAATTCAGATCCATGTGATTGTAGAGATGCATTTTTGTTAATTTTAAATTTTATTTTAAAAATTTTACTACTACTAAAGAAATTATTTAACTTTTAAATCAACAGAAATAATAAAGGCCAATATTAATTAAATTTTCTATAACATCTTAAAATTCAAATATTTTTTAAAAAATCTAACAAATCTGGAACTCTACATTAGTAAGGACTTTTGCAATAACAAAATATAGCTATTTTGCCATTTTCCTTTTGTTTTACAACAGTATTTTTTATGATATAATAAGATTTGATTTTTTTTATCAAATAGGTTTTGGTTTTATTTCAATTTTAATGATAAAAAAAAAAAAAAAATCTTGCAAGTAGACAATGAAGACTGAATGCCAGCTGATGACAATGAAGTGCAAGAAGCAGAAAAAGGTAGCAAACAAAAAGAGATCTCAAAAGAAAAAATAAATAAATAACAAAAAAATAAAAAAGCTAAAAGGCCTCTAAGATTTTGAAAGAAATTATATTACATCTCAAAAACATTATTTTTGCCATCCTGAATGAAGTCCCATGCTGTGGCAAAGGCCTTCACCTGGTTCAGATTAATTTTTCATGTTACTGATTTAAAAACTTACAAAACAAGAAGGTGATAAAAAAAAAAAGACAAATAGCTATCCAAGCCAAATATTTTATAAAGAAGATATAAAAGAGAAGCTATAGAATACCATTTGGTTTTTGTAAACTATATATATCTGACAAAATGCTGAGATATACTAATGAAACATGATCTGGATTTTGACCATCCTTTCTAAATATAAGAGCAAGAAATAATTAAAAAGAAAATGCAAAACTTGAAAAGACTGAATTTCAATACTTTACAGTTTAAAGAATCTATCAAAGGCAAAACTTCGTGGGTTTTACTGATAAAGAATGAGACAGCAAAGACCAATTAAGTGGTCAAACATTATTAAATGACAAAAAGGAACTGTACTCTGATGAAATAGATGAAAAATTTGAAGAAAAAAATGTGAGACCTGTGAAGTTAAACTGTAAATGATTGCTCTCAAAACAGCACAGGATTAAAGAGTAAACTTGGCTTATAGATTAAACTAATTACAGACATAATGAAGGTTTGATGATGCTGAAAACTTAACTGAGATACAAAACATATCGTCCAAGATGATTTGTGTCAAGGGTGACCTAGATGATTAATGGAGATTAGTCCATTGTTCTCTGGAACAGAGATGTCCTAGCTGTTAGCATGAAGAATAAATATGAGCACTGGAAGCTAAACAAACAGCCGGATTCCACATACATGAAAAGAGAGTCACAGTAACTGATAAATTAAATGTTGGAAAAGCCCCAAGATTTATAAGCAGCATATTATACAGTAAAATCTCGTTAAGTCGTCACTCAAGGGACCAAACATTTTTGAATACTTAAGCGGAGTGACGACTTAGGCGGAGTGGGCATTTTTGAAAAACAAAACAAAACAAAAAACACTGAAATACAGTATTTTCATGAATTGCTGTAGACTTCCGTGAGAAAAACAAGATTTTCAGAATTCAATACATGCAAATGAATAAGTGGAAAATAAAAAAAAAAAAAACTTTTTATAATTACCACATTTTAATCGTTTGAAAAGAAAGGCAATGTCTGTCTTTGAAACGTTCCAGCCAACCATTGCTGCCGTCGAAATCTAAATTTCGAGCCTTAGCAATTTCCATGGCTTTTTCTTTGAGAAACACGGCAGAAATCGGCACATTTTGCGATCTGGCATGTTTTAGCCATCGAACTAAAGCCTCCTCGATCTCGTCAAACTTCGATTTCCTCATTCTCTTTCTTTTGTCTTTGCAGTCAGCTTCTTCAATTACTTGTTTCGATGAAAGAATATCGCTTAATGTAGTCCTGGGAATATGGTGTTCTTTGGCAAAAGCTCATTTCGAAACATTTGATTTTTCAAAAAGTGCAATTAAGTCTTTTTTTTTTTCTTTAAAAGATAACGAGGTAAGTTTTTGTTTCCCTGACATGTTAAAAATGTAATCGAACCACGAAATTGCAAGATAAAAAATAGCCCTTACAGAGGGGCTTACTCGTTATGAAATGAAATCACACTCAGTAGCGGTCAAGAAAAACTTCTACACTTGACAAGAGTCGCAGAGAGAAGTGTATAATTTCCCAAGTGAATTTTCCCACGTGAAAATTCCCCGTAAAGGCTTCGCTTTCTTAAAGTGAAGGGGCGGGGCTGAAAAGATAGTAGGCAAAATTGAGAATAAAGATGCCTTTCGCCATTTTTGAGGGCGACGAGGTATCTGGAGTAGAATTAAATTTGGTGACGAGTAAAAGAGGGTTATTTTACATTATTGTGTATGAGACCTTGTTGGGATGAAAGGAAAACGATGACTTAAACGGAGTGACGACTTATCCGGGTGACGACTTAACGAGGTTTTACTGTAGTTACAATAATTTTGATCTTTTGGATAGACATTGTCAACACATGAAGCAAAAAAAAAGATCAATTATAGTTTCTCTTAATGCAAATGGAAGCATTTTTATAAAGCAGTAATAATAAGTTTAAATTATTTTATAAGGCAGTCAATGACCTTCATCCATGTATTAAATTTACCATGAAAAAGGAAATCACTTCTAATGAAATTGCATCCCTTGATATTTAATTTTCGAGAGATGTTCAAAGGTCAATTCAAGCTAAACATTACAAACAAAAAAAACAATACTAAAATCATAAATTATTACATTTTTATTCTGTGCATGATATTTCAACAAAAAGCAATAATTACAAAATAAATAAGGAGATTAGACACATGCAATAGTATGCAAAGTAATTTTGATGAAGCAAATAAATGATATGAAAAGATTATTTCAACTTAATCGTTATCCAAATTACACACTTAAAAACACAGAAACTGTATATTGAGATAGAAAAAAACACAGAAACTGTATATTGTGGTAGAAAAAAATATAGAACTGAAGCCTACATTTGAAAAATGTTAAAGTGGTATTTTTTAAAGCAAATTAGATTCTAGTGCTAAAATGAAAATGTCTTTACCTTGCATACAAATAGGAATTCACGAGCTGTTAAATTTTTGTCGGGAGATTCCTAATAAAAAAATTATTGCAAAGTGATTAGCAACAAGGATAAAAATGAATATAATAGAGTAGATATGTAAAAGATATCTATTTTAATCTACAAACCCATTCTGTATCTTATTCTATTTCGAAATGAAATGCATATTTATTACAAATCTACAATTACACATTCTTATAGGATATCTAAATTACTCTTCAGATATCAGTTTTTAACTTTTTTTTTTGTTTTTGTTTTTATTAGGCTGTAAGCAGGAGCTGTGCTGTGAACTTCTCAACTATCTGTGACTTGTGAAAAAATAACAATAAAAACATACCTTAAATGATAATGACATACTTTTACTAATGTTTCAGAATTCAACACCTAGAAGGAGTTGTTTGATGGAGACAAAAATTGGTGGAGAGGAAGATTATGTACAACATAGAAAATGATTCAAATTTCAGACAAATTGAATAATTTATTTCAGAGTTACAGAGTTACAAAGTAACGAGCTCAATAAGGTGTTGACCCACCTCTACCCTGAATGGAAGCTGCCACACGACGTGGCATAGAGTGATAAGAGTGCTCCCTGATGGTCTCCTGTGGTATTTCTTGCCAAATTTGCTCCAATTGTCGGGCTAGGTCATCCACATTCCCTGGTGGATGCAGTCGCCTTCCCATCATATCCCAAACATGCTCGATTGGAGAGAGATCTGAGGATCTGGCTGGCCAAGGAAGTGTTTCACAAGCTGCAAGACAGATGATAGCTACACGTGCCATATGTGGTCTGGCATTATCTTGCTGAAAAATAAGGCCAGGATACTGCAAAAGGAAGGGTAGCAAAACAGGTCTCAGAATGGCGTCGACGTACCGCTTTGCTGTAAGTGTGCCGCTAATGACGACCAAAGGGGTCTGGCTATCAAGGGAAATGGCACCCCAGACCATAACTCCTGGTTGAGGGCATGTGTGGCGTGCAATAGTGAAAGCAGGATCGGCACGCTGCCCTGGGCGTCTCCAGACACGTCTGCGACGATCATCAGGACACAGTTGGAAGCGGGATTCGTCGCTAAGCACTATACGTCCCCAGTCAGCATCAATCCAACCTGATCGAACCAAGCACCACTGTAATCTGGCCCGACGGTGTGCAGACGTGAGTGGCAGGAGCGTAGCGGTCGGTACGAGCATAGATGTCGCTCTCTCAGCCATCTGTGAATGGTCATGGTGGACACTCGTGTGCTGGTCGCACGTCTGATGGTTGATAATGATGATCCAGGCGCTGTGACAGCTGATCTGACAATCACTCTATCCTCCCGCTCTGCTGTGACCCTAGGGCGACCGCTACCTACATGATGCTGAAATCTGCCATTGTCCACCCATTCCTGCCAGCATCTTCTAATCGCCGCATCACTTCGACCCATATGATGAGCGATTCTCCGATTTGCCCAACCTGCCTCTTTCAATCCAATGATACGACCTCTTTCAAACTCTTGACAGTTGCACGTAATGAGCTCGAATCCTGCGGCGAGGCATTTTTTCAGCTGTTGAAAGGTATCCTAACTCGTAATGCAACAGAAATTTTGACCATCAGATTGAGTATCACTTCTTACATACACCTGCTGAGTGCGCAGTTCCGATGCGCTGTAGCTCTCGCTATTCATTCATTGGACACCAAAGTTTAATCATTTGCATGGGTGGTCCCAATGTCTTTGCATACGAAATTTCATTACAATCGGACAACTCCTTCTAGGTGCTTCGTTTTTTTTGATAATGAGTGTATATGCTTTGATTACCTAACTAGAAATTAGATACAAACATAGGATCCAAGCAGTTAAAACCAAAGTTATGTGAGTAATATATGAATAATTACTTCAACTATCTTTTAAAAATCACAACATTGAATGTGCATTTTAAAAAAATCATAAACAGCATTTCTTCATTACTGAAAGAATGTTTCGAAGTAAATGTTGTTTCTAAAAAAAATCTGAGTTCAGCATATTTATCCTCAATATTATCGCACACTACGTTGCAGATTTATCGGGACTTTATTTGAGTTATAAGAGAGTAAAGTAAATTTCCCCAAAACATTTTATATAATTTCTTAGGAATTCAATCTTCTGAAACTGTTGGTCTCTGAAATGCCTGTAACATAGTAAAACATTCCAACATAATGAAACACTTCGCTGAGAAAGTAATTAAAAAAAAATAAGAAATTACTGTTTTGGATACTTTAGGAAATTTGGTCACAGATCAAAAATGTCCTTCTTGATCTCTGGAATGATTCTGATAAAATTTGGTTCTGCTCTTTACAGAGGGGTTCAAATGCAAAAGTAAATATACAACTATTTGAAATTAAAAATACTGCATGTTAATTTAAATATTATACAAAGTAGATGTTATTTGAATTAAGAGAAAACTATTACTGTATTAATCATCAGTAACAAAAAAAAAAAAATATAAATTTAAGCTAGCACAATTAGTGTATTTCCTAGCATAAGAAATCATAATGAGAGGAAAGAAATTACATTATTACTAACATCTATTTAAATATGATTAGATTTACCTTAAGTCCTTGGCATAATCTTTTATAGATAGAATGCATTTGATCTAAATTTTTAATAAGGTGAGAAGTTATTTCTGGCTTTTTGTATAAAACACCTATTAAATTAAACAAACAATAATGAAAAATGAATATATTCATATTTTTACTGATAGAACTGAAATTAAATTATACTTCACTCAGTAGAGGTTCTCATGCTAAAAGATTTAGATTTGTTTTGTTTTTTAAATATTTTTTAATGCTTTCTTCACAAAAAATATACCAAATATTCAAAAATTATGCAAAAAAAAAAAACCAAACCAAACCAAATATGATTTATTAATCTTAATTTAGCATACTCTTTATTATGTGGGTTTGATGATTCAGTGGAGTAGAGCTGGAAGAGTTGAATTCAATCTCTGGTGGATGTTGAGGATTTTTTTCATTAGGTTATTTCTCCTTCAGACAGATCCGAGAGTTCACTCAGCTCTTGTAAAATAAGAAGTAGTTTATTTCCCCAGAGATAAAAGCATGCAAGCATTGACTATCAAATCAATATGGTCATTGAAACATCGGAGCCTGTACCTTCAGAGTTCCATAAGCCAACAAACACTTATAATAAAGTGTAGATAAGTATTTCCCATATCTACCTCAAGTAAACATAATGATGATATTCTTCTATTAATTTTTATTTAATAATATTCTGTGGGTGATCTTTCATTAGCAAATGTCTTCATTTCTGCTACTTTTTCCCTAAAAACTATCTAATCATGAATTGTAGTATTTAATATAAGCAAAATTACACACACAGAGTGATTTTGCTATTTTAAATACTACAATTAAACACTATCTTTTTATTAATTAAACTTAATTTTAATGATTGTTTCTAATATTAAAAAATATCAACTTTCATCACCATTCATCTTACCATTGTACAAATATTATATCAGACATTTTTTTTTTTCAGAGTTCTTTCCTGCTTAATCTGAAATTTAAGGAAATCATACAATGATTTTTAAACCAAAAGGTCACCTTTGCATCAAAAAAGTTTCCAAAACCTTAAAGTTGGTTTGCTTTTTTTCCCTAATTGAATGCAGAAACAAATCATGAAGTTCGGGTTATATTGGTTTATTTGATATATTAAAGAGAAAGTGAAAGTAAATAAAATGCACTTATTTACAAAAATGTTGAGGAGAGAATTATAAACATGGTAATGAACCGACAGTTTCGGAATACTGCGAGTATTCCTTCATCAGGGAAGGTACAAACATGTAAGACATTACAACAACATTTAAGAAGACACGAGGTGGGAATGTGTGGTGAAAGTGAGGGAAATGAGAGGATTAGACAATTTTAGCAAAACTGACCGGCATGCAATAGTCATCATATGCTCCACTAAACCAGCCTTACACACTGAATTAAGAACCATTTACACTATATTCAATCTCCATAACTACCCCTCCCAGCTTTTTCACAACCGCATTAATATCCTCACACTTAAACTCAACGAAAAATCTAAAAATACTACCCCTAAACCCCTTGTCAAATACATCCCCTTCCCTTATTATCCAGCCCTTGAGAGCTTCATCAAAAAATTCCTCAACCAATACCAATATGCCCCTGCCTTCAAATCACCCAACATAAACATAACATAAACCAAGCAACTTAATAACTCTTCCAACACAGAATACTGGATCCCATGTGACCAATGCTCCTCTAGCTACGTGGGACAAAATCCCGACCCCTATCCAAATGCATTAAAGAACATCAACAAGCCTTCAAAGGCACAGATCCCACACGTTCATACACCGTTATGCACTATAAAGAGACGGGACACACCCTCAACTTTTCAACCCCTTTCCCACAATAATAAACTATCCCACCAACTCCATAAAATCCAGCTTAAGGCTTACAACCCCATCACGGCGGGCAAAACGCCCATCACTATTGCTAAACTTGCCTAATCCTCTCACTTCCCTCACTCTCACCATGCTTTCCCATCTCGTATCGTCTGAAATGTTGTTGTAATGTCGTATATGTTTGTGCTATCCCTGATGAAGGAATATGCGCAGTATTCTGAAACTTGTCGGTTTATTACCATGTTTATAATTCTCTTCTCAACAGTTTTGTAAGTGCGTTTTATTTATTTTTACTTTCTCTTTATTTTAATGCAGGCACATTAAGCCTCCTTGTTATTTGATATATTGCAATCTAGTGACATTTCAATCAAACTTTCAACGTCTTAAGATTTATCCTTCTCACAAATCAATTCTTCTTTTTTCTGTATGCATAATTATCTATGTCAGTGGAAGTCCTTATTTCTACCCTTCAAGTAGTTCTCCATTCTGCCCTTCAATTGTTAACTTTCTTTCGTTTGTTTTTTTTGTTTTGTTTATTTTCTTTTATATATCTCACACAATTCACTGTGATTTTCAATGGTGCAAGAGCAACAAAGACTAAGCTGCATCATGAACAAGGTATGAGGAATAAAAGGTCAAGGAATAGAAAACAGAAGAGAGAGAGAAGCCATCCAAGTCCTCAACAGGGTTCTAATCTATAATCAGGCCATTGGTTTATAACTTTAAGCCTTAACCATTCAGTTGTGCCTGAATGGCATTAATTGTTATTAAAATTATAAATTTCACTTATAGTGCCTTCAGGAGCATTAACCAACTATCATCTTGAACTTCAAGGATATCTTTCAAACTATGATTCAAATAAAAAAAAAAAAAAAGTCTTGAAAGTATAGACTCAAATTACTTTCCCATTCAACCAGCATTTAGAATATAAAGATATAATACAATTGTGTGAAAACTGAATTTATCTATTTATTTGGGAATACTTGCCTGTAAATTTCCCATATTTTAATTTGATATTGTTATTTAGAAGTGTATTGAGACAACCAGCAAAAGGTGTATCTGATCTAAATTGAAAGAAAAAAAAATATTATTTTGATAATATTACTTATTCAATTCTATTACTTATTCAATTCTCAGTGTAGACAAAATGATGTATGGAGTGCAGACTATTGTTTACAACAGCCTATCCATACCAGCACTGTTCCAGTGATATGCTAGGAGTTATGGCTTGTTTAATGAATCTTATAGCAGGCCTTACTTAAATTAAATAGTTTCATATGTAAGAACTATATTTTGTTATAAAACTAATATTTATAACACTGTATATTTCATAATATTAGATACTGATTTAGAAAATCACAAGAAATAAGGCAAAGAAGTATCAAATATTTTAGAGCTTCAGTAAAAAGGTGACTTTCACCATCTTGGTTGTTATAAAGTTTTGGCAAAGAAAATACTTTGAATAATCTGTATAAACTTAATGTAAAGTGGCCGATAATCCATTCGAATTGTTAATGGCAATATATATATATACCTTGAAAGCTAAGGTACCAATGACAAATGTTAAAGATTTCTGAAGGATAATAGTAGTTTTGAATCTATTGGTATGTTTGACAGAAATACATGAATTTTATTCTCAAAATTACATTTCTACAGCTTTCAAATTTATTCAAGTAATAATTATGATGCTGTCAAAATTTTACAATGATAACTATATGGCATTTCTTTAATGATATAGATTTCATCATAACATATTAAATAATTTATGATACCAGAACTAATCACAAAAGTGTACTTTTATATTTTTAAATGTCCAAATTTGCTAATTCATGTCAAGCCTCCTAGACATTTCTTATTTCATCCATTTTAAATATAATAAGTACAACAGACAAAAAAAAAAGTTAAAAGGATGAAGATGAAATTAAACATTTTTTTGTTAATTCTAGTAACAATGATACAAGCAAAATATATCAATTTAAGATATTGATGGCTAAATTACAAAAAATAAGAATACAGATATTGATGGTTAAATAACAAAACCTAAGAATACAGATATTGATGGTTAAATAACAAAACCTAAGAATACAGATATTGATGGTTAAATAACAAATGTTAGTGAAGTAAACTGCATAAACAATAGGGGTCATTATCACTTAGAATCTTGCAGATAATGTTCTCTTACAACAGAAGGATTTAAAGAAATGGATTCTTTGTTTTCTACATAAAATGAGCATTAAGTAGAACATCATAAAATATAGATGAGCATCTCATGAACATAAATAATATTCTTAACTCAGTACTTATATTTGTTAGTTTACATTAAATGCTACTAAAACATTAAATACTCACTCAACTGTTTTGTGGTAAACTGTATAGCTGATGATAGCTAGTTTCTTTAAAAATTTCCAAGGGAGAAGTTTTTTATTAATCCAAGGAACACGTTGTTTGCCAGTGGCTACAAAAATAAAGTTCCAGAGTCATTATTATTTATAGACATTCAGTATGTTTTATTTCTTTTTTTCCAGTTTGCTTAAATTTCCAGCTATATATCACATTTCTCATAGGCAGAAAATGAATTACAACTATATCTAAAAAACCTCATTAAGGAAAGATAAATCTCCATTCTTCTAACTTATTTCATACGATGGTGCTTCATAGCTAGTGTCAATAACATGATTTTCCAAAGCACTGATAGCAGCAGACGTGTCAAAAGCCTTTTCATAGTCAATAAATCCAATGGCATCTCATATTCATGCAAAGTCGAAAACCTTCCCAATTGGACAGTTAAACTCCACTGTGACTGGCTGACCTGAGAGGGCAAGACTTCATGCGATTGGCTCCCTCTCCCAATGGCGGACCGAAGAGGGACCTCTGACCTTGCATGACCCATCGCTGGCAATCCGGCCTTCAAGCCTTTTATCACTTTGACCCCTTTTTGGTATCCACCAACCTTGCATATTTACTTGTAAAATGTAAATAAATGTGTGCATATTATGCCGAAATGCTAATTGCAGACTCCACTCCTTTTCGACCACACATCAATATTCATTGGTTCTCTCAATGATTGTGATTGGTTCTCTCTTCTCTTAAAACATGAATGCGATCAATTGTGTTATATCTACTATGAAATCCAGCTTGCTCTCTTAGTTGGGCAGAATCTAAAATTTTCTGCAAGCGATTGGTAATAACTTTCATAAATATTTTATTTAAAGCTGGCAAGAGGCTGACAAACCTATAATTCCCAATATCTTCTCTTTCTCCTTTTTAAAATAGTAACATTACCACTGCATTCTTCCAATGTTCTGGTACATTCCTGAGGTTCAAACATTTAGTAAAAAGAGTAGCCAGAATTCCTTCCATTTCTTCACCTACTTCTTTGAGAATATCTGCTGTGATTCCTTCATGTCCTGGTGCTTTTCCTTTCTTCCTACATTTGATAGCGTACTTAACCTCCTCTTTCAATACTGGAGGAATTTCAGAAACAGTCTTAGATGCCATTTCACCTAAATCTTCACTATATCCACGTAAATTGCTATAAAAGTTTTCAACACACTTCGTAAGTTCCTCACAATTTCTAATAGTGATGCCAGCTTCATTTCTCAGAGCTGTTATGAACTTCTTATCGGTGCATAAAGAGCATTTAGCAGCTTTTAGGCTTTTATTTTCCTCTACTGTTTTTCTTACCAGTTCACAATTTTACTTCCTGATATCCTCAGTAACGTGTTTATGAACTGTTTTACAAAGCATATTCAATTCGCATCACAGGATCAAGGTCTCCTTGTGTACCTTCTCTTCTTTTGATCATTAGTTGTTTAGTTTATTAGATAAACTGTATATACATACATATTGATTATTATATATATATATCCCAAATCGCTGTCCAGCTTTCTATGTTTAGTAATATAAGTTAGTTAATTTTATTCTTAGATTCTATACGGTTCTAAATTTTAAATTGCAAAAGATTGATTGAAATCTTTGCTTTGCGAAACTCAAAGGCCTTGCTTTAAGTTTTGCCTGTTTGATATATATAGTAAGCTAAAGTTACATAATAATGTATATTATATTATAATGGTAATATTATTATTTATATTAATTTACAAAAGTATTCTGAAAGTTAATATTATGCAAACAGTTCTTACCAATAACTTGCTGTAACTGTGCCAGAGTGAATCCCTTTTCATGTAAGTCCAAGTCCCTTAAAAGCTGCCAAAACTGAATTCCATTCATAATCAGTTCTGTCTTTTCATGTTCCTTCCCAAGATGACTGTACAAATAATAAACCTCTTTGAGAAGATCCATGTGTCGAAGCACTGTGTTAGCTATCTGAAATTTAAAATAAGGAAGATGTAATAAATATTTGAGAAAGAATACAGGAATAAACCAGGAATCATAAACATAAACTAAAATAATAATTTAAAAAAAAATCAATCCAGAATAGTAATTGATTTCAATTAACAAATTAAGAAATAGGTGCCAATATCTTCTTACATATCTTTCCATAACTAGACAAAATCCATACCAACTGATGAAAATAAAGGGGAAAGGTAGGTAGTGATATTTTTCAATTGTAATCAACACAGAATATGAAAAAAAAAAAAAAAAAAAAAAAAACTTTTTAAAAATCAACTCTTTTAATGTTATATTTATGTGTATCCTTGACATTATTTCTGCACTCTTAATTTTGTATTGAAAAGTAGGAATAATTTCCACTTGATTTTTATTTTTTTAAAGAATCTTGGATGAAAGAATAAGAAACAGCACAGAAAAATCTTTTCAGGAAGAACATTATGGATTTAGAAGAGGGGGATCGACAGTTGACCTTATCTTTACAATAAGACAGGAGACAGAAAAAATGATAGGAATGAGGAAAGGATTTGATAATGGTGTTCATTGATATTGAAAAGGATTATAACAGTGTGCCAAAAAGTAATATTTGCAGAGTCTTGCGTAATGAGAAGCTTAGCAATGAATTAGATATTCTCATTCAAGCTATATATGATAATTGCAAAAATTGTATGAAGACAAGAATGAATATGACAGAATGGTTTAAGGTATTCAGATAGGCCTTAGATAAGGAAGTGTACTGTCACCATCGAACTTTATTCTGGTCTTGGATGAAATAATGCTAAAAGTTAAAACAAGATTAGGAGAAATGGTAGCAAATGCAACAGTGTTTTCAGACAGTGTAGTCATTTGGGAAAATAATGAAGAGGAAGTCCAAAACCAATGTTATGTGGTCTGAGGAGATTCAGAAAGCTGGAATGAAAGTAAGTATAGAAAAAGTCATGGTAATGAATAGACATCCTAGTCAAAAAAGTGGAAAGATATATGTAAAGGAACAGGAAATGGGAGTAGTTGAGAATTTCAGGTACCTAGGTTTGGTATTAATAAAATTGACAGTGGAATTGGTAAGCAAGTACAGCAAGCGGAGGGCTTCTATCAGAGTGTCAGACTATTATGGAATGAAGAAGTTCCAAGTAAAAGTAAAGAAGTTATGAATAATTGGTATTTGGTACCAATACTCACTTATGAATCAAATGCATGGATTTTATCAAGATGGGAGGAGAACAAGATCCAAACAATGGAAATGAAATTTGTTAGAGTCATCACACACATATCATGCAAGGATAAGATAAGAAATGAAAGATTATGAGAAAGTCTTGGATTAGAAAAGCTACAAGACTAAATTGAAAGGACAGGACTAAAATGGTTTGAACACAAGAAAAGAATGGTCAAAGACCAACTTCCGAAACAGAATCATGAAAAGAAGATGATGGAGACCTAACCAAGAGGGAGAAAGGGCCTCTTAATCTTAGGATCTTAATATGGAGAGGGGGGGGGGCAACTACGGAAGAGGTGGGAAGATATGATAAGAATTGACATTTTTCAAGGAGAGGTGCTGATCCGAAGGTGATGTGGAAAGAAAGATGGTAAAGAAAGATGACTGCTAATTCATGTTCCTCCTACCCAGACTCCAACTGGATGAAAGAGTTAAGAAGAAGACGATGATTTATATTTTTCAAGGGTACTATATTTGAAGGCTGCCTTCAATAATTTTCTACAAAAATAAAAATAAATAAATGATTTCTAAAAATATTTGGTTAGACTTGCGAATCTGGCACAGGTGTGGAACGAACTTTTTTTTTTGAAGTTGTGATGTCATCGTTGTTTTCGCACTACATTCAAGATGGCGGATATGCTTTAGTGTTGAAATTTGAATGGATGAAAATGGCGGGGTTATTTACCAATACATACATCCTGCAGCTGAGCCAACCTAGCTTTACCTAACCTAAACCAATTTTTTTTTGGTGCCTAATGAAAGGGATGAAAATTGAGGGGTTATTTACCAATACATACATCCTGCAGCTGAGCCAACCTAACTTAATCTAACCTAATCCTAATTGTTTTTGGTGCATATTGAAATGGATAAATAATGCTTACCTTATGTTTTTTCGTCAGACGTTTGTGGAGGATAGATTTTTTGAATATCTTGCAGGAACGCGTGAAACATGTGTTTGAAGTTAAGCTGTCGATGTTTGCGTCTCCACATGAATTCCGCTAAATAATCGTTACCACACTTTGGACATTTATACTCTTTCGCAATGAGACCAACATTCATACAAAAGTCAATAACATCTTTCTTACATCCATCTCTCAAACTCGCCAGATAAACAAAATCACATTTCCCGTCAGTTAACCTTTGACAAGCATCCATTGTTTGGCAGGAAGAACAAAGAACAATAGAGAACAATAGAAATCACGTGACCAAAAAAAAAAAAAAAAAAGAAAGAAAATACCTCTCCGCACAAATAAACAAATGAGAGATATTAAAAAAAACCACGTGGTGTGTTGTTCCACACCGTATCACAATATGTGCCGGATTCGCAAGTCTAGCCAAATATTTACATACAAACTGATACAATATTATCCCCTCCCATCTTGACTTGTCTCATATGCGATTTTGAATCGACTATATATACGATAAATATTTTCAGCATTGGCAACTTCTTTTATTATTCTTTCTTAATCAACAAACATGGTTAAAAATATACCTTACTGAAGTACTTCAGATTCTATTTACATTTTAAGATAAAACTATCAATGCTTGCTGATCATATAGAAGAATTTCTAAATAATCTAATCTTTTTATTCTAATATTAATCTTTGTAGATTAATTATAATCTTACAAGAAATAACCACTAAATTGAATTTTTCTATGAAGTAGAAAGTCTGAATCCTTTAATATAATTCCACATCAATTTGCTTATTATTTTTAAAATAAATATTTTTTTTAGTAGTATTTAATTTGTACTTACTTCTCTTCTCTCTCCCATCCATTCATCACTGTTCATCATATTGTCCAAATATGGACAGAAGATAGGTACCACTCCTTCATCACAGTAATCCTTCAATTCAGATAAAGGTGTCTTCCATCCTTCACCAACAACTTCACCATAGTATATCACTTTCACTAAATCATCATTTTCATAAAGACCATCAAAGCGATAACCATTCCGATAAAATAATTTTCCTAAAATAGAGGATAGACAAAATTTATCTTTTCAATAAATTGATTCAAATGTTTTAGATGTACATTCCATAATTCACCATTAAGAAAATTCTAGAAGTCCCCATTACCATTATTACTGACAAAGTAAAAAGAAACAAAATTAGAAAACTGTAATAGACAAGAGGGGGAAAAAGATAAAAAGGACTACTACTCTTAAAGTTTTGAATATTATGATGTGAATGAAAAATAATAAAACTCAAAACTGTTTCAATAAAGGAACTTTCTTCCAAATATGCAAAAGAAATACTTAGTTTAATCAAACAAAATGAAGTTAACTTTTATTTCAGTATTTTATTTATTGTAACATGATGCGAGGTTGAGAGGTCTTCCGATTGGTCAGTTAATCTGTCCTGTGAGTGGCTGATCGGGGAACCAATCAGCTGCATGCGAGCTCTGTCTCTCCAGAAGACGGACCACACAGAGAGCTTCTGACGGACCACACAGAGATCTCAAGAACATTTTGAAATCCGATCCCATTTGTACTTGTATTTGTGTGTGTGCTTTAGACGAAACCACGGCGTTAGTCTCTGTCATTTCGACTACACATCAATATAATATAGTGTATGTTTAAGCAATATACACATAAAGAACGTTTTAACAATGGATTTCAATGCCCAATTACTAGATTTTTTTTTGTCTTAAAATGTAACTAAAACAACAGCAAAATCAGCTCGATCAAATCTGAATTTGATTTTTTTTGATGGAGAAAGGATTTTCATTCACAAAAGGTAATTTCACAGTTAACCATGCAACAGACAAAACTTTACACTGTCTAATTTTAAAAGTGTAAGAAGTTTGATCAAAGAAATACAAGATACAGTAGAACTGTTGGTTACCAGCAACTTTATTATAAAAAGCTGAGAAGACAGACTATTGAAGTTTATACCATGAAATGAAATATGGTAAAAGTTCGCAGCATGATACATATACGACCTGTGTTATGTAAGTTATAAAGGCAATTATCATCACACGATGATTCAACAAATGCTTTAACAAATAGAATAACTTTTAAATCAACAGCCTTTAAAAACATTATGATCTCACATTTAAAATAATAAACTATCCATTTTTTGATTTAAAGGAATAAACTTCTCCTATTCCACTAAATGAAGATAAACCAAACATCATAAAACTTAAGGTTGATTAATTTACGGAAGATAAAAAGTCTGTTCTTGCAAAGCCCAACAATGCAACTAAATGTTACCTTTCATATGTTTTCATTTGGGCAGGAATGTACAAGATTCATTACTCAGACGTTATTGTAAGATTATTCATATACACTGTGGCTTTATCAATGACAGATGAGATATAATATTTAATAGAGTAAAGCTATCATTCTACTGGGTTTTTGTTTTTTTTTTCCTGTTTTCTTCACAGTCACAGAATGTTTCCATTACTTCGGAACAGTACAGAAGAAAAGACAGACATACACCATCACTAAATTTTCTCTAACAAAATTAATTTTACCCAATCCATTCTTCCTATCATCCTTCCAATATCCTTCATGTTTGGATCCACTTGCATAATGAAATATCCCAAAACCTTCTCTTTTTCCTTTCTGCCAAGATCCTTTGTACATATTAGGCTGCACAAAATGCATACTTTTGGTGCATTCAGTGAACCAATACTGTTCCCCATGACCTTCCTATAAAGTAAAGAAAGAAAAGAAACAAAACAAAACTATAGA
>JAFIDM010000001.1:106843410-106861298 GCA_023159025.1 Thereuonema tuberculata
CCTTCCTATAAAGTAAAGAAAGAAAAGAAACAAAACAAAACTATAGAATAAATTTGCAAATGGAAGAAATGGAGAGAAAAGTTATTATGTTATTAATTACTTCTTAATTTCAATAAATTAGCAAAGAATGAAATTTTGATTGCTTTAAATACGCTCATTAACAAAAAAAACGACGCACCTAGAAGGAGTTGTCCGATGGAGACAAAAATTGGTGGAGAGGAAGATTATGTACAGAATAGAAAATGATTAAAATTTCAGGCAAATTGAATGATTTATTTCAGAGTTACAGAGTTACAAAGTAACGAGCTCAATAAGGTGTTGACCCACCTCTACCCTGAATGCAAGCTGCCACACGACGTGGCATAGTGATAAAGCTCCCTGATGGTCTCCTGCGGTATTTCTTGCCAAATTTGCTTCAATTGTCGAGCTAGGTCATCCACATTCCCTGGTGGATGCAGTCGCTTTCCCATCATATCCCAGACATGCTCGATTGGAGAGAGATCTGGGGATTGGCTGGCCAAGGAAGTGTTTCACAAGCTGCAAGATAGGTCATAGCAACACGTGCCGTATATGGTCTGGCATTATCTTGCTGAAAAATAAGGCCAGGGTACTGCAAAAGGAAGGGTAGCAAAACAGGTCTCAGAATGTCGTCGACGTACCACTGTGCTGTAAGTGTACCGCTAATGTAAGGCTTCATAAGTGAAATTTCATTGTAGAGGGATAGATTTAATGGAAAGAGGTCTTATTCCCTTCATTTCATTATTATTTGAGTTTTCTTAATGTGAGAATTAATTATGATGATATATTTATCTGAACTTTCAAAAAGGAATTTCGTGGTTCTGATACTGTTTGTTATTTATAGTTGTTTTTATGGTAAGGCTTTTGACACTTATAATGTGTCAATTACTATTGTAATTGTTATTCCTAATTACAATAGTAACAGGAGTTTCTTTAAGATCTTTTTAAAATCCAAATGAAATAATGATCGGCATTAGCAATATCTTGGAGAAATTACCTGATATCCTTCTTCCCAATTTCCTTTGTACATTTGCCCACTTCGTACCCATGTCATTGTTCCGTAGCCATGAGGTTTACCATCCTTCCAGCCACCAGAATAAATATTGCCTGATCGAAACTGCTGAGTCCCTTGACCATGTTTAATTCCTTGTTTCCATTCTCCTTCATAATACCATGTTCCTAATGAGTTATAGTCTTCTCGTCCCTGTAAATATAATTTGTATTAATTGCCTTTATTTCCTTAAACATTAAAAAGTAAATACTAATTGACTGGGATTCATCCAACAATAAGCTTTATTTCCTTTATTCCTTTAAACTCCAAAGTGAGCAAAATTAGCAAAAGATCTTCCTTTGTGCACCAATTCATTTATTATAAAAACAACTTAGATACAAAGAAAAAGTTCCAAATTACTCTTAACAATTTACAGAAATCAATTTTATTTTAAAACTTTTATTATAACTTGCAGACTTATTCGTTACTATGCAGGTCCATTAGAGGGAAGATCAGAACAATTTGAAGTCGTAATACTCCAATTAAAATGGAGTGGATCAATTGTGATGTCAGTTAGTACTGAGAGATAAGCATTACAAGTTACAAAAACTTTGCTTTTTACGATAATTTGTTGATGTTACTTACTTTTCCATCCGTGCTAAATAGCATATCAGGTAACAAGGTTTTTCCAGCAAGTCAGATCAGCTGCCAGGTCTTCGGCTTCATCCCATCCATGAATATGCATTTGTTTCAGGTCCTTCAAAAATGTTCAACACCAGGAATTATATGGTCTTCCTGTTCCCCTATTTCTACCTTGTGGAAACCACATCATTGCTGTTTTGGGATTCTGTTATTGTCCATATGAAAGACATGTCCAGCTAACTGTTATCTTCTTTCAGCAATAATTTTATGTAAGCCAAGCAGGCCACTTTTTTGCAAAACCTCATCATTTTTAGTATGGTCATGGTAGCTGATCTTAAAAAATTCCCGCAAACACCACTGATGAATGGAGTTAAGCTTATGGGTAGATTTAAGTGACATTTTCCAAGTTTCGCATGCTTATATTGCCATAGGTAAAATTACTGATGCATATAACCGTATTTTGATGGATGTATTAATTGATGTTGATAGCCAAATGCAACGCATTTTTTGAAAGACTGCAGAGGCCTCTCCAATCCTACAACTGATATCAGTGTCTTCATCTCCATCTTTGTAAATCAAGACTACCATGATATGTAAAATGATCTGCATCTTCAAGCTCATGTTGTTGTACTGTGATTCTGTCAACAGCGTTTCCATCAATACCAATGATCTTCGTTTTATCTGTATTTATTCTCAGCCCCACAGAACAATCCATAGTGTTTAATTGGATAGTCACCAGCTAAAGTTTCAGCCAGAAGAAAGATAAATCCAATGCGAAATCCAAGTCAGTGAGATGTGACTGTTATTCCAACATATGCACATATTCTGGTCACCCATTACCTTTTTCATGATAAAGTCCATAACGACCATGAACAAGAAAGGTGACAACAACGCATCCCTGTCTAACGCCTGTCTGTATATCGAAAATAAAGGTCATGCCAGTATTTGTTTTAATGCAGCAACTCGGACCAACATATAACTTCCGAAATATACTAATGAAATGTTCAGGAATTTTACAAAGGCTTAAAATTTTCCAAAGTGAATCACGATGTATGCTACCAAATACTTTCTTGAAATCAATTAAATTAAGATTAAGTGGATGTTGAAATTTTATGTGTTGTTCAATAATATTTTGCAATATAAATATTTGTTCAGAACATATCTCCCACAGCAGAAACCAACTTGTTCATCTCGAAGCTGCTGGTCAGCTGCTGTCAATTGTATTTTCTTCAAAAGAATTAAACCGGAAACTTTGCCTGGCACTGAAAGAACTATAATGTCTCTCCAGTTTGTATACTCTATTAAATCTCCTTTTTTTGATAATTTAACAATAATGCCATGTCTCCATTCTTCTGGAGCACATTCTATTTGCCAGCAGGTGTTGCATAATCTAGTAAGCTTTCGTATCAAGTCTAGGCCACCATATTTTAACAACGCAGCTGATATTTCATCCAGGCTATACAATCTGCTTATGTTTTTCTGACTTGAATTTGTTTTTCAGGTTTGCCATAAGCACGAAATGATCTGATCCTAAATCTGCTGCTAATAGATTTGTGTGTCCTGTAGTGATGTCCTCCATTATGTATTAATACAAATATAATCATTTTCTTTTAGAGTATTCCCATCAGCTGCTCTCCAGGTCTTCTTATGAATCAATTTGGGTTAAATACCTGTTGATAATACACAGATCATGTCGACTGCAGAAAAGTCTGAAGCATTCACCATTGTCATTTGTGTCTTGTGCAGAGGTGAAGGGTCCAACTACCTTTCAAAACCTTATCATTTGTTACCGAGTAGCATATTTATATCACCCACGAGGAGCTTAAGATCATGTCTAGGAATTTTATTGAAAACATCATGTAACTTCATAAAAAGTATTCTTAGCTGCTTCAGTTGATGCGCAGACCTAAATAATGGTCATCGTAATATGCTTAGAATAGAAGCGTCCAGTGATAATTCGATCACTGATCAGTTTTCATCCAATCAAGATGTTAACAGCTCTTCAGTTGAACACCAATCCAAAGCCTCGCATTTGTTGGTCTTCATGACCAGAGTAAATGATAGTTTTATCCTCACTTACAATTTTATTGCTACCAGTCCAACAGATTTCGCAAAACCCTAAAATGTCCAGTTTATATAAGTCAAACTCTTGCAGTAGTTGTGCTAAGCAGCCAACTTGGTAAAGAGGTCGCACATTCCAAGTTCCAAAATTTGTTAATATAATATAAAATTATTATAATGAAAAGTTTGAAGTTTTGCTTCTACTCAAATGAATAGGAAATTCCATTACAATTTTTGAATTCTGTAGATTTTTATACAATTAATAATTTATTGATAATATCTTTCACCATAAGGATGTCTAAAAAGTAAAACAATGACAGTGATTAGATTTGGAAATGGAAAACCAAGCAGGCTTTCAAACTAATTTAACAGAACAAAAAAATAAGCAACCTCTAAGTATATTCATGGTATCAATGAATTAAAAAAAAGTTGCAAAGTTTGATATAATTTGTAAGCTGAAGTTTTAGTTCAGAAAGCCATAACTTTACTTAAGAAAAAAGCATAGTTCACCATTGTAATTACAAAAGAACGTACAATATTTGGATCTGCATTCTTTAAATTAAAGATGTATGAATATATATATACACTGTCCAGCCACTTTATTAGGTACATCTTCCTAGTAGTGTGTTGGGCCTCCTTTAGCTTTCAAAACAGCCTGAATTTGTCGAGGCATGGATTCCACAAGATGCTGAAACGTTGTTGAGGTATTTTGTACCAGGCAGATATGAGTGTGTCACGCAGTTCCTGAAGATTTGATGGAGGTGTAGGCCTGGAGCGAACAGCCCGTTCCAGCTCATCTCACAAATTTTCAATTGGGTTGAGA
Source organism: Thereuonema tuberculata (assembly GCA_023159025.1). Lineage (NCBI taxonomy): Eukaryota > Metazoa > Arthropoda > Chilopoda > Scutigeromorpha > Scutigeridae > Thereuonema > Thereuonema tuberculata. The sequence continues at coordinate 106,847,946 of JAFIDM010000001.1, forward strand.
TCCAGGGACTGAGTGGGTCACTGCAGCAAGGAAAAGTCATCGACATGTTCCTCAAACCATCCCATAGTGATGCAGGCTTTGTGCACCAGTGCATTATCCTGCTGGAATGGCGCTGCTTTTGCACCATTAAAATCCAACCAATCAACCATCCTGCTGAAGTAGCCATTTGCATGAAGATAAACTGTTAACATGTACGGTTGCACTTAATCAGCTACGATATTTAGTTATGTTCTAGCATCCTGACGTGCCTCCAGAGCTATCAATGGATCCAACGTGTGCCAGGAAAACATCCCCCATACCATGACACTACCCCGACTGGCTTGAAGAGTTGTTGTGAGACATGGCATTTGTGCGCACAGCAGGAGTGAACCTAATAAAGTGACCGGACATTGTGTATGTGTATATTTATATTTATTTTAAAGATATATGTATATATACATACACATAGAGAAAGAGAGATCAATAATTGCTGATAAATAAATTTTGTATGAAAATAATGCAAAGTTTTATATAACTCCTTTGGTTGTTGGAGCTGCCACGAGCTTTAAAGTTAAACTACCATGAAGTACAGGAATGCCAAACCTTAGTAAGTAAAATATATTTCTTTAAAAGTCTTACAGGATTTTACATAGAGCAGTCACTCACACCTTAAGAAAATTAACAAGACCTGTGGTACCTATTCACAAGTAGCAGTGCCGATTCTTAGATAATCTTATAAGAATTCTAGTGTTAAGTACCACAGCAAAGAAGATGGAGTGAATGTTTCATTGTTTTACTGCAGAAGTGATCAAGAGATGCACAAGGGAAGGATTTACATAAGAAGAGGTTTTAGAGTTTTACAAAATAACTCAAAAACTAATGTCTGCCATACACACATTTTCTGAAGACACTTGATAAAACTAATAACAGATAAGAAGTTATCAGAAAGTTAGAAAAAAATTTTAAAAAAATGACTTCACAAACATGAAAACAACAATTGAAACAATATTTTATATTAGAACAGGGGAAAAAAAATACAACTCTTCGCTGCTACTTTGAGGTAACAGATAACAATTACTCCTTCCTGCAAAAAAAATAAACAAATGCCGTAAAAATGTCAATATCTAAAAATAAATAAAGTAAAAACTGGTTTATACGTAACCCAGTTGGGCATAGTTGTGTGTTGTTCTGGTTTGTGCATAGTTGTTTGTAGATCCAGGCGAAAATTGCATTTAATTACATATAAATTATTTCTGAGATATACGTAACTGAGTTACACGTAATTCGCCTTTTTTTGTGGTATAGTTTTGAAAACAAGATTGAACTATACATATTTTCAACTATGGATATTCTTCAGGTGCACCGATATATAGCTCGGTGTTCCATATCGATATATAATCGTCGCACTGAAGAGGTTTCTGGGTGGCTTTTAATGAAAGGTCGGTCAGAAACAAAAACTGAATCAATTTTTGCATAGATGAAACAATGTGTTCCTTCATTTACTTTAGTCTCTCTCTCTTGCAGCCATGGGTAATAGAAGGAATAAAAATTAGAGGAAAAAGTGAGATTTATTCGGAAGTGAAAGACAACCTGCAAAAATCAAAAGCAGAAATAGCGAGTAGCTTAAATGTAAGTTACACTACATTATATACAGATGAAAATGGAGAGAAATGGTGATAAGACACATTCAGGAGAGTCATCACCAACATCCCCACTCTTCAATACATCTCCCCATACAAAATCCCAGTTAGTGCTTGCAACTATGAATTACTTGCTTGGATGATGGCCTTTTTGTAGGAGAGGATCTTCCTTCCCAGCTCCTCTCATACAAAAACAATCCATGAGATTATTTAAAGCCATTAAACCAGAAGCAACAATAAAATACTTAATTAAAATGTTAAATCAAAACAAAACTGAAAGGAAAAAAAGTGAGGGAAAAGAACTCTTACTTAAGCAAAACTAACAGAAAAAACTTAAAAGAGCCTAAAGCACTAAAACTATTAAACTGTTTTACATAATAAACCATTGTTTACTTTTCCGTGCTTCTTTCCACGTTTCCATTCCCCAGTATAAAGAAGAAAGTTCTCTCCATGGCAATAGGCACCATAACCATGACGAAGACCATTACGAACACCACCTGAATACCAACTGATATAGAAAAATGTTTCATTATTCAACGATTATCCTGATACAAATACAAATAAATGATTATGCAGTTGTATAATATTTTTTGGAATTTTCTATTACAAATTTATTAATTTCAATTCCTTTCTGTTTATTAATACAGTCAAAGTTATTAATGATACGTGCTTCCAGAATGAATCTGGAGATAGCGTCTGTTTCTTGGAAAAGGTATTTGACTTCCAGGTCTGGGTTACGATTATTAACCATACAATGTTATGCACACTAAGAAATATTTGGGTGATCATTTCTGACTGCACTAACATGTTCTTTGACTCTCTTGTTTAACGTTCTTCCTGTATTACCAAATATACTTTACAGCATGTTCTACACTTTTAGTTCATATACAATTCCCATCATGTTCATTATAGTTTTAACTTTAGTTGCTTTTTTATTATAGAACCTAATTTCTTATGTCCTACTCTTATGATTAATAGATTATTTCTCCCCCATTCCATTTGTGTTTCTTTTGATAGCTCTATTCCATAAGGTATCTTTATTACATTGGCAAAATCTTCCTTAAGGGCATTAGTATTATTATTCTTCTTAAAGTAATTTCCACAAATTTTATCAATAAAATCATTTGGGTACTCATTAATGAATAGTTTTATGTTTTATTATATTAATTTTTGGTTTCCATTTGTTTTTGTCCATTGTATTATTGACAATTTTTTATCACTGGGAAAGTATGGAGCAGTGATTTTAAAAAAGGACTTTTTTTAAAGGACTGTTAGCTTTTAGGATTGGCCGAAATTAAAAAAAAAAACAAAAAAAAAAAACATCAATTAATCTATCTTGATTCTCAACACTAATCTGCAACACTAATCACCCTTATTATGAATGTGGTACCAAGAAGCAGAAGAGCCTTTATTTGATTGGTGTCATTGGTGACTGCATGGCCGTGACGGACCATTCAGCTTCTTCTCAAGTGTTAGTACAACTTTGGAACACTGCAACAAGTCTGACATTATCTGGTTTCACGGTTTGACAGCATCTGCTGTGCAGAGGACTGCGTGCATGCATTCCTTTGTGGAGGATTCCCTTGGGCCTAAACCATCGACACCTCAGACTACAATGGATTCATGAACACACCCCACCGGCGTGCAGATTGATATCATGTCATGTTTTCGGACGAGTCCTGCTTCAACTTGGACTACAGTGATGGCAGCATAAGCATTAGATGATATCAAGGTGAGCGCCATCTTCCAGACTGCACTGCTCAGCATCATACTGAACGAACGATAGGCGTGATGGTTTGGGGAGCAATTGGGTATCATTGGCGATCTCGGCTGCTGTGAATTGTGGATACTCAACAGCAACCACTACATCAGGGAAGTTGCAGAAGTTGAAGTTATCCTCTTCCTTCAGCATACTTCTGGAGCCATATTCCAACAATGCCAGACCACATGTTGTCAGAAATGTCCAGGCAGTCTTCGAAGCAATGCAATACCCCTTCTTCCCTGTACTGCATGTTCGCCCTATATGTAACCTATTGAACATGACTGGGATATGGTCACTTAGCAACTAGCCTATCCTTGTCATCCAGCAGCCAATACCGATGAACTGTGGACTCGGATAGAAGCAGCCTGGCAGGTGATATCCCAGAAACACATCCAAGGCCTGTTTGATTCGATGCCACAGCATATAGCAGCTCTTATTGCAGCTTGTGGAGGCTTTACACCATACTGATTTTTTGCAAGTACTGTTGTTGCATTGCTCTGATACTTTAATTTGTTTGTATCACTATTTGTAATGTGTGAAATAAATTTCCTTCCATTCTGATGGTTCCTTCTTGGTGTTGCAAATTTCAGAAACATGAGTGTAGTTCCTTTAGTGTTTGTTGATGAAGAGCTTCAGACTGGTGAATGAGCAATGAAACCTCTATATAATAAAACAGAAGGTTTTATTATATAGTTTGTTGATATCCGTAGGAATCATGTCAGATGAGCAGAAAAACTCCGTCCTCCTACTCTATCAGTTCTTTGTATGCTCAGTATAGAATAACAAAGAGCAAATGTGTTGTTTCCCCTAAGAAAAGTTTCCCAAAGACAAATTACAGGCAGAATAGTGAATGTAGAGCAGCAGATTCTAATGTTATTGATGTTTCAGTATTGAAGTTCTCCACAGTTCCAGTAGATGAAAACCGTAATTGAAATTAAAATTAAAAAAAAAAGATAGATATTAGTATGGTGGTGGTGATGATAGCCCAAATATAGAAGGAAATGTTGCAGGATCATAGAGATGTCCTGCATATCTTCTTCATAATGTTAGAGAGAAATGTCTCCAACAGTCATGTGAAGGTAAATGTGAGCGAATAAAAGGCTTAGGTTGAAGCACAGAAGGTCTCTTCTTTGAAAAGTTTAGTCCAGCTGGGTAACAACTGGACCACAAGACACAGACAATGGCAAAACTGTTGATTGTGAAGCAGAGCTCCTTTGCTCAGTTAGAGATACTGGAAAATCTGCAAGTCTTCAAATTCAGCAATATGTTCAATGGATCTAGGAAAAAAAGACATCTATACCAATAAATCTCCAGTCACAGCTTCTTCATAGATTTTAAGGTAGAATTATACCCAGAAGTGCCTTGGAAATGAGAAATGGAGATAGTTTTGATAACGGTTTTTCAGGGATTAGGGAATGAAAGATAATGCAGACTGGATTACAATACAAGTTTTAGAAGATTCGTCATTGCTTCCTAATGTTGTAAAGTTTAAAGAATCCATAAGAAAAAACAAAAATTCAGAATTTGTGCTCCCAAACCACCACACAGCCCAATAAGGGAACATCCTCAAAGCCAAAAAAATTTTCAAGGCAACGCAGGGAAACATGAGGAACTATATCCGAAAAGAAAGGGAAGATATGAAATCCCCCAGACTACATGGTTGACCTAGCCAAAACCTACTACCATAGTAGCAGGAAACAACCAGCTGACTGAGCTCAGGAGTGACCATCCTGAAACCTCCCACTGACCAGAAGCAGAGGTTGCAGCAGCATGCCAGAACATCCCCCTCCCTTTTCCCAGGACAAGGGTCTCCATGAACGACAAACACATGGACTGGATTTTATGACCCATTAAGGCTGTCCTATGGAAAAAAAAAGAAACCTTGCATGGGTGGTCCGAACACCTTGTAAAGGATCCAATACCAAGAAGGGAAAATCAGAATAACATAATCTGAAATGGCACGTAATTGGTATCCAAAAGGCCAAGATGTTTTATCACCAAATTGCATCAGTTGGGGAGTTGCAATGATAATGCAACTGTTTAGCAGTAGTGCAAAGATAAAATACACATGCATAAACCTGGCTTTGAATCTTCTAGAAAGGTGATGGAAAGATCAGCATATACAGTAGGTTGCATGGCCATTAATGATTAGATAGCACCAACTGTTGATATCCACAATATCTATGGGCCCATGTGACACTTAAAAACTGAAAGTCAACTTATGTTTGAGAGTATTCATGCAATGCCTTCTTCCATATCTCTGATACTGCCAAAAAAGACTTATATGGTGTAGACAATGAGACAAAATTTACAGTGAAGAGGCAAACAGTATCACTATGACTTCATGATAGTCTTGCTATTTCTGCAACACCTGGGAAGTGGATATGATAAAAGAATTTGGAGGTAGTTACTGAAAGTACAAAGAGCGTTTGCCATCATCTTGATCATATACTTATCTCCTTCACAACAATCATCAAAATAGTGTTTTCCAGTACAATACTGCCTAGCTCCATATAACCTGCATCTCACAAACAATTCTTCAATGCTGTAGTAGTAGACTGGCCAGCAGATTCCCAAAGCTGAACCCCCACTGAATATGCCTGCAAACTATTGGGTTGGCGAATAAGTTCGTTCGGTTGTATCTAACAGTTTTATTTAATTAAAAAAAATATAATAACAATAGATTAATCAATTATGTATTCTCCGTTACTGTTTACGACCTCCTCCCACCGCAGAAGTGATTAATCTATTGTTATTATAATTTTTTTTAATCAAATAAAACTGTTAGATAAAACCGACGAACTTATTCGCCAACCCAATAGATAGCAATCTTAACAATATTATAATCGTTACAAAGCTGACTATCCAAGTTCAATACGCATGGGGTACCATTCCTCAATATGACATTTGAGAACTCATTAAATTATGCCAAAATGCATTCGTTAATTTTACTCATTTCAAAACTAAGACAACACTAATTAAAACAGAATAAAATTGTAAAGGTCCATTCCAAACTTTTGTGTTTAATCATTTATTCTCCAGAATTTCCTTTACACGCAAATTCAGTCTAAATTCAATAAGTCCTTTGGGACATTTCGACTTCATCAGCATATATGAGAGTATTATGCGATATAATGTAGAATGATAGTTGTTGTCCTAACTTTAGAAAATGTCCGAAATAAGAGAACCTCTAATCGAGTTTAGAGATTTAGAGAAGAAATTTCAAACTGCCAGAGGTTGTCATAAACATATCATTATTATAGACAGCTTTGATATTCAGTATACTTGAAAAATAAAAATTATCAATTGGCAACCATTTCTACTTTTCAATATTAAGAGAACAGAAATAATGTAAGGATATTAATATATAGAATTTTAAAGAGTTGATATTCAAATGAGTTGTTTCGAGATTCTGTGTTAATTGAAAACTATCACTTTCTCTTACCTTCCATTTGGCCATTCAAATCTTCCTTTTCCTTTTATTTTGCCTCGTTCAAAATCACCCTGAGGAAAAAACAAATCGGATTATTAATTTAGTTATTTTATAACCTCTTGTAGTAATCCTCTGGTTTGTTTTTTTTTTTTGCAAACTTTTTCATTATAACAATTACTGAAACAAAAACAAAAAAAAGAAAGGAGCATTTTGTAGCATTAGCAAATTCCTATTTTCATTTAAATTGCATAAAACAGAAAATCCTTTTGTTGCAATTTTATTACCTCATTGTTTTTATATCTCCATGGCATCTGGCTATCACATGCTACTATAGATTTGGTTCTAAACTTTATCTCTTAATATGCATCAAAAAGAAGGAAAAAAAATACCGTATTTACTCGCATAATTTCCCCCATCGCGTATTTTCTCCACCCCTGTTTTTGTGGATTACAAAATTCAATTTTTATTTTTATCATATAATTTCCCCACCTCTACTTCAACGCGTTTCCAACATGATCTTGACTGGCGGTGAACTCACGACGACGCGACAATGCATTTTACTTCCGCATTTCTCTATCCCACGCTACTTTAGGGGAAGATTCCACCCCCACCCCGATCAGTACAAGAGCAGACTCCTTCTGAATCAATACAACAATAACTGTACTTTGAAGAAAAAACAAATGTTGAGATGTGATTTCTTATATTTTAAATGTTGCATGTTAATAAAATTGTTGTTAATTACATTTCTTGCTTTAAAAATCAATATTTAACATGGTTTTCCTTACACTTTCACCATATTTTTTTTCCTCAAATTGAAAAACATCGCGTAATTTCCCCCCCCCCCTTTTTTTTCTCAAAATATTGATGAAAAAAAAGGGGAAATTATGCGAGTAAATACGGTACTTAAAAATTATCTTACAGACATGAAGTTAACCTGGTAGATAAATGTTATCAGGCTAATTTTCCCTGTTGGTTTTCATAGAAAAAGGATCTGCAGAGGCCAAAACTACCAATAAACAAGAATTCAATAAGATCTCTAAAAGTATTCCCATTACAAGCTTTGGGGTCACAGGAGGTAAGATCTGGTGTTTTCGTAGTAATGGGACTAAGTTAAGGTCAGGTGATCAGCTCAATATCTGCCTTTAACCTGTAGGAAAGAAACATGATACCCATTATTCAGAGGACTAGACTGGCACTAGGACCCAGTCTGCAGGAGAATTCTGCAAGGAAAAAATTTCTGTCCTCCACTGGATAAGATATTGAAGCTGGCTCTTCTAGGCCACAGTCAAGAGCCTTACCACTTAGCTATCAGGCCATTTTTTTAACACTCTGAAGAAATTCCTGTTGTTTTCAATCAACATAAATTGATGAAAATAAATCAGTTTTGGCCAATTCAATATAACTGGCCAAAGGTGGTTAAACAAGAATTAAAGTACATTTTACTTATTTTCCTTTTAATTGTAACAGTATTATTAGAATATGTGGAATCTCTCTTAAAAATCTATTAATGCAATTAAAAATATAAATATGTTTTAAAATTAGTTCTTTAGCACATACTACATAAATCACTCCATTTGTCCATTTTAATTTTCCATGCCCATGCATAATTCCTTGAACAAGTGGTCCTTCATAAATATTTCCATTTTTGAAGTGGAGGGACCCATTTCCACTCAAATGGCCATCAACAACATCGTAACCTTTGAAGCTGGAAAAAGAAACAAAAATACAATTTTAAACTTATAGGAAATACCTTTTTTAAAAGATGTGTGCTTTGTTCAGCTCTAAAATCTTTAGACAATAATAATTTTTCAGCAAATTAGTAAAGTAAACCCATAAAGTACATACCGTGAAAAAAAATTTTTTTTCACAATTCTATATTAAAAAAAATAAATGAAACTTAAATGATTCATTACCTTCATTTATATTAATAATAAATGTTGTCTATTAATTTAAAGAGCATTCAAATTATTGGTTAGCAAAAATATTTCCCCTATTTATACTCCACTTGTATATGAGAACAATTCAATGTTCAAGTCTTCTCAGTAGTTTTTAGTATCAATGTCTTGATTTCAGATTTATCTAAATCTCTCTTATAATAAAATGTACACTGCCTGACAGAGAAAATGTCACACCATGAAGATGTGAATGCAAATTGAGGAGTGGATGCTTATGTGCAAGTTATGCAAATGATTTAAAATTTCTGGCAAATCACAGATATAAGCAGACAACCAGCATGTGAAGCTGTCATTCAAGATGTCGTCCCGGCTGCGAGAAGTGAGTGTTTTTGCTGTGTCTGTGGGTTCAGAATGGAACAGTGTAGTATTCAGCAACGAATCCATTTCTGTCTCGCCAATGATGATCACCATGTGAGAGACTGGATGCAACATGGTCATCAAGCTGATTCCTCTGCCGTTGTGGAGCGACACACATCCCGTCAACATGAGTCATGATTTGGAGTGTTATCAGCGCCAACAGTCGCTCACCTCTAGTAGGCATTACGGGCACATTAACGGCACTTGTCTGTATCTGAAAATTAAATCAATTGTGCTGCACCTGTTTGGCTATCTATGCAAGCAGTTTGGTCTCTTTTTGAACATTCCTTCATGGTGTGGCATTTTCTCTGTCAGGCAGTGTACATACATACAAAAGTCAAAGTTGCATATTCTCTGTACAATTTTATACAGTTTGACTGATCTTAACCAAATTTTGCATAGATACTCTCTAGTACCCTGTGGAAAATAGAGGCTACCTTGGAATCCAGTTAACCACCCTCAAGGGGGTGAAAAAGATTGAAATCTCTGAAACAGCATCACATGTGGACCTGGTGGCTACAATAGGAACAATTCAGAAGGTTTGATGTGATAGGGTTGTGGAGAAGGGGAGAATCAGGACTCCCCACCTGTCACCACCCTCTCCCCAGATAACACAAGGCATTTTAAGCAAGTTATAAATTTGTTAATAGGTGATTAAAAATATGATAATCAATTCTTTCCTTCCCAAATAAAAATAGAAAAGAATTCTGTACAGTCTTGTATGGATATAGCAGAATATTAGATTGTGGATTTTAACATGCCAAGTAGGATTAAAATACACTAAACCAATTTGACTAGAAGTATTGCAAGTATTCCTTAAGTGCATGGGCATATAATGGGAGGGAGCATATAAATATATAGATTAGTTCTATTTTTCGTTCATTTTTTTTCCGGTTCAATAGCAAGTTTAAAGGATCTTGGCCCCACCTCCAAATTTTGAAAAGTGTATTTGTTTGTTTGTTTGATGCTCAGTTCTCTAATTTGCCCCCATCCCTCATTAAAATAAAAATCCTATATTTTATCCTCAATGAGTTGTCTTGCATCATCACGGGGCACATCAACATTTCTGAGCTCTTGCAATAGATATTAATCCTATTCTTGCTTGTTTTTGCTCTTTTATTGTTCACAAGTCATTTAATATTGCTTTTTGGTGTATTAAATCACTTTTTTTTTTTGTTACTGTTGTTTTCAAATGGCTGTAACAATCGGTCACTTTTAGCCTATTTGGTATCTTAAGTTTCCAGTAGAGATTACTTAAATCAGCAAACTTCATAAGTTATTTTTACATTATTTATGAAGGTTGATTACAAAAGGAAAAAAAATTATAGGTTACAAGTCTTTTTATATTAACTGTAACACCAAACTCATTAAAACAGAAATTACTGACATCTAAGACACAGATATCAGTCTTATCACATGTTCAGCTTAAGTGAAGTGACACTTCAAAAATCCTCTCATACCATTTGATTAAAACCTTTTACAATGTTCATGGTAAGCTCAAGTGGTAACCCACTTTACTACAGGCTAGAGGAGCCAGGTTTGAAACCTAGCAGTGGTCTGAGATTTCCTTGGTTCTTTCTCCTCAGATGGTCTAAGGGTTCACTCAACCTTTTCTGTCTGGGGGGGGGTGAGGGTGGAAGGTGAAGGTAGGCAGGTGTCAACCTCAATTTATTTCCAATGGTCATGGAATGACCCTAAACTTACGGCCATTAGAACGATAATTATTATCCTCCTTGTGTCTTCGAAAATTCTACAGCTCAACAATTACAATTAGTTCAGACATTCACATTTTGTTTCAGATTTTGGCCTTGAGTAGACATTACTTTTAAAATACATAATTGAATTATAATTAGAATAAAAAATGATTAAATATCATTATTACTATTTTCAGTAACACAACAAAACTATCATCAGTCAAACTACACCCACTGAAAGATAGATCTTAAGATAAAGAACAGCAGAACATTCAGTTCAGAGAATATGTGAACATGATATTAAGTTGATGTATGGGTTCAATTAACAATGGTGCGATACAAACTTCTATCTGCTTCCGTAGAAAAAATATTTACTAACCAACACTGACAGTGATAGTTGGTCAATATATATCATTGAAAAGAATTGATATTAATCGCAGCAGCATCTATTATTGGGATTATCAAAGCATCATTTTCCCCCATCTTTTAATCCTATTACAGAGTTGATGAAAATAGCCCAATTTATGAACTTTCTTAGATCAATGATGAGTTTGATGGAATAAATTTGTGTAAACGATATCTGGGAATAAGCTTCCACAAGATTTAAAAAGAAATATTCCCCACGATATTGTGGCTCCTAAACTTCTATTCTAATGCTGTCTTGAAACCTAAAAACCACTATTCTTTGCAAGAATCTTCAAGATGTTATCATCACAATTCATACGCATTTATTAAAAAAATAAATAAATATGTTGCAAGAACCAACAAATATGTATACAATCTAATTACTTTTTATGCAACGACGACATAATTCTTTGGCTCTTTTAAAAGAAAAACTTTGATGTAATTTTCGGTTTTTATTGTCTGTTGTTGGATGGCAAAACTTTACTGGCTTCCAGTGAAAACATGATGAACTCTTTTCATCCAACAAAAACTAGCTAAGTTAATAATGTGCTTCGTATATATAATTCCTAAGCTGTCCATGTAATGCTCCGACAATTGCTTTGTTATTATTGATACACTTATATTGGAAATATTTGTTATTTGTTTAATTTGAATCTTGATATTTACAATATTGCCTTTCTTTCTTTTTTCTTTAAGGTCAGACAAATATTTTAATTAATGTAAATCGAATCACATTATTGAATAAGAAAAGAAACCAAGAGGACAATCTGATTCTTATCTCCCCTTCCGCAAAGATAAAAGTAATTGAGATAAATGTAGAATTTATAAAAGAAATATTATCTAGTTTGAACTGGTTAGAACTTATATTTAAAAAATATCAGTGGACTACTAGATGCCTTTGCGACTATTCTAAATAAACGTTCAATCACAAAAAGTTTTGCTCACACGATATACCGATAACTTCGAATCATTAAACTTAAACATTCTTATATTTTTAGATATGAGTTATATGTAGCTGTTTAAATTAACTATGATTAAATTGATCTGAATTGGTAAAAGTCAACTTACCCTTTCATCACTAAACTGAACATAGCATTGATTTCTTTTCCATCTTCAGTAGTTAACTTAGGAGGAACATGTGACATCGATTCTGGACATACAGAATCATTTGGAATCAACTCCACTAGAAGCTTTCGACACATATCTATCTCCATCTTGGATTTCGATGTCTCTTTGTCTTCCAACATAGCGGTTAACTCGGAAGAACACATCGTTTGCATCGGATCAATTAAGACAGAGATTCAATAACGATTAAATTTAACGGAATAGAAAGGAAATATTAGATCTTCTAAAGCTGACAACAGTATTTATCTAAGGAATTAAGTTAGTTCTTTTAAACGAAATCTGTAGGAAATATCTGTCTCGTCTGTTTACAAATAAAAAAAGAATTTACTGAAAATTGAATTTCAGAAAATCACGTGAGAAGACAACAACGAATTAAAATGATTTCATTAACATTAACAATAATTGCCGTAGTCTATATTACTATATAAAATCTTTTATTTCTTTGCTGTCCGGCGCAGTGCAACAATGGATAACGGTTGTTCCTGTTGCATTGTTGCGAGGAAGTCGACAAATGCACAAGGCGCAATTGTTGTGATTTCCAATAATCACAATGTTTAGTGCAACACTGGAAAACGGTTTTTCATTGTTCATTGTTGCGAGGAAGTCGACAGATTCACAATGAACATTGTTGAACTTCAAAATTGTCTGTGAAAAAATTGTATATGGAAACGTTCGCGACGGGAATCGAACCTGCAACCTTTCGATCCGAAGTCAGACGTCCTATCCATTAGGCCACGAGGACTACATTCAAATTATTTTTTTCTTATCACTCCCTTGGTGTGTGTGTGTGTGGTGCAATGAGAGAAGAGCCAGAGAAAGAAGAAAATAACTCATTAATGTTCGCCTACTAGATTAAAATGTAAATTTCAATGTACATTGTTTTAGCTTCTCTCCGTCAACAATGGCGCGCTATCAAATATTGAATAAAATATCAAAAGGAATAAAATATCACTTTTTGCCATAACCGCTTGGAATCGATTCTTCTTGGATTATCTCATACTTA
>JAFIDM010000001.1:106874716-106914855 GCA_023159025.1 Thereuonema tuberculata
CACCATACTTTCTCTCCATCTGTTGTTACTTCTGTGGGTTAGTACAACAGACCTCCGGTCTCAGTGCTTGGCTTCTCTGCCACCCACATTCACCACATAAACATAAACATTCGTCAAGTTGATTCAATACTAACATACGAATCGACGGAGAGATACACAAGGAAATGAGGAATTTTTTTTTTATTAAGAAAACATTTTAGTTAGTTAATTGTGATACATCATGAGAACAATTAAAACAGCAGAATCACTGCTGGTTATTTCAGGACCGGAAAGTACTCCTTCGCTGGAATATTGATTTGAAAGAGAAGGATTTCTCCACTAGGTCCGTGTTTTAGATGATCTTGATTTCAGAGAAGAAAGAAATGAGAAAATGAAAAATGAAAAACAATGGCATATTTAGGGAAAATGGAGTGAAAGACAACCGTCTCTGGCGTAAATTTGGGAACGCCCATATTTGCATTGACAATATCTATAAGATAGGATTTTCCTCATATGTCAACAGAAATTGATAATTATCTCTGTGAGATATACCAAACAATGTAGAGTATGATCGATTTTCACTCCTAATATACCGAAAATACTACCACGTTTGACCGAGATCTTAAAGTTCTTAACTTTTTTGGAACTTATTCGATCCTAAGTATCCATTGTTCAATAAATCTGACGCGAAGATTTTATGTTGATGGCGAATAAAAACATGGGAAATTATTAGAATCTGCATCACTTCAAAAAAAAAGAGATGAGATGATAAGTCTACGATGGCTTGCATCCGTAATAAGCTGAAAGTGATTGGAATGACGTGTTTGGATTGTTAAATTTACCCATTTCTGCATCAAAAAGGACACTGTTTATAAAATGTTGTGCAATTGCTCGAGGGCGATTGTCAAGGCATCTTAATTTATTTCCAACATGTTCCCCATACACAGCACAATCATCTCGTAATTGCTTTTCCGTGGAAACTCTCTTTAAGATGTAGGTATCTGTCGCTCTGGTATCTTCCTGGTGTCGTTTTCTTTTGAGTGCAGCTTTTTTCTTGGGTGACAATTCCTTTACTACAGAATGTTTTTCTACTTCTGGTTTTTCACTGATAACCGGACTTTCTTCCGTTATGTCCACTTCCAAAACATTGTAAGTCGGTGGTATTTCATTGTTCTCTTCGGTTTCAACTTCTTCAATATCGTCATCCTGGAAAAAAAAAAAACATTAAGATTGTTTATGTCTAAAAATTTAACATTTATAGTCTTTGAAAATTGAAATCTCTTTAACTCACTATATTATTACGAATAAGGTTCCCAAAAATGAAAATTTATTCGAAGTATTAAGTTAATTGTGAGTCTAACTAAAATTGATAGTATGCCGACAAAATTAAGAAGAAAAAAACAATGAAATTTGAACTGTAAACCTATAATAAAAGCTTATTGTAAAAGAAATAAAAAAAAATTTAAAGGAGAATGGGCAAACTCTAAGGGAATTGCCCCACCCTCTATGGTGATAAGATATATACCTATAGAAAGATCTCCTTACACAGAACGTATGTTATTATTACGACTTGTCTCAATTATTAGTCCGTTCGGAGTTATATACGATTTGACGTTTGAGTCATTAATTGAATTGAGTATGGGTGCAGGGAAGCCAACCACCGACAGCCAAGCACCCCCCGCCTGTAGGTGGTTGGCTTCTCTGCCACCCACATTCACCACAATCAATCACTCAAACGTCATATCTAGAGGTATATGACTCCGAACGGACTAATAATTGAGACAAGTTGTAATGATAAAAAATGTTCTATTTAAGGAGATCTTTCCTTACGTATATATCTTATCGCAATACAGGGCTGGAGTAGATCTGCCCATTCTCCTTTATTTTATACGTTTGAAATATTCCAATTTAAAATCATTGGGGATGCTCAAGTTATCAAAAATAGAATTCGAATTCCTAAAAAATGGAATGCTTGTCCTCCAAAGATGAACTGGCTGTAATCATTGACGAATTACTACTGAATCATAAGAGACTGCATCAATAGCGATGCAAGCTAACAAGACTTGCCAGAAATGCACACATTCGGACCGCATATTGAACGCCTGTACTAGAAAATATTACAGATATTATAAAAAAGTTTTAACCTTGGAAAATGATGTGACGGTGGCCTTCATATAAGATCTTGCCTTTCTGAGTCTTTTATCGGGGGAAGGCGGAGATCGAGCTGATGAGTCCCCTGTAGGACGAAACGGCCGTTCCCGATTCCTTCTCAATAATCGAATCAGAAAGGCAATTTATTTATTCTGGTGCTACTCTGGGTTTTTCATTTTGTTTTTTAGATTTTAAAAAAGTATTATAAGTTTTTACTGCTGACCAGAGGCTGACTGGGAAATTGTTCCCATTCTGGGTCAACCAACTCATTATCCTAGCGATAGTACAGGGCACATGTGACAAGGCTTATCGGGTTTTGTTTGGTGAACTTTGTGGCCAGTTGTCCCCTGTAACTAGCAACATCTCCCTAATGATATATTACTGTGAACGATTAGGGAATCTGATATTAGTATCTTGTATTGTAAGGAAACTAACAAACGTTTAAAGTCCTCCTAGCGAAAGAATGACTCTGACCTTGAACTACAACAATGATCTCTTAATCATTCCAGGACTGAAGTTTGTATAGAGAAACTATTCACAATCGCCAATCAGAAGCCAAGCACTTTCCCGCCATAAACACTGACATATACAATCGATTCAAATTCTACTATTGTGACATCTGGTGGCCACGGTCGTTCTTTGGTTTGCCCGATAGTAGTTATTTTGTTTCTATTTGTCAAAGTAATGTTAAAAAGCAATGGGTATTAATTTTTTTTAACATACTATATATAATTTAAATGTGTGTAAATACAACAATGGTGGTAACTTTAATTTGGTCAGAATTATTTATGAGAGTTTTAAAATTATTTTAATTTTATAATCATAGGAAGTTTCAAAAGGTTACTTGAATGCTGAGAACCAAAGTCGCCTAAGCAACAAAATTTAAAAGATTTCAGTAGAATATATTCTTGTTTTCTAAAATTTATCATAATGAAAAACCCTTCATGAATATCCGTTAATTTGACAGGCAAGCGTTACTTGACCTTGATTGTCGTAATATCTTCAATTGAAATTGAACGATGTTTCTTAAATGATCCTGGCTTTGACATTGTCAGAGAAATTTAAAGAGAATGTCAAATTTATTGGATGTGCGAATAGAAAAATTATATTGTTTTATTCATAAAGATTTTTGGTGTGTCTTTTACCAATTTAAATGTAAAAATCGTACAAACATAATCGTTGTTAAAAAAACAATAATGGATGAGACCACATTAATCAAAGTGACATCCTGGAACAGCTGTTTCGCGCCCGTTGGCGATCATCAGCCAGGAGAAGTCACAGTAAATAACAAGGTCTCCGTACTGAGGCTAGTATGAACAGTACATCGGAAGCGCAGTGGTGCCTCAAAGGAAAATATACACAATGAAAAACTCACCAATAAAAATACTAGTGAGAAAACCCTGTGACTTCTCCTGGCTGATGATCGCCAACGAGCGTGAAACAGCTGTTCCAGGATGTCACTTGTGAATAATTTGGTCTCGTCCATTGCTGTTTTTTAACATTTCAAATGCGCAGTTTGAAGTCTTATGCTTTAAAAAAAATCATTGAGGCCGCTCTCGCTGGCACATGGATTTTCTCACTGTTTTTTTATTGGTGAGTTTTTCATTGTGTATTTTTTCCTTTGAGGCACCACTGCGCTTCCGATGTATAATCGTTGTTGTTGCATAAGAAGTCAACTTCTCTCTCTCTCTAACGTACACACACAATCACAAAAAAAAAAAAGAAGAAGAAGAAGAAAGAAAAAAGAAAAGAAAAGTAATAAACTGGGCACCAATTGAACTTCATTAATAATTTAACCTTATCTTCTTTTAACATGGTGTAATCAAATGGGACAAGTTCCATTTCTCTCTCAAAGGAGTAAGGTTTCTTCTAGTGTAATCAATAAATTTGAATTATTGATCACGAAAACGTATTTTATTCCAACCTTAACCTTTACAAAAGAACTTGTCGAAATATACTTTTTTTCCTTCGGAAATTCTAATGAAAATAACAGTAAAAAAAGTGTCATCTTACGCAACACTTTACATGTCCTTAATCGATTTCGGCACAACTTTTTTATTTTCTTTTTTAAATTTTGTTTTACTTTTTTTTCTTCTTTCCGAAATTAAGGGAGGGTTCTAAGATATGTATCCTCATATTAAGTTTAACTTGTAAATGAATCTTCTTGAATCTTGGCGGGCTTATTTATGGACAAGAGAAATGACGTATTCTTTATATTAAAAATTTTTCCTTGTTGATAGCACTGCCCATGAAGGTAATATATCCATAGGAAAGCAAAAATGAAACAATTAATTTTCAGTGATGGAAAGCAATGAATTTCTATTGATCAATGTGGAGGCACGGGCCATTGTTGGCACGAGATTCGATTTTATTAAGTTAATTGGGTTTACATTAATAGAAAACAACAACAAAGAATGCACATAACAAAACAAAAATTCACTGAGCTATTTTTGATATTTGTACTGGAAATCGGAGACAGTACTGTTTCGAGGTGTGTTGACCTCTCATCAGTCCGATCCGCCCAGTATCCCTAGCTCAGTGGAATGGGACAATATACAAAATGGACAAACTTACAAATCAATGACCTTGAATTAAAAAAAAAAAAAACTTAAAATAAAATCAAGAATAAAAGGGGTGAATAAATTTTTCTAACGCACGTTAAATTTCATTTGTAATATTCTATTAATTGGGTTTCGTTCACCGAATTTTCAGATTTATTCAACTTATTCCCATAATTATGAATAATTTGAGAGTAGGTTGTTTATATTCGTGGGTCTGAGAATCTACAAATACGGAGGTGTCCTTTTCATTGGTATTAATTTCACGACGTGAAAAATAAAAAAAAACAAAAAAAACAAACAATTTTATACAAGAAAATAGGCTTTAATTTGTTGTTGAGGAATTTCTTGATTTCGTCAAAACTATTGCTTAAATTTACTACTGCTATTTATTATTGTTAAAAATGTCTAATTAATTGCACTAGTGAACACTAATTGGCATAATTAAAATCACCAGCTACATTCTCTTCTCTATTTCAGATTCTTTCATTAAAAAAAAAAGGTTTTAATTTTATTATGAATTTGTATCTATACAGATAGAGAGAGTTATAAGTTAAAAATTCTAATTAAAATTTATATGAATAATTGAAATCTATGTGTAAAATTTATTAAAAGGAAATTTAAATAGATTTTTATTTTTGTGCGTGCAACTTTACTGGAGTCTCAGTATTGTTGCGAAATCACGAACGGATGGATGCAAGAATTTCAGTTATATTAATATTTAATCTTAATATTAAAATTCTTCAGCTTTACTAATTTCATTTGATACATTTAAATTTATATGTAGTTAACGCTTTCTTGAGGCGTGTTATTAGTTATCACTGCGTCTATTAATTTTCTTTTGTACCTTTTGTATCTTTTTAAGATTTTTTTTTTCAAAATTGGTGGCGAATAAATTTCGGACAAAGATCTACAAACCATTGGAGATCTCAGACAGTTTTTTTTTTTTTTTTTGCTTGGTGATCGAAATAGAACATTTGCCTCTTCCGGGTACAATCGGGCCAATTATTACAATGTAACAATAAAAACAGATCCAATTATTATGGTCAGAAAATTTATTAAAGACTTTATACAAAATTATTGTGTAAGAATGCGAATGAATCTATCATTTTAAAATCATATTTTTAACAATATTATTTGATTTTGTAGATCCTTCAATCTTGTAAAAAATTTACTTTTTATTTCGAAAACTTTAATGAAATTTGTCAATTATAGTTTTTTAAATAAAAAGTAAAATTTACACCTGCAGAAATGCATTTATACATGCAATTTACGATTGAAGATTACTTTTATTCTCTCAACACAATTACAAAGCCTAAACAACATGAAAAATTAAAAAAAAAAAAAAAAAAAAAAAAATTTACGAATTAAAAATATACAAGTAGTTTCCACTCCGATAGGAGTCTTTTTCAAGTGGAAGATAGTTGTATAATTTTAATTTATAACTTTTTTTTTTTTTTTTTTTTTAATTCAACCTAGTGCATAGGCTTTGTAATTGTGTTGAGAAATGATCAGTGCCCTAAAAATAGACTAAATATTACTTTTATTATTATTATTATTATATTAGTAGTAGTAGTAGTAATAAACGTATAAAGAATGTGTTTACACGTTCTTTGGTAATAGTATTAAAGAAATATGTTTTGTCATTTTGATCCATGAAAATTCTATACAGATTTTCGACAGTTATCTTATTTTAATCAAATTAGTAAATTAAATATCTAAATACAGAAGGTCATCATTTAAAAAAAAAAAATTAGTTAAACTTTGTAAGAAAGGAAGGACGGAAATACAGCGACCTGTGATCTATATTCGGGGGCGTACGTAAGATTTTATTTCGAGGGGAAAGGGGGCGTGGGGTGCCAAGATAGGAACTCATAAAAAAAAATGTCTTTTTCAAAATTTCGGAGTCCAAGATTCCTTCTAATTGCTATCGAATGTAAAAGAAAGAAAATAGGGCTAACATTTTGAGATTTCGTTGGGGGACAACGTCCCGCTCCCCCATATACGCCCATGTTTACATTAACTTCTAAATCAACAGTGTATGAATTGGTTTTTCTAATTATTGAAAAGAATTCGACTTGTAAAAATCCCTACTATTCTTTAGATCCCAATAAATTTTCGCTGTGGCAATGAACCTACAAAAAAAGTTTTTTAAGTATTTTTAATTACTAACAACCTAGTATATGTAAATATTATTGAACATCATAACACCAGAAAATAAATGTCAAACTACATTTATTAACTGAAAAAACGAATTTTTCAAGGAGATAAAAAATTAACCGTCTCCTCTTTTTCAAGCCTTTTTTACAATCTTAGTATATGTACTTACTTCAACACTGTTCTTAATTTTCTTTGATGTAATCCCAAATTTGTCAAGTAAAAATTTTAAGTTGTTGAATGCAAACCAATTTGAATGATAAATTTCATTGGTTCCTGTTCGAGCTTTTATTGGCAAACCTTCTTTCTGGCGTTCTCTCCTGAATGAGGCAAGAAGGGAATTCATTTTCTTTTTTACTTCTACTACATCAGAATCAAATTTTTTAGACACTTCTGCCCATGCATCATTTTTTCTATTTGTTAGTTTATAAAATTTGTGATTGACATCCCACAGTACAGGTCGTTCTCTGTAAGCTTCTATGAGTTCAAGGGCAAGATCGTTAGGCCACTCCATTGTATTTTAAATGAAATTAAACTTTATAAATATCAATTTATAGTAATGTGGCCGCGAAAAACTAATACAATATATAAATTGTCTAAAAAAATACACTTCTTCTTTGATTTATAAACATTCGTGAGAGTTCGTTCGCATTCGTGACACCATCGACGCTACGTTCGTTCGTGTACGTTTGTTCGTGCGCATTCGGTCAGTCTGGAAAGCTGCTCGAAGGTAATGCCGGGAAACATCTGGCGGGAAAAGTGCTCTTTGTCGCCCTCGTTCATGTAACGACGCTTTTGATTGGTTTCTTGGGCTCTGCACAATTTAGCAGTGCTACGAATTAAAAGCATTGCAAAATGTAATGTTCTTTCGTAAATGATCAAAGATTTCTTTTTTTCATGTCAAGTCGCTATTGCAGCCAAATACACCAATGAGATGGAGTACTTAAAAAAATAGTGCTACATATAGTTTCCACCTGTCAAACTATTGATTGAACAGTCTGGATTGGTCATTTCCACGATCGTTTCTATATTGCCTTTGATTGGTTGTTTAGAATTCGTAAACTTCCGGTCTTCATATGTGGGCCGGTCCCTGCAGGCGTGAATACATGTTCTACTTTCGAATATGTATCTGATAACATTTCTGTATTATGTTTGTGGGCGACTAAAATCGGGCGAACTATAATCTTCAACAGAGTCAGTAGGAGGAAAAATCTTATCGCGAGGTACAATGCTGAGGCTTTTGGTGGCATTCTGCGACCTCAGTACTCTCTTTTTGTGTTTAATTCTCAAACTTCCCCAAATTATCAATGTGTTTGATGCCAAAAGTGGGAATGGAGTGAGTCAAAGCAGTTTGCTTTTAGAGCTGTGGGGGTAAGTTACAAAGTATAATAATCTTATGCAAATATTAACCTCTTATCCGAAAATTTCTGTTCACGAATTATATGACATTTTTTAATTATATATTTCATTATCTTAGTTATTTTACGAAGATTGTATATATCACCAGATCTAAACTCCACAATTGTGTAATTCTTTTTCACATTTTTATTACATATTAACTGTTCCTTTTATCCCCATTATATTTAGTAGTTTCATTTTTTTGTGTGTTATGCTCTGTTTTGTTTTCTCCATTATATGTAACCAGTAATGTGTTTTGTATTTTATTTTATTTTATTATATTTTATTTTTTCTTGCCTGTAATTGACTCCCTGCCTGCCTTCTCGACGTGACTACCCTTAAGGCACAGGGAAGTCACACTCATATCTATTATGTATTATCAAACTTTTGTAAGGCAAATAAATTATTATTATTATTATTATTTAATCCTTTATTTTAAGAGGTTACAGTGCAGATTACTTCTCACTGCTTTCTTACCGTATATATTGTTTTACATTTAAAAAAGATAAATTATCCGAGAACGACTAATTTAAAAAATAGAAAAGCTTACTCTGTCCAATACTCATTGTTCATTCATAAAGATTGATTTAATTCCGAAAGGTTAAAATCAATTCGAGGAAGGCGGAGCGAGAGTAACGAGCTTATCGAGGTTATCATTATACTTAACTAATTATTTTATGAAAATTTTTATGATTTTTTTTTTTTTCAGTTTTGGAATTATTTATTACTTAAAACAAAGCATGAAAAGTATATTTAAAGAGCAAAAAAGTCACAGTGCTCACTGCTACTCTTCTATTATGAAATATTTAAATATTGTTAACAATCTTGTCAGATCTTTTATTTAACGCTTTACTGTAATTCTGCTTTATTTTAGCAGAATTATAGTAAATTAAAAACATAAATCAAAATTATCCGCTCCGAAAATTGGATTTTTTTTTTTTTTTCAAATTCTTAACGAAATGACTTAAATTATACCTTCGTCATTTACTGTTCAGTGATAAAATGGAAAAAAATATATATGTACATATTTAATTTCCGCTGTTATCCTATCTTTGCAAAACATAACCTTTTCAATATTAAATTTTCAATATTACAGAAGGATAAAAATATCGGCTTAAACGCGAAACGATCGCCACCAAGTCCAACAATCTACCTTGCAGTCCATTTAAATGATTAGCAGTCTAACAATACGGTTACATCATCATAAATAGATTTAGATACATATCCATTATTATAGTAATTTAACGAAACGGTGTTTTTACTCTATTAAAAGCTATTAGTTTTCTCTAAGTATTGAAATGAATGTCAAACTCGTCTGCTTTGCAGACTTGCTCCATTTTAATTAGACCGGTTTTATACGTTATTTATTTATTTATTCTCCTTTTTTCTGTTTTTTAGATACGCCACAGTATTAACCTACTCGATTAGTAGTAACTTTGCTTTTCTGTCCTATGGGGAATATGCTTTTCTTATTATACAAGGTATGTATTTTTAGAATGTTTTTATAACTAAATCAATAATCACAGTAATTTTAATGAAAGTAGGTTAACTGCTTAAGAACTTTATTTTTTTTTTCTTTTAAATAAATTACTTTAATAGTTAAAAGGGCAATTCCGCATATCTTGTGTCATTCTCGTTCTCCTCCCAGGAATAAAGTCACTTGAAAGAACAAGTCTAACGAAATCCCGTCATTATTATTATTATGCTCATTATTATTGTTGTTCTGTAATGTACACTTTGCTTAATTATTAATTGATAGAATAATTTCTAAAAAAAAAAAAAATTAAGATTAACTAACTAGTTGAATTGGAAATTAAGGATTATATGAAGGATATATAGATTAAGGAAAGTATGGTTTCGTTTCGTTTTTTTTTTTTTTTTTTTGTACTCACAATTAGTTTCTTACAAAGCTACAATTCGAGAAAAGAAGAAAGAAAAGCTACTAAATATCATATCTAAAATATCCTATTTGGTTAAGAAAACGACTGATTGAATTTGATGTTTTAACACTGCAAATGTGAATGTCTAAATAATAAAGGATTTATCTGTAGATAAATATTTTTTCTGAAAATTATTTGTGAAAATCAAGATTATTTCGCGTATGTTGCTTGTTGATCTTTTTCTGCATACCATCTGTTGCTCGAAATAAATGAGAGTTTTGTTCCCATTTCCGAAATGTCCTTGACAGCGGTTATCTGCTTTCACGCATTTTGCATGAATGTCAAGCTTTTTGTATTTCTTTTGTTGGAAAGTTTTCCAAATGTTATTTTTTCCTAACGTGATTCTGAAATTACAACTTCTATCTGACTAATCTGTGTTCTGATTCTCTCTCATCTCGGACCGCAGGCCATAAAGAATTTTCCGTTGAAATTTTTCCATTCCTCCTCATGTCAATTATTAGGAAAAAAAAAAGTGACCCATTCTTCGAGAGATGTTCCCCTTATTGATCATCCACCCTCCCTCCGTTTTATAATGATTTAGGAGGGGAACCTATTATTGACAACCTCCAGTTCGTTCCCCGTGTCTGGGATTAAAAGCACTTAATCCATGAGCGAATTTGCGATTGGAAAAGTATTTTTGGAAAGCCTTTATAAAGGATTTTAGTGGAGGATAAATCGGATTAGACAATTACGCCGAAGATCATGTAAGTTTCTAACTTCGATGCTGCGCAACCTCACTGAACAGAATGTTCTCTGAGATAACAGTCCGAAAGAAGAAAACCCGCGATATCTTGCACATCGCGAACGCCGACAGGATCCTTCGAGCCTCCTTTATCCGTCAGTTTTTAGAATAAATTTCAGCGTAACCAAACAACTTTGTTTTAATAAAAAAACTTAGCAAATGCCTTTTTCTTAGTCTAAATAATAGTTTAAACTGTAAGCTAATATTTCTCGTGCAGATTTCACTTTTTGAACCAGTAAATAAATATTTTGAAGGATATTTTGGGGTGATTGCAATGATGCAAATTATAGCAACTTCTGATTTTTTTTTTTTTAAATAAACTGGAAGGTTTACGAAGAATAACGAAAAGATAATTCACAGAAAATGTCATAAGAATGGAAATAGCACCTCCAGAAAACTAAACTAAAAACAAAATACGCATTAAAAATAAAGTGAAGGAAATTCTTTACTTTACTTTGAGACCTGGTGTGTTTACTCTCAACTGATGATCGCCAATTTCGCGAGAAACAGCTGTTTTGGGATGTTACTTGTAAACACGGTCTCACCCTTTTAATGTGTTAATATATTTTAGGTGCTTTTTTCTTTCTTTACAATGCGCATCGAAAATTCTTTGAGGCTACCGGAGGGCAGCACCAGAATTTCCTTTACTTTATTTTTAATGTGTATTTTGTTTTTAGTTTAATTTTCTGGAGGTGCCATTCCCATTCCTGCTTCCATTTATATTCACCTCTGTATTGAGACCTGGTGTCAACTAATGATCACCAATTTGGCGAGAAATTTAACGAGATTGCGGGAACATAAAACCTTAATTCCTACAGACAAATTTCCTACAAATTTGTTTTTAAATTTTTTATTAACAGTACTTGACGCCCGCGAGATCTGAGGTATTTGTAACTACATTTTGCCCAACTTAAAATAAGAGCTATATGATAGTAAAGCGTATTGCTTGTATTCCTATAAAATAATGAAATTCGTGTTTTCGATGTTATACGTATAACAGTCAGGGCGCTTATATTCGTGACGCATTTGGTACAATATACTCTGGCGCCAACTTGGAGAGGTGCCTTTCCATCAATTATTGATGGCCCAAAAATTTCTTCGGGGGTTATAAAATAACTACACCCTGCGTCAATTACTCTAGGCGCAGCCCTAGACCAAACTTTTGACCGTATCCTGTAGTAATACAACTCACGCCCTTAGTGGAATATATTGCGGAATCTTCCATGATGGTTTATTAATAGGACCTTATTTTTACAATAATTTCAGGGTGACATACTAAATAGATTTTGAAATAGACGTAGTGCATAGTTTGAATTTTGGGCTTACAAGTAAAGAAAAACAAGCAACGCACATTGAATTAAAAATTCACCAAACAGTCTTTGCGATTTAGTAATGGAAATCTAAGACAGAACTGTTTCTGGTTTTTCAAATCTCATCAGAGTACAGCAAGACCACGAAATTTCATCAAAATCAGAGTAAGTCAGGCTATGAACTGTATTTATTTATGTGTAATGACTCTATTGTTTATAACTTCAGTAAATATTTTGAAGAAATGCGCCGAAAGACGTTAACTGAATTAAAAACTATACATTTAGTTTGGAAACTATAGATTCACTGAAATACGCCTGACTTTTAATTGGGCTTTTTAATAAATATCTGTAACCCGTCTTAGATTTCTTTGGATTATTGTTAGGTGAACATCGATGCATGTTGTCTTTCTATTAGATCATCGTCAGTGAATTTTAATTATCACTATTCATTGTTGCGGTGACCTAATAGAAGGAAAGCATATGTATCATTGTAAACTGTAATGTATCATTGTAATGGTCTACGAATTCTGAGAGAGTTGAATTCATAGTTTGCTTGTTTTTTTAGCGACCCATTTGGGAGCTATTTTGATAGCGACCATAAATCGGTAGCTATTCCGTTTGTCCTGTCTGTCCGTGTACTAGGAATGGGTATGTTCAGGGGCCAACGTCCCTCCAATGTTCGAGATATTTGGCATTGTTGTCGTTGTACCCTCCTAAAAAATTTCAACGTTAGAAATGCAGCCATCTCATTTTATTTGTCAGCTATAGCTTGACGGTTAAGATTTCGGACTCGTCTACTGAAGGTTGTCTGTTCAAACCCGTATATCTTACTTTTTTTCCCTCTTAATCTTTCTTTCTCAACGTCCGCGTGTTTTTTTTTTTTTATTCATATTTTCCTGAAGTTTTTTTATTTTTCCTTACGTTATTGTACTTCCTTTTTTATTATTTTTTTTCACCTTTTTTTATTATTATGGGTCGCCCTTAAATTTATGCTATAGCACAAAATTCGGCAAAACTCCGAACGGCGGTCCCAAATTATTAGGGCGGTCCCAAATTATGATCACCTCCAAACGCGGTCCCAACGTTGTTATTAATGAAGCATTTGTCTTATTAATAAAACATTGTGTCAAGTGTAATGACATCGTTATTGTTGTTATTAATGAAACATTGTGTATTGTTGCTTAAAAATCACTTTAAACGTGCCATGGCTGGTAGATCGCAAGCACCAGGAGTAATAACGCTTTAGTCTTAAGTCGCACATATTCGGACAATACATATTTTTTTTGTAAATATGTTGAGCGAAAACTATATGATTTGATGTGTAATAACTCTGGCTATGTATTATCCTTCACAGTCATACTGTTATCTGTCATTAAAAGGTTTATATAATTTGGGACCGCCGTTCGGAGTTTTGCCCAAAATTCTTTTCACTTGTTCTTATTTTCTTTGGAGACAAAAAAATAATTTTCTACGAATATAAAATGTTATATAACGTTGATAATTATTGGTTGATAATTATTGCATAAGCTTGAATGATACTATTTCACTTACTACGTACCAAAATATACCAGAGTGCACTATATTAATAATACAAATCATGAATATAAAATGTTACAAAATTACGAACGTGTCAACAATGACGAGATAATAATAATTCCACAGTTTTATACGCGATGTCGATGCCAGCGATTTTATTACAGAGGAATGCGGAAATACACAAGAAATAACTTTAACACCCTCAAAATATGAAGTGATAATAATAGAAATTTACAAAACGATACTGGAACGATTATTTACAGTTTAGTTTCAACTGTTTCAGAAATAATAATAAAAAAAAATCAGAGAATAGCACAAGTAGCTCTCGATTCATCTGCTAAATCGACACCACAGTCAATGTTACGGAAACAGAGCTAGAATTTTAAGTGCAAAATTTCCGCAAGATAGTGAACAGATGTTTTCATGTAACATAAAACTATAGAGAAGAATTGTTATCTTTAATACTTTCAGATTTTTTTAAAACTAATAAAATGTAGTAGAGTAACAAAATACTGTAAATATTCACAGCTGTCAATTTACGATAATTATTGAAGATACAGTGTAACGCTCATGAATAGTATCATTGGCGTAGCCAAGCTCTTAATTAGAGTGGGGGCAAAAAATTAACTTGAAGCATTTTATAAAATAGAAAATTTATTGCATTGTAAATATTTTAACACCCGAAGATAAAGAAACATGTAATGGCTTCAGTTTTGGTTAATCTACGTAGGCCTGAGCGCCCATAGTTTTTTTTTTTTTTCCCCCAGGAGGATGCGAAACATATTGGCAATGTAAAAATTGTATTTTACATAGTGAAATTAAAAAAATGAATTTTAGTAAATTAAAGTAAATCGTTATAATCAAATTTAACAACTTTCTATCTTTTAGTTCTCTTAAAAAACTTATTAACGTGTGGGTTTTTTATTAATTTTATAAAAATTACTGGAGACACACAATGCGTAATTAAAAAGATTTTATGTTAAAAATCTTAGTTAAGAAAATAAATAAAATAAAAATTAAATAAATAAAAATTAAAATATTTAAAAACAAATAAACAACAGAAACAAATGTCTTCTTATATCTCTTTATACTACGGCGTATGTGGGGGACGGCGAGGGGTCCTCACCCCCTCCAAAGAAATTTTAAAATGTACAACAGTAGATACTGTTTTAGACAAGAAATTTATCGTGCGTTACAAACATTTTACAGTAAAATAAAACAAAGAACGCACAAAAGTAAACAAAACACAAATTCTCTGAGCTATTTTTTGTTATTGTGCTGGGAATCGGAGACAGTACTGTTTCAAGTCGATATGCTGGGCGGATTGGACTGATGAAAGGCCAATTAGCCTTGAAACAGTACTGTCTCCGATTCCCAGCACAATAACAAAAAATAGCTCAGAGAATTTGTGTTTTGAGCGTTCTTTGTTTTATTTTACTGTAGATACTGTTTCCTTTCCCTTTTTTATTTTTTGGTTGATAGCAGGTTGAGAGACCTGCTCCCCTCTCAAAATTTGAAACGACGTTCTTTCTTTTTTTAGTCTTCTGATAAGATCAGCAGACTAATATTCCCGTTTTGTCTGTCCGTCTGTGAACAAGTATCATTAAATTATCATTAAGCACAACAATTGTGTCTTTTGCATTCGCAACAATCACATTTATAGTGATTGTTGTAGAGCTTCATTATAAATGTGATTGTCAAAAGGCGGAATTGTTGGCTTGCGTTTATTGGAAATAAACACAAGGAAATTAAAGCCATATCAATTATCAGAAGACGTTGCGAAGCATTGTGATTGGTTTACTAATCGCTTTCCCAACCTTGTTTGTTTTTTTTTGGTTGTTGCTGATCGGTTTCCTAACTTGGCCTTCCCCAAAATAAAATCCTATATATTTTGCCTCTGCTCTATACTATAATAAATATAGAAGAAATTAAAATTTATTAACTAAAATTTTAAATAAACAATAAAGATAAAAACGCACAATAAATAAAGATCCAATAAGCTATTTGTGGAATTTTCGTATCGGGAATCAAAAACAGATTGTTTCGCACCGGAAATCAAAAACAGACTGTTTTGAGCTTCCTAGATCTCATCAGTTTGATTCTCCCAGTACTCATAACTCAGTGGGATCAAAAGAAACATATAAAAGGACAAGCATAAACAAAATCAAAATATAAATTAAGTATAAAAAGGGTGGCAAATTAATCCACGCTAGCAGACCGCTTAATTGGATTTTTATTGTCGCCAATATGTGTTACGAAGGATTCTGGGAGTGGAAAAATCTCTTTGAAATCGCAGCATGTGACATTGTTGAACATCCATTCAAATAGGTTACTGCAAATCATTCGGATTTTAATAAATTAAAATACTTCTAATAAAAATAAGTTAAGGAGAATATTATTTATTTATTTCTGATATATTGTATATTTCTTTTCTGCTTAGATTAATTCATAATATAACTGGGGGGGGGGGGGACAGAAGAAAAAAGCATAAGAAAAAGAAAGAAATATAATTTTAAAAAAGAAAATAAGCCGTTCCCTCAGCAGAATGGAACCCTGGCTCTTTAGATCTCCAGTCCAACTGCTTATACAATATGCCAAACAATTGAACAACAGGTAGTTAATAAGCTAATACTCAAAAATCGATGAAAACAATATCAAATATCTTGGAATTGATTGAGTGTTGGCCTCACAACCTATATACAGGGTGATTCACGAAGATATGCAAAAACTTCGCAAGCTCATTCTACATGTAAAAATAAAGAAAAAAAGTTATATATACATAGGTCCGGAAATGCTTTGGTATACCGATAGATTTCGCCCATAATGTAGTACAACAATACGCACACGGACTACACCTCTGTTGTTAGCTCTCACAATGCAATTCACATTATTGTTGAACAGCTGTTATTGTGTTGCCAACTTTTTTGTAGGTTCCACGTGGGATAAGCTTCAAGCCACTGGGAGATACAGTTCTGCGACATTTTTCTTTCGATTTTTCAGATCAACAACCATATGAAACCACTGATTTCGCCCCTTAATTTATCTTCCCAGACTTCCAGCAAGTCTTCATTTCACCCAGGGTACTTCATTATGGGCGAAATCTTTTGCTAGCCGTAACTCGTCACCAAAGCATTTCTGGACCTATGTTTATATACCTTTTTTTCTTTACTTTTACATGTAGAATGAGCTCTTGAAGTTTCTGCATATCTTCGTGAATTACCCTGTATATATATACATATATATTGAAGTACTCCATGTGTACTTTCATCTCACCAAATGGCATTGATTTTGGAGGTATACAGGGTGTGACCTCTCCTTGTAAGTAAATAATTGTTAATTAATTATTTATCCTGCTGGGCAGGAATATATATTTGCATAGATATACTGCATTTATATTTCTTTCAGTGCTTCTTCTATACATACACTGTCTATATACTATGTTATTATCTGTTTATTTTCTAATCTTTATTATTTCTATTTATCTATTGAAGCTGAAATGCTGAGGACTCTGTTATTATTTTATGTTATTAAATTTTATTTGATACGAATAAAATGCTTTTTTTCATCTGCTTTATGTAATTCTCTTACTTCTGATTTTCTTAATATTTGAATTTTTATAAACTGCCTTCCATATACACACAGCTACATACATAAATTCATACATAGGAATGCGTCAAATTTGTAACTAATTCTTTTGGAAATTATTCCAAGCACAACATGTTTTATAAATAGAGGATGGTCTGTATTTAAGTAGCAACTTAGGCAAAGCATTAACAATTCTTTGCTTTCTAACATGCACCAGGGCAAAGTCAGGTAATAGAGCTAGATTACAAAAATTTAACAGATTACATACGTTAACTTGATTTCAAAGCAAATAAAAGTACTTCATTTTCTAATCTTTTGATTTAAAATATTTATTTATATTAGGTAAACACATTTTTAATTAATGAACTACTTCTAAATATTTCTGCAAATCTTTCAAATTAAAAAAAAAAAAAAATTGAAATGGACCTAGATCCTATATTTAAAAATGGAGGTAATTTCAATGTTGCATGCTTCTTCTTTTCCCCACTCCAGCAAGATCAAAAGCCACATGTGCAAATTCTGAAAATCTTCATCTGAAAGCCACTAATTTAGCAGTGTTTGCTCTTTTTTTTTTTTGAAGTGAGTTAGCAGATGAAGGATCCTTCTAATTGAAGCGATCAAGGAGTTCAGACTTCCTCATTTTAAATTTCCTTTTCATTAAAATGTTTATAGTCAGTTGTTAAATATTTTTCCTTCATAAGGTAGATACTATCATCTTAACTTGATAACAATAAGCAAGCTTTCAATTAAAGATATAACAAAGGATAAAATTCCATTGTTACTATTATTGTATCCTGATTTAACCATTGTTGCAAGCTTTCAAATCATAATTCCATATAATGTAAATGTAATGCAATTTCATTAATTTTATATTTTTCCGTTTTCAGATATCTTCCTTATATTTCTCATTCTGCACTATACAAAGAGTTATAAAGTCCTTTGGATTTATTTGATGTATCCTTTTAACTTACTATATACTTAGTTGACATGAGAAAAGATCTAAAATACTACAATAATCTTTCATAAGAAATTCTTTTCAATTATAATTTTTAATTAAAAATATTTTCAATTATAACTGAAAAGTATTTCTTATGGAAAAGATTATTATAATTTTTAATTAAAAGATATGCAGTATTTTGGCAATTAAAAACTGTTAGAAGATAGTTTATGTGTGTTTTTATTGAATTTTTGGCGTTTTTAAGATGTAATGATTTTTGAAAGCCTTTATTTCAATCTGACTGTGAAAATTTCAATCTAATTTGAGAGAAGAATATAAAAAAAAATAATTGTAAAGATGAAAGTCATAACTACAGATTCAGTTTTCTTTTTTAATTAGAATTAAACTAATATTTTTCTTAAATAATGATTTTTCTTATATTTAGAATGGTAAATAACTTTGTTATAACTTTTGTTGTGTACTATCCATGTTGTTAATTTTATTATACGACATTGTATTACGTACTTAACATGAATTAGACTTGGGATCTTTCAGTTTATCATGGCAGCTGGTTTCTGCCCTTCTTGGTTCATGGCACTCATGATGGTAAGTAATTTTCTTCTTACCGTTAAGGTCATTTGTTGATTAATTTGTTATAAAGATTCTTTTAAAGCTTGTTACATTATTATAAGTAAAGGAGGTCTTCCTCTCCCCCACCTCCTTGCGATATTTTATGAATATTCTTGAAAACAGATTACAAAGGATTCAGAATTGAGCACTATTATGAATCTTGGGCTGTTCGGCTGTTAGAGGCAACTGTTTCTATATCTTGAGTTCGAAGAAAGTGAAAGTAATAATTATTGTGTACAGAGACAGTCTTCCCAAAAACATTCCCTATTTTTACATACCTATATTTCTGTATATATTTCACTTACCTAAATGAAATTGATGTGGGCCCAGTAGTCAAGTGGGTAAGAGTTCTTGGCTGTGGGTTGGAGGTGGTGGGTTTGATCCCTGGCCTAGGCAAAGGGTGGGAATATTTCCACGCTCCATTCTCCTCCAAACGGGTCCTAAGGTCTATCCAGTCCTCTGTTGAATTAGTACCGGGTTTCTTTCCCAGGTGCTAAAGGTGGGCAGGCGTTGGGCTGACCATCTGACCTCAACTTAGTCACAGAACGCCGGGAGCCTTACCTTCCCTGATCCCAAGGGCCACGTAGGCCTGTAGTGGGATACTTTAATTTTTAAATGAAATTGATAGTACAAATTAATATTACTTTAATAATATATATTACTACTGATATTACAGTGAAAACATTTTCAGTAAGCATTTGGGTACATCATTCGCAAATGCTTTCCAGTTGTATTCACATAACCAGTGGTTCTTCAATAATGTTCTTCTCAAAAGCTGTCCTTTCATTATCTTTTTATATTATTCATGTAGATGTGTCACTTAGAAATTTATATTTACAAAAACTAAAATCTATTAAGGAGTAAGATCCGTTATATTGATTACAGATTACCTTATCAGGAAAGTATGTTCAAAATCAAGGACGCTATTCATTTTAATTAATTCTTCCTTGAAGAGTTAAAATTTCATGGTGGAGTATCACTTAGGAAGACTAGTCTGACAATTTCAAGATATTGTAGAATTCTTTCAATAATACAGTTTTCCCAGCTTTCCAATGATTTTGAAAACTCAAGATAGACAGATCAGTCAATTTAATTAACATCTCTTACCTCAATCATTCCTTTCTCGTTATCTTCAAATCACTGAATTGTTTATTACCTCACAGTGTTTACAGTATGTGGATCATCAGCCTACTGACATCCCCTCCCTCATCACTGCATCTGAAATAGGGGAAAAAAAATCTAGCATTATGGACCGATTTCTGGTTGGAAAGTTCATCATTTTGTTTGTAACCTTCCCCCTCTTATCTGGAAAAGGATGACTTCTTGTTTTTGGTTAAATGGCTAAGATCATCACACCACCTCTCATCCTGGATACACCTAGATGTGGCTTAACTCATCATCATCATCATCATGATGTGCGATCTTCGTATATACGA
Source organism: Thereuonema tuberculata (assembly GCA_023159025.1). Classification (NCBI taxonomy): domain Eukaryota; kingdom Metazoa; phylum Arthropoda; class Chilopoda; order Scutigeromorpha; family Scutigeridae; genus Thereuonema; species Thereuonema tuberculata. Next base: position 106,895,076 of record JAFIDM010000001.1, read on the forward strand.
AGTTACGCGGTCTACGGAACCTAGTGACCCCCGAAGGGCGAACCCCTAGGAGAAGCCGTAGATAAACTAGGGAACAGATACTGGGGGTGGTTTCCCGTTGCCTTCCCCCAGGACGCCATTAAGGAATGACGTCCGACCAGAGAGAAAGTGAAGAAGAGGCTGGACAACACAGGAAAGGAAATTGAAACAGCCATGCCCTTGCCAGGATTCGAACCCAGGAACTGGCGCACTGGACGCCATGGCTGGCCGCCGCCGAGACCGCACGACCATGCCAGCACGGTGTGGCTTAACTAGTTCACTTATATTGTGTTGTTGAGAATGCCTAACAAATGTATTTGGATAGAATTTCTATCAATTCTATTAAGCATTTTTTTTTATGTACTATTATTTTAAGGGCAATACATAACAAGGCTGCGGAGTTGGAAAAGCACTTTTCCGACCTCAATTCCTATTTCAACTCTCGTGAAAAACTAACTCGAACACTTGTTTCATGACTCCAACTTCACAATCCTTCAATTTGAATTCTTTTTAACTATGATTCTAGTCTTTAGGAAGTATGAATCCTCCTCCAACTCTGACAAAAAAATAATCAGTGATTCTAAAACACTGATACATAATGATTTGCTTTGGGTTTTTTTCTCATCTCCTTTTGTATAGTACCCAAATCAGTAGTCAACATCTTCTACAGATTAGTCTAAACTTACTAATACATTTTTTGTTCTAACATTATTTTCTTTAAATTGTATAAATTGAAAGTTATTGCAAATACTAGATCAATCCTCCATGCATACATAAAAATGGATAATTAATTTAAATAGGGAGATTTAGATATCTCTATAGTTGACCTCTGTCAGGTTTTTTTTTTCTTTGGGGGGTGGGGGCAACTGTTCTCTTCATCATCATCAATCTCTTTCTGCATCTCAAATACAATTCTGTAAAGATCATATCTTTTTCAATACCAAATTTGTATGGAATGTCTGCATACAACTATTCATACAATTTATTATCAATTCTCGTTTCCAAGAATCTTGCCAAAATTTATATTCATTCTTTAAATTTCTTTTAGCAGGCCTCTTCTTATCACTCCTTTAAGGCTACTGTAATGCATTTCAATCCTAAAATGCTTCTTAAGATCATTTATCCATTTCTAAGAAACATTTATTTAATTTCCCTCGAGAGATGTTTCAGTATTTATGCATAAGGATTTTATTAATCACTATTTATGAATACATTTTTCTTTTTGGAATGCTGCCAAAAAAATATGTAATCTCACTTTTTTTTTAATCTGACGAAAATAAGACATCTGTGTTCACACAGAGCAACCTATACCTTAAGAGCATTCTTCTATTCTTAACTTCTGCGACATTTATCTCATGTTTCTGTTCCTTATCTCATGGTTACCGTCAGCCACATATCTGGATTTGATTTGTCTACATCCATTCATCCCGAGACTGAGTTACATTATGTATAAAATAAAGTTTGATAGAGTGTCAATTTTCATTAAAAAAAAATAATTCTTAATGTTCCTATTACTAAAGATGATGAGTTTATTCTGCAATGTATTATTCAAGTAAACATTTGCTTTATCTGAACAGCATCCAATTCATAAAAAAAATGTTACTCAGCCAAATATTGAATGTATTTTGATTTGTAAGAAAAATGTTAATATTAATTCATGTTAATTTTCTTTTATTTATCCTAAGCCTATTTGACAATATTTGATCCACTGATTTTGGTTGGATGAACTTATTTGATTTCTGGTCAACTTTTAGGTTTCAGAAACAAGAGTTACATAGGCCTGTAATGAGATACTTTAACTTAAAAGATTTATTATATATTTTGAAACTAATAAATATATTAAATTTCATTCTAGATGCTTTGCACTCCAATTTCAGCAAGTAGTAAAGTAATACAACTTAAAGTTATCCTTGCTGAAAAAACTGCAGGACAAGTTAGTGCTCTATCCTGGAGTTTATCAGCCTACACATCAGCAGGTAAGTAACATGTGAATAATTAATGCAAATCCTATCTTTATTGTTTATTTTTATTGTTAATAAATCATACACATAACACTATTGGATATAGTTCCTTGCAACTATTAATACAGTTTTACCTCTGATGGAAAAATGATGTTTTATGAATATCATCACAAGTTCTTATTATAACTTCATTTACTGCTTCAGTATCAACCTGGCAACAAATAGTCATGTGCCGCTTAACATCCTTCTTCCATTTGGATATATGTCTGAGCTCCCGTAGAATCAAAAATCCTGATGGGATGTAGTGGACATAAGTGGCTATAACTGGCATACTTACAGTATTACAATACTGTATTAGTTAGTTGAAATACAGTACAGTATAGGTAGAGATTTTTATATATATCGCACAATGCCCAATTTGCTTAACATCCTGTTAGACGTAATAGAAGCTGGTACTACTTATTTAATAGTAAACCTATTTTGTATTTCTTTTGGAATATCCTTTCTCGATTAATCCTTAACAGGATATTCTACTTCCCTAAATTTTTTCAAGATACCATTTTGTACTTTTCAGTAAAACTTTAAAATTTTACTTTATGTAAAATGTTTAGGCATTTTAGCTCCAGGGGTCAAGATGATCTGTACATTCTACCATGACATTATTAACAAATGTGATCACAGAATCCCTGTTCCATTTGCAGGAACTAGATCACTACAATGGTATGGCTTTTGTTTATTTTCACAGGAATCATTATTAAATAAAAATATGATTATTAAAGGACTTCATGCTAGACTAATAGGACTGAGGACTGTCTTTTCAATGCTGGATTCCTATTTGATCAGAAAGTTGTTTTATTTATAGCAAATCTAAAACCACTGACTATATCAATTACACAGAAACATAAATGCTCTCATTAACTTAGATATGGACACATTCGTAAGCTAGTAAGACATGAAGATTTATATTTTGGCTTGCATAGAAATGTTGAATCAAGCCTTCCTTTAATTAAAAAATGAAAATAAAAAAAAAAAAACAACCCACCCAATCAGATCTTTCTTAATTTAAAGAAATGCAATTCTTGATTTCTTTCATACCTTCAGAAGTTGTAAATAATACATTCCTGCAGAACTTAATACTTTTTTTTTAAACTTTGATTTTTAGAGACTGAAAATGTTAAAATCAAAATTTTGTCTTGCATCAAGACACAAAAAAATCCCCAAGTTCAGTTGGGACTGTTATAGGATGCAAAATGAATGGAATTAAATCTGAGTTTATGATAGACTAAAGCTATGCTAATTCTACTTTTGAATTTAAAGAATGTAAAATTACTTAGAGTTCTTCCTCCTTTGCTGGTACTATAATATGTGGAACATTAGTAAGTAAAAATTAAAAAGAAATTTCTTCAATCACCAATTAAGATAAACTCATAGCTAATGACTAATCAAAAAAATATTTTCTTTGCATTGCTTATTCTTTTAGGATTTGTTAATATGATCCTTACTTTTAATAGAATTAGTTCAACATTCATGCCACAATCATCTTTTCAATGTCATCGTATTCTAAATTGTTGTGCAGATTTGTAATAATGTATTTTTATTTATTTACTTTTTAGCTCGTATATTTACAACGGTTGTTGAATCTGGAGACATTCCTATTCTCATTAATCTACTAGTTAGTCTTGTTCTCAATATTGCCATTGTGTCAGCAGCAGTCTACTATGGGAAGCCTGAGAAGAAACTAAAAATTTAGGCCCCTTCAGTTATTTTTAGATTTTTTTTTTTTTTTAATAAAAAAAATATTTATTGCAAGTTAGCCATAAACATAATTTTGATGCAACACTGTTTTTTTGTGCCATATACTCAATTTTTATACTTTTATAAATAAATTCACATTTGCTTATTAATTAGGGATACTGTATTTTTATTTAAATGGTAAAAAAAAAAGATGGGGAAAAACTAAATAAGTTTTAATTCTTTATTAAAAAGTACATCTAAATATGCTCATATAAATATTGAGCATACACAAAAAAAAAATATCACTTTAAAGATCCTCAGCATCTTCCAAGAAGTAATTCACCTAATGAGTTTTCAACAATGTTTTTTTAAGATAAAAATAACAAGAAAAAAAAATAAAATTTGTGTCATGTCTATCAAATGATTCTTACAGCTTCTTCAGAAAAAGTTATATCTTTATGAATTGTGATCTATAAGTGTACATATTCAAGAAAATGTTTCTGTATTTACACTTTAATATCAGTTGAGAGAGAGAAGAAAAAAGTTAATATCTTTTACTAGAAGGATTAAATAAATAATACATGCTCTTCTTAATAAATTCTGGAAAGATAGGTACATTATTGCAATGATTTTCAAAAGTAAATGAAATGCATTACAGAAATTACTAATCAACTTAATATTAAAACACTTTAAATCTTTTATTAAAAATACCAGCAACAACAAATTTTAAGCTTGGATTAGTTTGCCTGCATAGATGTTTTTTGTGTTCTAGAAGCTTGACATTTAGATACAAAACCAAGAAAATTGGTTGAACTATATTGAAGATATTGCTGAAAAAAATATTAGAATTACAAGAGTTACAGACCTTTAATAAGCTGTATCTGCAATTAAGATTTGATTGATTAATATAATATCTGGAAAAGCAAGATATTGAAATAACACTACTTAAAAGCTCCTAATCCATTACGAATTCAGAACTAAGGGAGAATTTCTTTAACAATAAGAGAGCAAAGAGTAATCTATTAACTTAATTACTAATAATTACCCTGTGCAGGTTTCGTAAAACAGTTCAGTTAAGTTTTCAATGTATCAACATGAATCATAGAAATATATCTTACTGAAAACAAAAAAGTCAATGTTAATTTTTTTCACATTAATATAAAACTATTTAGCATGAATAGTTCGGAAACATATTACTAATAGTCATAGACAAAAAGGGAAAAGTAAGAGTAGTACAATAGCAGGTTCCAATAACAGAAAGCATATTAAATACAAATGTAAATACATAATTTTTGAAATAATTTGAAGAACATCGACTAATTTTATCTCTCAAAACAAAATACTGCTTCTGTTTGAAAGATACCTGATGCATGTATCATTCAAAGTGAATTATGGTCACTGAGCCAAAAGCTGAGAAGTATCTGTAAATAAGCTTTACAAACAATTCCTAATTGAAGCAGAACTATCACAAAACAAAATTCCGTTCTATTAGTATTTTTCCTTAGAGAATTGGCTGTTTAATTTAATAATAAAGAAAATATGATAAGATTCAATTTAGCAAACTAAACCTGCATATTTTATCCTGCAGTAAAACTTGCAGCTATGCAGTTTTATACTATCAAATAAACCCACAAAAAAAGACAATTTAACTTATAAACTGCTCAGCTGTTATACAGAAACAATTTCCAAGCCAGCAAAGAATCTCAGCAGATGATTTTAAGTAGATGTTTGCTTGTCCAGCTTAATTCAGATGGATTACATAGAATAAAATAGCAAGTATTTTACACTTCTCATACATTTCTTGCTAAGGAAATTTGAGTTTTATAATCACAAAATGAAAAGGGAATGAAAACTCAGTAGATCTTTCAAAAAATTGAAACATTTCATTACACTACATATTGCCTATTTAAAATACTAAGAAAATTAAACTAAAATTCAAAAAGATCTTTTAAAAAATAACAACACTATGCTATTTTTATTGTTACAAAATAAAATCTAAATAGAAATAACTGAAAATAAACGTGATTCCAAAGCTATTTTTATTTTTTGGAAAATTACTGAATTAAAATTAAAAATTTGAAAAGAAATAAATATTTCTTTTTTCAAACAATTGTAAGTAATTGTAAAATATAAAAATTTTTATAATATGAAATACGTAAGGGTTGATCAAAACGACAATGATCTTGCACTTTCATTCTTGTTCAATTGATAAAAAAGCTCCCATAAATAAATGAGTTTGTTATAGATCTCTTTATATGCCAAAAATAGCTTGACTGAATTTTAGAAGAGAAATAGTTGGAAATAGTTTTTAGTTGTAGAATAAATAAATATGAAACTTAAAATGTAATGGTCTCTCAGGCCAACTAGGAAATGGGATTTAGATATGTTTAAATGCTACAGCAAAGAATAGGAAAACACATTTACTAGAAAACTAAATGCCATTATATTTGCTTTAAAGGAGAATGTCCCTTTTAACTAGTAAGCCCGCTTGGACCAAATTAAATTTATTTTTCAGAATTCCAAAACACCACTTGAACTGTGGTGATTTGTGCAATTTAATTAACAGCTAAATAACTTTTCCATTAAAAAAAAAAATTATTTAAGCCAAACAAAGAAGGAAAAATAAAAAACTACTTTTGTTTTCACTGATTATTACTGTTCTGCACACTATGATTTTTTTTTTTTTTAAACATCAAAACAATAAAAAAAAAAAAAGTTTTATTTTGTTTTTTATCATAAAAATAAATATTACTGTCATTTTAAGGATTGATCCCATTATACCACTGACCAGTAATAGTGACTTCAACTTCATTTTGAAGATTTACAAAAAAATATTTTTGGAAGCAGTAACAAATAGATTTGTAATTGAGATTTCCATTCTTTAACATGCCTTATTCTAGATTAGGCAAAATCAAGTCACTGATATTTCTTTACTATTTTTTCTTCATCTTAAATTCAAGATTTCAATACATATCTCACAATACAAACATGCTACTAATAAAAAGAAATGAGATCAAGTGGATTACCACAATAGCAGCAAAAATAAGAATAAAACTTAGTATTATTCTTATAATACTAATTATATTTATTGGAAATAAATAAATAAGGATCTCAATCTAATTTTAAACCATTATACCAATAATTTATTTGTGTAAATTAGGTGACAATGATTTAAGTTGGCCTGTACAATCACATTAACTTGCCAGACTTTGAAATATAAGAAAACGAGAACATCAAATTTCAAATTAGAGACCACAAAGTAAGCATTTTTGAAAAGAGCAATTGAGAGGAAGCAATTTAAGATTTATCTTAAATAACTGATGGGATCTTCAATTGACTTAATTACATTTTAATAGATCAAATTTTCTAGAATTTCTCAATAACAATACTAGATTATTGTGATAACCATCACATTAAATAGTAGTTATTGTTTAGTTGCTGTATTGCCTTTAATTTTTATAAAGGATGTAAAGCAAAACAATCAATTCACAGACTAAAGAGATTTAGTTATTTTTTTTTCTTCTTCTGGTCTCTGGCTTTTATGGGAAATGTCAAACAATGTAATAGATAATTATAATTCATTACATGGAACTCAATTCTAATACTTTTTGGACATTAAGTTGACTCAGTATCTCACTGGAGGAAGAAAAAAATTAAAATAAATATTCAATTCATTCCACTTTATAAATAGCAATAAAAAAATTCAAGTTTTTGTTTGTTTTTTTAATCAAACACTTTTGCATTGCTGAACTAAAACTAAACGTTGAATCACATCTGTTTTCAGTTTATCCATTTATTTAAAACCTACGAAAGTACTTGTATGCATCAAGAATAGTAAGTAGATAATGGAATATATATAGAGAGAGAGAGTCTAAATCAAAATACTCCAACAACTCCAACTCTTACAAAAATACTGTCAAAAAAGTTATTCTGCTGAATATAAATAGAATGCTTAATATTTACAAATGTACAACATTGTTAATAACATTGCTTTAAATGCTAAAATATTTATTTCTTTTCATTTTCTCCTAAAATATTAGAATGGCACTACTTTGAAAATTACTAAGTTAATGGAATACAAGTATTAAAAGAACATGCAGTTCATAAATAACCTAATACTTCAAACATTTCACTCTCACTACATAAACATTAAAAAAATAATAAAATAAATAAAAATTAAAAAATAAACAAGAACGAACTTACTACAGTTTTATTAAAGTATTTTCCATTAAGTATCAAAAATAAAAAATTTCCAAAAACTAATTAAAATATAGATAAAAATCCATCAAGCAATTACTTACTTTCCTTTGCTACATCCTATTAAAATAAAAAAAAAATAAAACCAAACACCCACATACTGAACAGATGTTAATTAATAAATACCTCTCTTAATTCAAATAAAAAAAAGAATAAAAAGAAAAAAAAAAAAAAAAAAATCACTTGACGTCGAAAAACTGCAAAATAACAGCAACTAAGGAAAATACTGTGAAGTAATTAAAATTGTAAAACTATTTTCCTATCAGTAACTTTAGTTCTTAATTAAAAGAAACACTCAAGGTAAGAATCAGAGTCAATATCACACATTTGATTTAGCATTAAGCAGAAATCATGTCGTCGTCGTCACTATCGTCAAAGTCGTCCCTGTGGACAGCTCCTTCAATGGATGAGGACGGTCGCTTCAATATGGAAACAATAGCACCAATTACAACCACCTATGTAAAAAATAGATAAATATAAGTAGATATAAAGTAAAAAAAAGCTTTACTAAGAAACTTTTTAACTAATAAAATTTAATGTGTGTCAAAAAATATTTATTAATAATACAAGTTGGTTATAATTAAAGTTGGCCTATTTAAAGCATCCTGCAGCTGCAACCAATAGTCGGAGACTCACCAAATGTTATACACATACTATTTAAAAGATGTACTCGATGATTCTGAAAAAAAAAATTAAGTTACAAAATCGTCCCTAGAGGGAGCTTTTTGCTACAACTATGAAAATAATTGTAGAAAAACATTAAACATGCAATACTGTAACAACAGAGTACGGTTTTAATTGCAACGTTTCTTTTCTTTTTTTTAATTGTAAATGTGGTCCAAATGTCATCACAATTATTATCTACAGCCTCGAAAAGACCATTACTTGAGAAAATTTCTTGAATCATTGTTAATAAAATCAACAACAAAAATGCTACAATACTGACATCTCAATCACTAATGCATTACAATACAATCTGCAATAATGCCTATCATCTTATTGTTATATGTTTGAACATTATTGTAAATAATTAGATTCTAAAAACCATAATGATTATTACTCTTGTAAATGTTGTTAATTCGTAAGCCTATGTTTTATAACATTGTATCATTTGATAAAGAAGCTGACACATAGCTTCGAAACATGTAATGAAGTCATTTTATCATTTTCTAAATTTATTGGTGTTTGGTCCTTTCCATTAATATTGATATTACACACAACAAAGATATGAATAAGAGAAAAGGAAAAATTATGCAATATTTTCCAATACTAAAATAAGTGATCCTTAGCTGCTTTGGAAACAGGAAGGCAAAGCACTTTTAGATAAAGGAGCCTCATTGCAAAGCTTCTAAGAGATTTAAAACTGGAACCTCTTGAGAAAACATACAATCAACTGCCTTCAATAAAAAATAAATAAATAATCACATACAAATTATTTTTCTGACTTTTTTTTCTCTTCCTGTAATTTACTTTCTTTCTGCTTTCTGATTTTCCAGACTAATAAAAATCAGAGATAAAGATTTTACTTACCACTAAAAATGTCCAAGTGGCCCAATAATAAAATGCCCCAAAGAACCAGGCTTTATAGAAAAATCTGATTAAAAGGGAACTCATGCGACTAATGATACATTCACCTGAAAAAAAAAGAAAAAGAAAAAAGTTGTTTTATTGTTAACTGAAGAACAGTTCATTTAATAACATACACATTAGATTTCTAAATATTAAATTTAATTACACAATTAAATATTAAGATAAATAAGTGGAGGAAAAAAATTAAAAAAGAATTTACTACCTTCTGGAGCATTTGTGCTACAGGGAACTAATTCAGTTGTAATGTTGCCATATTTTGTATCAGTTTTGTTAGCCTAAGAAGGAAGCATTGTATTAAATTATAATGGATAATATCTACATTTATTTTTGTTCTTCCTGAAGTACTGGGAAAAAGTAATATAATTGGTGGATTTCTACATATTCTGGATCGCAAATCTTATTTTTAAAGAAGAGAAAAATGATAGATTTTTTTTTCCAATTTGCTACTTAAATATAAGATTGAAATTTACTAGACACAGAAATTTATGCTTTTGCATGGTCATTTTATATACAAATAAAATTTATAATACTAGTTGTAATAGTCATAAAGTTTTCATAATTGTTTTTGTCTAATAGAAATAGTCATTGTTTTTTTCTTATGTGCTTCTGTCATTTGAAATTGTTGTTTCAAAATCACATGTTCAAAGATATGTGAAGAAATGCTTTATGTGATTGGTGCGGCTTGAAAGCCAAGAACCAGTCAGTGATGAGATCTAAAATTTTATATTTTCAGTTTTCATTATGGGTTAAAGCCGCTTTACTCAACGTGATTTCCTAGAATATTACATAAACTTTAGCAAGTTATCAACCTATTCTGAACTGCATGAACATTGTATTTTAGAATCCTTATTAAGAGAAGGCAAGAGTCATGTGAATGCGAATGGGTTAATTTTTGAAAAAGAGCAAATACTCTCACAGTCCTTTGTGAACCTAGTGTCACTTCAACAAGAAATTAAAAACGTTTTTAAGAAACAGACATTCTGATGCTTAGAATGAACTTATTTCAGTAAAAATTGCTTATTTTGGAAAGATAATCTCCTGACTATGACATTTAATTCACAATAGCCTTGGATTCACTCAAAGCAGTGACAAAAATGATGTCAGCTGCTTCATCACTTGCTGAATGTTGAGTTCTCCTTTGTTTATTGATACGCTTCAGCTTCGTCGAGTGTGATTGGTGCTCACTAATGACCTTTTACTGAAATTCACTGAATTTTAGAGCAAGTTCTAAAGAACATTCAATGATGAAATTGGTGATGAAAATGATGAAAGAAATAAATCATTTGATCGAAACAATGATGAAAACTTTGAATGATATGACCAAAACTAGCCTTATTATACAGTATATAAGTAAAGAAATCTTATGTATATATATATATATATATATATCTTATTCTCAAACAAAGAAATCATTTAAAACAGAAATAAACAAGAAGTTCCAAAGATTTAAAGCCCATTTTTCTTCAAATCTTACTTCAAAATTTAATTTTTTTTGTCTTGAAAATAAGAAATCAAAAACCTACATCTATGCTCAAATTATAATATCTGTAAAATACAGGCAGTACAACTTTTCCGTTTTCTGAGAAAATTATTTAAATCAACATTACTTACTTAAGTTGTCTAAATTGGATTAATTTTAATCATATCAAACAATCTGTAATGGATTAGTTAAAAAAATTAATTTTCATTCTTTAAAACAATGAAATATATTAGGAATATTTTTCAATATTGTAGTATGCTAAAAAACAATACATGTGTGCTTTTTAAACATACATACATTCATATTAACTATAACCTATTAAAGGTGATTCATATTAAGTAAGATTATCAATGCTTGATAGATGCAAGAGTTTCCCATCTATACAGAGGATCTAAGTTAATTTTCACTGAAATTATTTGTATCCTCCTCTCAAAACAAGCTTCATTTAAAAGATTAACATGATAAACAGCAAAAGAGAATACTGATGACAAACAGTAAGGAGAAGTCTCTCTTTCTCCAGGAAAGATTGGCACTGAGGAAACAGTGTAAACTGAACCTAACACAATATAGAATTTTTGAAAAAGTGAGTAAGGAACAAACATACAAATGTTCTAGATGAAAGAATCTGCTGGTATTAAAAATATTTAATAATTCTAAAAGTAAATAATACCTGATAATGCTGACTGCCATACATAGCATATTGTGGGGTGAAAGAATAAACCATGATATTCATTGCAAGTATTATCGTCATTAGTGTCATACACATAAGTAGTAAGCCCTGTGGTCTAGTACGATGAGGCCGAATACGATACATCTACAAAGTAGAAGATAAAATAAAATTGTTGAAATAGATTGAAAAATTAAACAGAATAAAAAGGAGAAAAAAAAAAACCTCACTTCATAGAAAGCTTTATTTATTCTAAAATGAATTTATTTAACTGTCCTTTGTGGAGACATTTATAAAACTTATTTTTAACAAAAGTCTACTCTTCGAAACGTTTCTCTTTTCATAGAAAGATTCATTTATTTCATTGTGAATAAATTCTTCAATTTACTTATTCATACATCTTTCTTGGTTTCTGCATTTAAAAAGCTGCATTTACTCTTCGAAATTGAAGTGCAATTGCATTTGGAATACTGATTATGAAAACCAGATCTTCTGAAATAACAAAAACCCATTACTCAAAACCTGGCTAAAATTATAATATTAAAGTTCATTTACTGTAAATCTGAAGACATGTGATCTCAGTTAACCAATCATTATTATTTCCTTTCTTCACTCATGTTATAGCTTGGTCGAGTCTGGAATGTTGTTTCAAGTTACTTCCGGTGTTTACATTAAATTTGTCATCGCGCTACAATACTTAATTTTTATTATTTTTGTTGGTTTTTCAACATTACGAATATATTTACATATTTGTTCATGTTATTTATTTATTCACATGTCTTCAGATTTACAGTGAACTGACTATAGTACTGTATGCTGTGAAACATATTGAAGACCGTTGGTATTTGGGAAAAATAGAAAATAATAAAAAGAATTTTTCAAGATTCCTTTTTCCAGCTACTGTTATTCACTGACATAACTTTATGAAAAAAAAAAAATACTTTGACATGAATGAAAGCTTTAATATACTTCTTAATGATCTTAGAAGTATAGAAAATCAACATCTAAATTACCATAAATATTAATAAAGTTAGTTGAAAATGCAATGAAAGGATTCCCTACTTTCATTTTTTTATTCAAGTAAAATCAAGTGAAGCTTTGATCTCAAATGTTTTACTTAAAAATTACTGTATACATTAAGCAGATAATAATAATAATTAAGCAGATAATTAGAAAACATTTAACAATCCTGTGTTGAATCTTTGCTTGCATTATCGTCTGATCACAGGAGATTCTCGCTTTTTTTTCCTGGAGCAATTGCTCGATTAACACACTGTCATAATTAACCAATAACAGCAAAGATTCATCCAGGACATGTTGCACAAACAAGAATCTTAATATCCAACATTTACATATGCCCAAATTCACTATGCAAGAGGTCTGGGTAAAAAGTTTATCAATAAACATTTGAAAGGAATATTTCTGAAATTACACGTATTATACAAAATTAAACAAGACACCGACATCAAAAAAGTCATTAAATTACCTCTTGGTACAAAAATACACAAATCTTTTAAAGAGTTATGTAAAACTAATGATATCAACATAGTACAATACAAAAACAACCAATTAATAAAGAAAAATAGGAAAGAGGCTAACAACAATTTCATGTACACCATGGGGGTTGTATATAAATTAAAATGTAGGGATTGTGGTTCTGTGTACTTTGGAAGTATGGGCCGTACACTTAAAGAAAGAGTAGTGGAACACGTACAAGCTTTTACAAACACGAAAACAGGAATATCAGACTGGGCAGACCACTGCTTGCAAACGAAGCACAATCCCGATCCCATGGTTAACATTCTATTTCAAATTGATGAAGAAAAAGATAGATTCAGGATTGAATCCTGTGTTATCAATACTTCCCCGTGTATAAATAAAGAAAAATTTCTAAAAGTTAGTAATTACATCTTGCACAAATTCAAAAAAAGTATTAAAAATGTTGAAAAGTTCCTGTAAAATCTTATTGGTTTTAACAATTGTATTGAAGTAATAATGATGTATTACCTTCCCTTTGTTTTTTTATTTATTGTTCCCATTATATTGTAATTTGGTAGTAATGTGGCATTATTGATGTATTACCTTCCCTTTGTTTTTTAACAAAAAATGTAATATATCACTGTAAAATTCTATCATTTGTCATGAATTCTGTGTATTAGGGAATGGGCTATTACAGCTTATCCCTAACCGTCTAATGAAGCAATCTTGCTCAAAGAATGCAAAATATCACGGATTAAAGGTTTTTTGAAGATAATGTGTTGAGGTGAAGAATTTTTAGAATATATACGTATTATAATTTTAACATATGGTTCGAGTGTGATATGCAAATTTTATTTAGCTTATTTTGCTTCCACTTAATTTGTTCCCTCACTACATTAATTTGAATAGCAAACTTACCCTAACCCAGAGAAACCATATTCCTATTTGTCTGATAGCAGCCATAGAGCACACAAATAGAAATAGGATGACACCAACAAACAAGATGTAATCAAGTGGAAAAACCTGAAAAAAAAAAAAAAAAAAAATTGAAATACAATTCAGCCTCATTCTTAGAAGCAAATTTTGAGAATATAATACGATAATGGCTCAAGGAAATTTTGTAGTGCAACTCACCATCTGTGCATAAACAAAGACAATATCAATAGGATTTGGTAATTTTCGTTCAGGAAGAAGATAACCCATTTCTGGCCCAAGGGAATGAAGAGCTTTATCAATACTAAAACAATAAAATAAAATTGATGATCAATTCAAAGCAAATTAAATGTACAATTATAGAATGAGATCTTTAATATTATGACAATTATATAAGAAAATAAATTGTATTTAATTTTTCATCTTACTTGGTCAGCAGCAGGGAGATGAAAATCAGTAATCCAAGAAGCAAAAGTAAAACTCCAAACAAAACTTCAAAAGGTCTAAAGACCAAAAGGCATTTATTAAACCAGTTCTTATAAGTGCTTTCTAAGTGGCGTTCCTGACGCTGCATCAATCGCTCCTCTTCTTCCAATTCTTCTAGCTTTCGACGATCTCTTGATGACATCGTTCGTCCATTGCGATACTATAAAAGATAAAAAAAAAAAAAGAATTTATATATTATTCTTATTTAAGAGAGCTCAATTTCAAAAGCAGGTATTAAAAATTATTTAACAGGCTTATTAAGAAATATCTAGTAATGATGCATTCTAAATTATTGGTAATTCAATCAATTTATGTTCAAAATATTAAATTTCTGGATATAAAGTTTACTTCTACGTAGATCTTTATAAAACCAAGATTCACTTCAAAAATGAAGAGTTGTATATAAGGGATTCCTTGAATGGTTATCTTTGAACACATTAAACTGAGATTAACAGGGCAAGACTTGAATGAAAATGACAACACCTTAATATGAAAAGATGTAGTTATCAATGATTGAAAGACTCACTACTTGGAACATGGGTAAAAATGATCAATTTGAAAGATTCCAAAGATAACTGAAGGCAGGCAAACAGAGTTCACAAACTAATAGGTGATTGAAAGACTGCCTACAGGATCACTGTATTCAATAATTAGAACCTTGAAATTTTGACGAGATCTGAACAAGGTCTTAATCAAATTAACTATGAAATAAAAGAAAGAAATCTTGCCAGCTCTCCAAATCAAGGAAATAATAAAGAAAGTGAATGACTGTATCAGGGCTTGCAACAGATATTCACTTTGTCCCTAGGTAAAAAAGGGACCAAAAATCTTAAAAAAGGGACCAAAAGGGACCAAAATACTTAAAGAAGGGATCTAAAATTAAACATATTCAATTTCAAATATGAAATTTTCAATGTACTAATTATATTTCAGTAGAGGTAATTATGCATATTTTGAATACTTTATGGCTGGTAAACATTTAGAAGATCTGAATATAACATGAATGTTGTGCATGAAGATTACAAGTAATATATAGAATACAGTAATAACCAAAATTAATGCCCAGAAAATTTATTCGAAGAAACTAGATAATTAGATATTCAGGGAGTTTTATGATAAGTAATGTCTGTTTTAATCTGATAATTATGGTGTTTCTTTGCTAAGTAGAATTACTTTTCTGGAGGAAACTGATGTAAACTGTATGTGAATTAAACTTTTCGATATGACTTGATTAAAATTCAGCATTTGATAAGAATAATCATTATTATTATTTTTTCTTATAAAGAGGGTATCAAATAAACTTGAATAAGGTGAATAAATTATTGGTTAGCATAATAAAAAGTAGAGAGTTGAAATTTTAAACATGACATTTTCAAACATTTTACTTTAATTTGTCTTTGGCAAATTTGAGAAAACTATTTATTTTTTAAAATATGAGATTTTAGAAAAATTTTACATTGAAAAAATGTTCATTTTCAGTTTAAAAATTTAAATTTTTTTTTAAATCACGAAGACAAATTAAAAATAATATATTTCTGTTTAATTAAGAGAAAAAATTTTGAAATTCTATTAATAATATTTTGAGTTATATCAATTTTAAATTTCTTCATTTTTTTAAAAAAAAATTTAAAATTTTTTAAAATTTAATTTTTTTTTTAAAGTTTAAGAAAATTTTTATGAGGTGTTTTTCTGTAATCATTGCGTGTTTTATCACCAAAAAAAAAATTTTAATTTTTAACTTAGTAAATTTTTTGTTGTGTGTTTAAGTCAATATTTAAAAATAATAAAGTTTTAAGGTTTTTTTATTCATTTTTTGAGTTTGTTTATTTTCTTTAGAGATTGCTTAAACACTTAGTAAAAACTAAGTAGACTCCCTATTTATTATCCGCGGAGTTGGGTGGCGCGGCAATCGCGGATAATCCGAAAATAGGACGAAATTCAACAGAAAACTGCTTCTAACATGTTTTATTTACATTAAAGTAGCAGTACATACATTATAAACAATTACTTTATTTTAATTTACTTTAATTTCTTACTTTTTAACAAAAAAAAATCGGTTAGTTGTCTTTGTTTTTTCGTGTCCAAACACGAAAACCCCTACTTTGAGGTCGCTAAATCTGCCTCTTTTATTGTTTACCTTATTCTAGTTTTAAATTTTTTTTGTTAATTCCGCAATTTATTGGACAGTAAAAAAAAAATAGAAACAGGAGAGGTCCGTGGATAATCGGGAGTTTACTGTATTTTACACAAAAACGTTGTAACACATTTAAACGAAACGACCCCCCCCCCCCCCCGCGGAAAAAAAAATATTTCTGAGAAATAAAAATTAAATGTTTACCATGTAACATACTAGCAACTTTTTAAACATTTGGTTAATAGAAGAATAAAAAATTTGGAAAGATGCAAAAGGATTGAGTCTACACTGACACTAAATCGTTTCAATGATGGCGCGAATATGCAGTAGTATTACGGTGATTTCTGCCGCTTTCTAAGTTTTTTTTTTTCTTTCATTCTTATAATCTTCCGGGAAAATTACTTAAGAAGAAAACAGCAGCGAGTGGGGATAGAAATCGGAAGATCCTCAAGCTTGACTATTAGCAATTTTGTAGAGGAATACGAAAAAGCAGAACCGTAACTAGCGTGCGGCTACTACCGTGGGCGCCAATTACAAAAGGGAGCAAAAACGAAATACGTATTTGAATAATAAAAATCAATAAAAAATATATCAATTAATAAATAGCAAAAAAAAATGAAAATAAAAATGAAAATAGGGAAAAAACGGACTTTTAGGGACATTAGATTAAAAAAGGGACTTTTAGGGAAAAAAGGGACCTGTTGCGAGGCCTGCTGTATTTATATTTAATTATTTCATTGAATTCAGTTATACTAATTCTTTTAAAAGTTGGAATTCCTTCATATACAGCTCAGTAAACAGCAACTCTCTAATGTTAAATGCTAGTAAGAGCATCCCAATTAACAAAAAATCAACACAGAATATCAAAATAGATGTTCTGAATATATGACTATGTCAGAAGAGCATCAAACACAAATTGCTTATTTACTTACACTTCAATATTGATTAAGTGCCTTTGAAACTATTTAAGTCCATTACCTATCTAAAATTAGCAGGAAAATCTCATTTATGATACATTATAAGTATTATTCAACAATTGTTTCCAAGCCTTCCAAGCAGCTGTACACTTATGATATTTTAACACTACTGGAAATATCATGGATTTCATATCCTCTTTTATTTGCTTCAAGATTTCTAATCTGTCAGATGGAGCATGTGATATCCAAGCTTTTTTGTCAATGATCAGGAGATCCATTTGTAATTGAGCCATCACAGTGGCTTGATATCCAAAGGCACAAATATCCAACACAGTGTTTTATTTTTTTTTTGACTTAGTATTACTAATCCTTTGGTGCTGGATTTACAAGAAATTGAAGACATTAACTTTGGCCTGAGAATTGATTGAAAGTCAATTTAATTCTCATCACCATTTGACATACGAGCCAACATCTGAACATATGTGTTGTAACTTTCCTAGTCAAATACTGTGTTCAGTCAAAGCACAGCATTTCCAGGGCACTTGCAGTACATTTACCAAGTTTGATCAATATTTTTTTTCAGTCTTTATCTAAAGCTGGATGGATTTCTTTATTTGCTTCTGATATTTTTTTTTTAAGTAATTGTGTAAAATATAAGAACTCATGATATTGAAGGTATCTTTCTATGCTAACAAATCATAATGTGATCTGAATGAATTCAACATATGAGAGAATCTAATGGATGAATATTATCCTACGAAAACTTACCAACTGTTTAATCGATTTACTTATTTCAATAATTTTATCAAGCTATAATAATACAGACCTAACTCAGCATGGGATTTTTGTATTAAATACCAGTAGAGAAAAATCCTACTAAAAAACTATCTTTCTTTTCATCAAATTCAGCATATTACTTTCCATTATTAAGAACCTCTAGATTTTTTTTTGCAAATCCTACATTTTATTCCGATCAAGTTAATGTATGCCTTTCATAAAATACTCTCAAAAGAGGAGTCTAATTGACCCATGTCATCACAAACAGCATTACAACAGAGTTTTTCTAACAATCTTTTAATTTAGTATGAAAATTGACAATTCATATCTAATAGTAAATAAATATCTTAAACTGCATCTCTGATTATCATTGAGGGTACTTTTCACATTTTTTTTAATACTATTCTTGAGATAACATACTATTCTTGAATGAAGCTAGGTGAATTTAAAGTTAACATGTTACGTGGATTTAGGTCAGATAGTCTATCATTTTTTGGATAATTAAATCAAAATAAATTATCAAAAAACTTATTTTTTGTTTAAATGAAATTTAAAAAGCAATCAACAATAAAATATTTATCAAGTTTTATTTTGTGAAAAGTCAATCCTTTAAAGTTACCTGATCACGAAGTGCATTGATTTTTGCTTGAATAACAATTTTTCTATCAATAACTTCTTCATGTTCTTGTTGGGCATTTCTTGAGCCTTTGATTAAACCACAAGGATATGCTGACATCCCATAGCCCTACGGAAAAAGAAATTATTCATGATATAAATATTACCTTCTTAAGAAATTACAGACAAATAATCCTAGCAAAATAATACAAAAACTGCATTTTTGTTGACATTTTAAAAGTAAAGATCTAAAGCAAAACTACAATTTTAAAACTTGAAAAAAATATGAAAAATATTATTTATTACAAATGACTATTGTTGTACTGCATAAATTTAGTGACTAGGAATTATAAGTAAGACTAAACAAATGAATAGGGAATACTGCTTTTTTATTAGCACTTTAAAAGTATAGTAGATCTTGATTTAACAGATTTTGGATTTAGTGGACGAAAAATTTCAGGTGAATTTTACAATATGGGGGAAGCCCTTATTTTAAAATATTAAAGTGTGTTATTTTGTTGGAAAAACTCCTGTATTTTTAATATGAGCAAAATAAGATCCCTAATATGAAAATATGACCTAATTTCAACAAACGACGTTCCAGCAACCTTGTTCAAGAGTTAACAAAAAGTAAATGGACAGTAGCTTTGTAGAAGTTTGTGAGAAATTCAATTTTTAATCCCTGATAAAATTAAATTAAAACTAACATCAAGGCTTTGAAATATTTATATT
>JAFIDM010000001.1:106914865-106941875 GCA_023159025.1 Thereuonema tuberculata
TATTGTGTGGAACCTCAATGACAATTATATATATAATCCTCCCACAAAGTTATTATTATTATTTTTTTATTCTTATTTAGAATCAAGTAAGTGCTCATCTCCTTGCTATTATTTTAGGCTTATTAAATATTCTTGTTGTTGCTTGGATTCAGATATATATATATATATATATATAAATCAATTACAAGTTACTGTGTCTTCTACAATAACACATTCTTCACTACACCAATTCTTTATCTTACTATTGAAAGGCCTTTTAAGATGTTGCTATTGAACTGGAAACTTGTGAGTGAAAGCAATACTACCTAATATCTACTTAATAACTTAATTATATCTATATATTAAATATTGATAGTACTTACGGTATAGAATACTAATGCTAACATTCCAATCATACTCAGAATGCTGATAACAAACGAAAGGGCATCTTCACCCTCTGGAATAAATAATGAAATTATCAAAATTATTAATTTCTTTTAACATTGAGCAAAAAATTGTTACTTCTTTTTATTTAAATGTGGAATATCTATAAATGTATGTTTTAAGTGAAGTATAAAGTTAGTCATTAGAATTTATTTATAAAGAAAAGAAGCCAACATCTTACTATTTTTGCCAAGCTCGTCAACCAAAAATTCTAATTTTTGCCATTCAGTACCATTGTTTGGAATCTGATCCTTTAACGGAATGAAGGCTCTAGAGAAAATCAAAGTGATTAAAATTAAATTTACAATTCCAAATCATTTTTTCTAATGAAGAAACTACTATAATGAAGAAGTGTACTTTCAGTACGCATTAACCTTCGTTTCCTCTATGATCCCATTACTGTTAATCTTTATACTCTTAATTATATCTCTCAAATTAAAAAGCTTTTATTTCAGACTTATACTTCTATTGGAAATAATTTAGATCAATCAATTTTCAAAGTAAAGAAAAATACACTTATTGGTAAAATGGAAGTATTAGGCATACCAACAAATAAGTACTTCATCAACAAGTGCATTTTTAGCTTATTTCCTTTACTTTATTTCATCCATACACATTAAATCTTCTAAATCAATTGTAATCAGTCAATATTAGGTACATATTTCACTGTTGTCTTTTCTTCTTAGCTGATCAACAAGATATTGTTGACATGACTGTGATTTCACATTTTATTTTAGTCCCTTCTTAGACACTGCATCTATTATGAGATTTTCCAACTACAGTCGGACCTCTATTTAACGAAGTCGCTAAATCCCGAAAAAAAGTTCGTTATATTGAAAATTCGTTAAATAGAGATTCACGTTTTAAAATTACTTTAAACTACATAAGACAGATTTAAAATACATAAACAATAAATATTATTAAAAAAAGTAATAATTTTAATGACATAAAGCATACATTACCACATGTGTACTTAAATTATACTAATAAAATCTGTTGATTTTGTCTGACTGTGAGTTTTTTTTTTTTTTTTTGAAAAAGTGTTTTCGCTCATAGTACGTCTCGCATCTTAGCAATGCACCAAAAATCCCTTCGGTATTTTCTTCAAATTGTAATCCGCGTCGGATTGTTTCAAATGATTTTAGCATTTCATCATACGAAGGTTTTTTTGATTTCTGCATCATGATCATTTCCATTTTCATCATCATCATCTTCATCGCAATTCATAGCGGCATTGTTTTTATTTTTCACACTGTCCAAAATATCCGGTTCAGTTATTGTTTCCGAGGTCTCAACTTCAAAATCAAGTGAAAGATAATCATCAATCAGCACATCATCGTTGATTTCTTCTGTCTCTCACTGTATCCACATTTCTTTCATTTCCTCCAAGGGAATATTAATAGTAAAAACATTTCAAGGAGAAAAAAAATAGATACTACGAAAAAGTTCGTTAAATAGAAAATGCACTTCGCTATGTGGAGGTTATTTTACGAAGAAATTAGCAAAATGTTCTTGGTTCCAAAGAAAAATTCGCAAAATAGAGGTTCGTTAAATAGAGGTCCAACTGTATATGATTTAAAGAGATATCTGGCTTCCAATAAACTGTTCCATCACTTCTCAAGTTCTAGTGAAGCTCATAAGCATGATAGAGCAATAGTGATTCAATGTTCAACCTGGAATTTGACAGTGATCATGTAGTCTTTTCTCTTTTCTTTGTGCTCTCAACTCCAATTTCACCATATGCCACTTCAGCATCTTTCTGCCAAAATGTTAATCATCTTACACCTACATAAGATAAACATATCTCTGAAATACAAGAAATATTCTTTCTAATTGGTCACATCTGTTTTAAATCTTAGTAACTTTCATTCAAACATTCCCAGTCTCTTTTTACTAAATGCATTACATTTCTTGACAAGTTTTATTCAAATAATTCAATATATTTACGATGATTCATCCTTTAATTGACATAATCCCAGTGTTCTTTGCAAATTCTAATCTGGTAGCCATGATAACACCCGAAGTCACTTAAAACCATTCTTAAGACACTTCTGGCTTCAGTTATGTTCAGATATTAATGGTTGATGGATTGGCCATATGGATGTTCAACTGGGATGCTGTTCAGAAATGGCTACCAGCCAACCTGGTTGGCATTGGTTGTAAACTACATCAACTATCAAGAGAGCAAGATCATCCAGTCAACCAAGATGGAGTCATACATAAGTATTTATATTGTAGTTGTCATGATACTCAAGGAAGGGCACTTTTCTCGATTCGCTGTTTGATAATATTATGTGGAACTATATCCTCTGAATAATTGTCTATTCTTGCCCAATAAACATTTTTGCAAAGCCGACTGCTTATATCAGTTATTCATCATTCTCCTCGTCTTTCTAAAGTTTCATTAAAATTAATCAAAGTAACATAATTCAAAGATAGCATCAGCTATTTTGAGCATCAACTGGCGAGTCTGGATGCTCCGGTAGAGGTTGATGTCAGCAGCTCAACCGTCCATCAACTATAAAGGGTGGCCAGGAAGTTCCCGTACCCCCTTTTATGTAGTAACAAATGTAAATATTTAGTATTGAATGTTATTTCAATTGTTGACACTAGAATGCAGGTGGTATTATTATAGCGTTTGAGGAAGGGTATGAGTACTGCAGTCAATCAGATTGCATTGTTCAGCCAGGGCAGACTTAGTGATAATAGTTACTTATTGAAGAGCGGTTAATGGTAAGTGTATGGTAGCTTTCCAAATAATTAAAAAGAAAAATCAAATGTATGAAATGTATTGGATTTTTAGAATGAAATGATGATTCTAAAGTCAAACTTACTTCAATTTTTTTTTAATTTAATTTAAAAAAAAAAAAAAAAAGCATTCAAGTCTTAAAGATTCATCTTGGAGCCATGACTTACCCTAAAATCAGCAAAACTGATGCGACAACAAGGAATACAGCTGTATACTTGAAGGCACTGCACATTCGCTAAAATCACAGAAAACAATTTACTATTACATAGAGAAAATAATTTTGAAATTATAAAGAAATGTTCCTCAATCTTTTTTAATTGTCAACCCTCCCTTTTGCATGTTTTCAACTTGGCAACCCCCGCCACACATACAAAATTTTGCTTAAATATAGTCCCAGCAAATACTAAAATTGTGTATAAAAAAAATCATTATAGCAAAATCTGCATGATCTTCTAACACAAAGTCCACCATTTGCAAATACTTCTCTAAAATATACAATATGGAACTGCCAAACATCGTGCTTTTTCTTTACTTCCACATCTTCAGCATTAGAAAGACACACAACTAGCAATTTTAATTAATACAGATGAAATATGTTAAAATTATGAATTTCATCTTTACAAATCAAGATAATGACAAAGTTTGATTTGGAGCATGATCCATCTAACTGCAGCATTAAAATGAAGACGATAATGATATTCCCTGGGAAGATGGTACAATTTACACTAAAAGGCACATAAATTCTTTGACTACGTGAGGCAGAAAGATCTGCCGAAATATTATGGTGGAAATATAGAAGAAATACAGTCCACATCAGCAATGAAATTTTAATGTACAGCAGGAATTTTCTTTACTAATATATAAAAGGAATTGCCCTTAAAAGAAGGCAATATAATTTGCTAATGGTGATTTATGTCTCTTGATAAAAATTTAGATTTAGATAAAATTTGAAATTTACCAACCATTCCAACAGACCAGTCATCCTCTTTTTCTTCATAGTAAAAGTAAATGAAAGGTATAATTAGGAACATGAACACCAGCAGACATCCATAAAGAGCTGAAAGTAAAAATGTCATCATTGTTATTAATTTATTGTTAGCAGTAGCAAGTAGCATTTTAACACCCCCCCCCAAAAAAAGTAACAAAATAATTGAATAAATTCAAACTCAATCAGATCAAAAACTCAATTTTAAATGGCTTCATCTATGTGAGGTTTTGTAATTAACTTCTCAAAATTTGATAGTATTTTTACTTAGACGCTTCCTTTTACCAAACTTAAAAAACACATTTCATGGAAATGAAAGATTACATTGAAATTAATTTCAAAACAATTGTGTAAATTTTGTTTATGAATTCAGAAAGAATGTACTGGTTCCATATCAATATAACAAATCTGGAGTGCATTTTTTTTCTTTATTTCATTATTATATTTTATTTCTGTTGATAAGCTGAATAACATTCTGTTTTGTTATAAAATAAAAGAAATATGAATTTCCAAACCCTTACATTTCTCAGTTTTTATGTAAGTGAATAATCAAAGCCTCCTCTGAATAGCTTGAATATGAACATTTTCATATGAACAGAGTGGATGCCATTGGCATTGGTTTCTTTAAGATTTTATTGTCGTTAACCTAATACTTAAAATATTCTTATCCTTCGATATATGAAGGAACTGAAAGACAAAAAAAAACCACAATAAAACTGGCAACAAATAATAACGTAAATAGTAAAGGCTAAAAACTACGTTAAACACAATTCTATCAGATAGTGATAAATGGTGGTGAACGGACATTTACACTCTTTTTAACTCCAGATAAATATATATGGCTAATATTTTCCTTTTCTAAACAACAATAAATAAATTTTCTAAATTGTATTATATTTTATATGTAATTACAAATATAAATTTACTCATTGAAAAGTTGTAACTAAGTTATTAAAATATCTGTAGTAATTCAGTATGACACTTTTTTTCTATTAAAACAAAAGAATCATCTTAAACAATTTAATATAAGAGTTCAAAATTTCTTTGTAGATAATGAGATAATATATTCTTTTATTCTTTCTAAAGATGAATAAAAGAATACTATTAAAAATAATTTTTTTTATTATTATTTAAAATAAAGTTATTTAAATGTAACAGTTACGAAAAATTTTGAAAGAAGCGACTTACAATAATATCCATAAAGGACACTATCTTCAATGGACTGTCTAATGCTACTGTCATTTGCCCAATCCTATTAAAATAAACAAGAACAACAATAAATCACTTTATGATAAATAAAGTAAGTGAACTGAGTAAAATAAAGTTGAAAACCTGACGTGCACTGTGAATTCATTTTACTTGTTTATATGTTTAAATTATTAAAATTCTGAAAATTTTTGACATAAAAAAGCCAATGCAAAGTCAAAATGAATGTCAGCAGATAATAATAAATTATCTTCTTCCGGCGAATATCAAATTTGTATTAATTAAAAATTTGTTCTATTGTATCTATCAAAACTATTGAAAGACAAAAAAATAATAGCATTAAAATAAATTTCTTTATTATTTGCTTTATTTGTGTCGATAGTCCATCAAAAATGCAGAGAAGCATGTATACAAAAATATTCCGTAGTGTATTTGATGTCAAAGCAGCTATGAGTATTCTATTCTTCAAGAAATGGTATAATTACTCTTGGGTCATCATAGTTATAGATTACAACAAAATACTTAGTGAATTATAAATAATAAAATTTATTTTACTCAAAGTTCCAATTAATCGTTAACTTTAACTGTTAGGGAAATATTGCCTTTGCTATAACTAGTTTTAATATCAGTAGACATTTTTTATTTTATTCCCATTACTACTTGTAATGAGGACACTAACGGATATGTCAGCATTTTAAATGTAGAGGAAGTCAACAAAAATGTGCAATCAATAATTGTATTTTTAATTTTTTTTTTTCTTCAAAAAAATGTATTTGGATTCCATGAATACCACTGGACGCAATTTGATACACAGAATCCCATTAATAAGAAATTAGCAGAAAACTTTCTTGATTGAAATAAACTGATTACTTCTGCTGCTAATAATATATATCAATAGAAAAGCTGATTAAAACTGACCTTGAAATTTCCATTTGCATCTTTCATAAATGAAACCAGAAAGACATCAACTGGGACCAAAAGAGTTGTCAGTAGAGCTACTGTCAAAGCACAAATTGCAGTAAGTGTTGAGCTAACTTCACTGTCATAGCGGCTTTGGAAATAGCGTATATAAAACCATGAAAAGACCAAGGTGAGCTAAAAAAAAAATATAAGGAAATCAAATACAAAAATTGACACTGAAATATAATTGAAATACTGAATGAATAAATCGTATTCTTAACTATGATATTCTATGTAATTTAAAAAAAGCTGAAACAAATTTATGATAATTAAATTTCCTGAATTTAAATTAATTTCTCATCATTGGTACCAAAGAACAACTTTCTCTGGATTATTATCCGCCATCAACGGAGGTTCCCAAATAAGCAAATGGTTTAAATCAGTGGAGACTCTTATGCTAAACAGAATTCAACCAGACATTGGCTTCCCATGGCAAACAAAAAATAATAATTCATAAAGAAAGTTTTCATTTCAATTTTCTGATTGAAATACACCAGAGCCAAAGACTGATTCAATTATAGTTTTTTTTTTTTTCAGAAAGCAGCATTCTACTTTATTTTTTTTTCTTTCTTGTATTAGAGATAAGAAATATCATCGAGTGATAATGGGACATCAAAATTTAATAGCTATCATTACATGCTTTGATATGTTATAGAGAGTTACAAATCTGCCAAGTGAAGAACGTTGCCACAATAAACAATGCTTTTGAGTAAACCTCAAGCCAAAAATCACAGGGGCTAAGATCTGGCGAACATGATGGTCATCTTGTTGGGAATATGCAACTGATGATTCTATCTCCTGTGAGGTGTTGTCGCAACAATTGTTGAACATGACGTCCTTTATGGGGAGGTGATTCATCTGCATAAATGCTGTTCTGTCGAGGCATCCTTTTTGCTGGAGGTGCGGTATGACAAAACTATGCAACATTTTCCGATAAAGAGTTATGGGTACCATAGCTAGTCACAGGTCCAGTTGAATGGATTTCCTTAAAAAAAAAAAAAAAAAAAAAAAAAAAACAACAATGGGCTGATCAGAAATGTGGCCATTAACCTTATTATTGCAACTCTTGGAGGTAGCTGATGTTATAGGGATAGTTGTGCAATGTTTTGTACAAACATCTCCATACTATTCTGTACGCTACATCTAGGCATGAGCATTATGCAAACCTGCAACATTCTCACATGATTGCTCAACGACTGCCATTGCCTTCAATGTCTTCAGTCACTTGAGGTATTCCAGGTTTACGACCTCTTCTTGCTTGGACTTTGAAGCTTCCTGTCTCTTCAAATCTCAGTGGACCTTCCTGCAATGATTTGCAACGTCTTGTGCACGAAGCCCTGCCCAAGTGTTTTCACCATTCTGGTAGAATAACTTTAAATAAAGCAAAGTAAGGTGCATTACGGCTGCATGAGAACCATTGCACTTATTGAAGAATGTCTCCGACTAGCCTCACATTTCATTTTATACCTGATTCGATGCCTTACGACGTATGAACTATGCAAATTTCAACAATTAGTGCCACTCACAGCACCATATTTCCCCCTGTCGGTTATCTTTTGAACTATAGTCGGACCTCTATTTAATGAACCTCTATTTTGCGAACTTTTCTTTGGAACCAAGAACATTTTGCTAATTTCTTCGTAAAATAACCTCCAAATAGCGAAGTGCATTTTCTATTTAACGAACTTTTTCGTGGTATCTATTTTTTTTTCTCCTTGAAATGTTTTTATTATCAATATTCCCTTAGAGGAAATGAAAGAAATGTGGATACAACTGAGGGAAAAAGAAGGAATTAACGATGATATGCTGATTGATGATTAT
Organism: Thereuonema tuberculata; assembly: GCA_023159025.1. Lineage (NCBI taxonomy): Eukaryota > Metazoa > Arthropoda > Chilopoda > Scutigeromorpha > Scutigeridae > Thereuonema > Thereuonema tuberculata. Next base: position 106,923,010 of record JAFIDM010000001.1, read on the forward strand.
CTTTCACTTCATTTTGAAGTTGAGACCTCGGAAACACTAACTGAATCGGATATTTTGTCAGTGTGAAAAATAAAAACAATACAACTATGAATTGCGATGAAGATGATCAAAATGGAAATGATCACAATGCACAAATCCAAAAAATTTCGTATGAATGAAATGCTAAAATCATTTGAAACAATTCGACGCGGATTACGATTTGAAGAAAATACGCCTGAAGGGATTTTTGATGCATTGCAAAGATGTGAGACATACCATAAGCGAAAACACTTTTTCAAAACAAAAAGACAAAATTAACAGACTTTATTAGTAAAATTTAAGTACGCATGTGGTAATGTATGTTTTATGTCATTAAAATTATTACTTTTTTTAATAATATTTATTGTTTATGTATTTTAAATCTGTTTTATATAGTTTAAAGTAATTTTAAAAAGTGAATCTCTATTTAACAAATTTTCCATATAACAAACTTTTTTTCAGGATTTAGCGACTTCGTTAAATAGAGGTCCGACTGTATTTGTTTTACTGCAGATATCTTTTCCCCGTGATCTGGAATGTATACAGTCCAAGTCTGACGTTATTTAGCCCACTGGTTCTCTCTCCAGAGTGCTCTGTATAGGGATACTTTAATTTGAATCACCTTGTATATATATCATTGTGTGATTATGTTAGAAGTTCAGTAAAATTCGCAGAAAATGGTATGAAGCAGCGGTTCTTAACCTGTGATCCATGAAGCCTTGAATAAATATTAAGAAAGTTTTACAGTTAAAATACAAAGAAAGAAAATGAAACTAAAAATCTCATGACACGAAGAGTCTATAGATTCTAGAATAGAAAATATACTTCACACCTATATCTTGTTACAAACATTTGGTTCAGTGTTCAGTATTATTATTATTATTTTAAATTTTGAATGGCACTGCTCCAACAAAAATATTATAATAAGGTGCATGTGCATCTAATTGTTTCTCCCTTCTCTCCAAATTCTTGATGAGCAACTTTAAATAAATATTTGATAAGAATAAATACTTTAGACTTTAAATCTTAAAGTCTTGGGAGTCCTCGAGAACCAAAGAAATTTAAAGGGGATCTGTGGTCAAGAACCACATGTATATAGGATTGCTATAGCTACCGAGACCATGTCAGTGGAATATGATTAATTAGCAATGAGAGGTATTGATATGATGTCTGTATAAGAGTGTGAATGGTGGGAATTCCAAAGTTAACAATATTGTTTACTGGCAGATCAGATTCTTGAATTATTGCCAGAACAATAAAAGACAAATTACTTATCAACAAAGGGTTGCAAGATAACAAAATAAGCAAAGGAACACAGGCCAAAACGCAGAGATATAGAAATTTTGCAATTGTCATTCTTTTATAATATGGTGGCAGAGAGATAATTAATTACAAATTAAATTGCAGGTCATGGAGATGACTGGGATTGATGGACATTGCTAAGGATAAAGATCCACAGAATAAAAAAGAAAGAAAGAAAAAAAAGGGTGATCATAGTTCTGTGCCTCCCTATTTCAGGTGCATGCAAATACTGTTGTACTCCACTGTTGAAGTATTGCAACACAATAGATGGTCTGGGAAGATATCAAGCAAGTTTCTGAAGTATGATGATTGGTAAAGAAATAAAGTGAAAGGATATGGTTTAATAAAAAAAGCTCCAAATATCTCTACTCAGCAGTGTTAGTATTTTAAGTACTGAATATAGATCTTATATGAAAGGAATGTCAGGAATCAGCATAGGAAGCAATGAAATGCTGATGAGGGAATATTCACTGCTATTAAATGGCGGTAAGTGACAAGTTAGAACAATTAGCAAATCAAGTTGGAGATTCCTTTATATATAAAAACAACAAATTTAAAAGATAGAGAGGTTTCAACGTTGATTAGCCAATTAATGTAATCTTCAAGAAAGAAAATTGTAAAGATATCCAAAATTTCATGTTAATCAAACGGATGTGAGTCATATCAACACAACCCTGTTGATAACAACTCATGGATTGCCATTAGTTAACGTTCATTTTTTTTTTTTTTTTTTCCATTTTATATACAACATTTTCTTAATTTAGAATGTTTCAAGTACAAAGCAACAATTAACTATTCACAATGAATATCAAATCGTAGTTTTAAAGCTTTAATGTAATTTTAAATTTACATCACATCAGAATTTCTTGGTTGATATGGACTTTCTTTTTAATAAAAGGTTTAAGAACAATTGGAGGAAAAATTTGGTTACTCCTTTTTCCATCTACTTTTCAAATAATTATTATCAAATGCGGAGATAAATTTTTAGTTGTGGGATTCCTTTCAGAATCCCATTTATTTTAATAAGACTTAAGTGACAATGGTCCAAATTTTACAGCACTAAGGTAATGATTTATTTATACTAGTACAAACTTTGAGGTGCCAAGTATAAACAACAAAAAAAAAAAAAAAAAAAAAACATCGATTACATAATGATTAAATAGTTGAAAACGTTCACCTGAATAGGCTCCAAGAAAATACTTTTAGGAAAAAGCATCTTTACAGTCGACATTTATGAGATATTTTAAAACTATAGTTTACATTGAGTCATAATGAATAATCTGTCACTGTAAGGAATATTTAAAGGAGTATAGAATCTTGATAATATATCGGTATCTAACTTTGATTGCCAATTATTTGTATATTTCTTATAAAGTATTGAAATTCTACATAATCTTTATATGAACATTTTTTCGATGAACTATCATAAATATTAGTGAACTTAATCAATATATTTCAATTAGAATATAATAATTTGCCTCTTTATGATTACATTTTCAAATTAGTAATTTTATTTCGACATAAACAGGATTAGGAACTTGAATATGGGCCAATTAAAATATCCATCTATTTACTTCATTTAAAGACCTATACATATCTTTAAAGTTGAACAAAGTTGACAGTAGCTTTATAATAGAGTGCGGTAAATAAACTATAAAAATATAATTTGGAGATCAATTGGTTCCCTATGATTCGCAGAAATCGTTATAAATCTAATAAAGAAACTTTCCCTTTAATTTCTTTTTAAGTCGTAAGTTCCTACAAAATCCTTTTGCCATTTGTCTTTTACAAATACGCATCACTTTAATCCAGGACTATAAATAAGAAATATTGGCAACGTATTTGACCCGTCGACAGCCAATTTCTCTTCGAAGTCAACTGTTATATCAGAACATATAAAAACAAAACAAAATTAAAGTCAAAACAAAAACATGGTATCCCCGTATGAAAATAACGAATTCTTAGATTACAAATAAAAATTTGAAAAATAATACGCATTTTGTAAATAAAATACCTTTCATGTACCGTATATTTTATTTGTTTCGATTTTGAGTGCTATCTTTGAAGTTACTAACGAAATCGACACTCTCGTATAAAGAAATAATAAGCATCATTGTTTCCTCTACAAAATTCTTTCATACTGTAATTTGTAAATACGATCGCCATGAGAACAAAAAAACAATATAGCGAAAAACGATTTATCAACACAACAGCTGACATTGCTTCGGAAGAATTTACGGGCCACTGACGAATAATTTTTACGCGCCACATATTTCGCGATCGAGTTTCTGTTTTCCGTAGAGAAAAGTTCTGCGTCCCCCCAGGTCTCTTACTTTCATGTACAGATTTTGTGACAACTCTGAAATGAAGCTTACCAATAAAAATACGCCAAACGGGATCCATCCCGAAGCCACTGCACCATGGGGAAACTCCATTTTGTTCACCGATCACATGATCACTTTCCAGCACTATTTCATTATTTTAACTATCTCTCATTGGTCAATTGAATGACGTCATCGTGCTTAGGAAAAATTTTACTTTCATGAAGACCATGAAGTTTCTTAAAAATTATTCAAGCTGATCTAAAAAGTTTCTGATTGAAAATTTAAGACCTAATGCCGAAAATAAACGTTGAACGCCGTTCCATTCCACCTGTTGAAAACACAATTTTGTTTTGAACTGGTGCGATAATTATCAATTAAACTTGAACTTCCACTTGGAAATGACGTCATAACAAAGCGCGCCAAATTGAGAAGAAACTTCGGAGCAAGTTTTCTGTGGAGAAGCAAGATGCAGTTTACCGGTCGACAAGTGAGGAAAAAATTTACCCCAGTATTGGGTGACACCAGTGATTTATATCCACATGCTGTTCAAATGTACAGAGATCCACCTTTAGAAAGTATTAATCTGCAGGAATTCGAAGACTTTGCAATAGAAAGATTGAAAGGTAAGGATATCAATATTACTACATAAAGCTTTTTCAGAAAATACTTATTACGTGAAGAATAGATAAACAGATTAACCCTCTGGAATTTAAAACAAAACATAAAAAAAAAATTTATTTCGTTATAATAATTGAACAAGTTCTTTCCAATCGTTTCCTATTATTTTTATTAATTCTATAAAACAATTGCTATTTCTGTGTATTTGATTTTCACGAAAATAAAGGACTTCCCTATTAAATTTCATTGTCATGCACAAAACGTACCAATGAAGCTTTCCAAGAAACTGATTTTTAATAAAAAAAAAAATGGATTTTTGGAGTGGAATCAAATGTGTTTGTCATTAGGAATAAAAGAATGTCCTGCCAAATGTACTTTTTGTGAACTCTTTCTGTTTTATTAATTAATTATATTTTAGGATGGATGTTGGACTCTGGGAAGTCTTCACTCTTAAGGCTCATTACAAATGATTTTATTATAATCGTAAATTGTAACTTTTCTTAGAACCTTGAAGATCAGTAGCAAAAAACAGAGCAATGAAAGATCGCAAATGATGACTTATCAGGGTCATTCTCATTTTCATAAGGACGTGGAGAGAGAGGAAGTTAGAAACATTTACTTCAAAGTATCGACACCATAAGGGAGCAGGGAATTCCTAAGTGGAAATAACTGAGAAATCTGATTAAAAAGAAAATTTAAATCTCAAGACCTTCAGTAATGCCTATATATATATATATATATATATATATATATATATAAAAACAAACACAGTGTTTACTTTTTTGCTTTTGTACATCCTGACAAAAAATTGAAGGGCCATGGAGGAAGCGTCCAATTTGAATGAAACTTTGTAAATGCAATTTGGATGAAAAGAATTGGAATTGATTCACATTTCACAGTGAAAAATAAATGTTCCTTGAATAATAGCAGTATCATTGTTACATTTTTAGTATTGTGTTGAGCTGCTATGCCGTTGATAGACTGGAGTGAAACAGAGGCCTGATGTTGTCTTGGAAGAGATCACATTTGTTGCTAGTAGTGATAGGATTAGAGGCAAGATTAGCAAGGTACTCCGCTCTGCTAACTGTCTTCCAGTAAAAATAAGACTTAGTTTTCCTGGCGTCAACAAATGAAAAATTATTTTTGGGAGATCAACAAGGTGAGGGCGGTGTAGTAATCTGAACTTTCAGACGTAGACTGCACTGAAGAAAAACCCTACTGCCACTGTTGAAAGGAAAACTAACTCATAACTGAAATAAAAATCTCTGACCTAAGAGATTCCATCTCTTCCTCCCCTTGGGCACATTTCTGCCCAGGCTCTACTGCCTCCCCAAGATTCACAAGGACGCCCCCACCCCCACCCGACCTATTGTAAGCACTATTAACAGTCCTACCTATAAACATGGCCAAATTTCTGTCTAAAATTCTTCTACCTTTAATTGGAACATGCTCCCATCATGTTAAGAACTCCAGTGACTTGTAAAAATGTTCCACAACTTGGAATCTACACCCGATGACCTTTTAGTTAGTTTCAATGTAGTTTCCATCTTCACCAGGGCACCACTGCAAGACTCTACAATTATCTTCCCTCTTCTTCCCGGAGTTCACTGCTCTGTTTAATCATACCTTGATATCAACATATTTCATGTATAATGGTGAGTTCTATGGACAGGTTGAAGGTGTGGTCATGGATCTCACCTCTCACCATATATTGCCAACTTTTTTATAGAACACTGAACACCAAGCCCTGTCCACAGCACCTCATAAAGCCTTTTACAGATATGTAGATGGCACTTTTGTCATATGGTCTCATGGCAAAGAAATTTTGAACCAGTTCCTTTCCTTCCTTGAACAATCGACATCCAATCATTAAATTCATGATGGAAGTGGAGGAAAATGGTGGCCTACCATTCCTCAATGCAGTAGAGCCCCAATTATCCGCGAGTGCCACGAAAAACTTTTTTAATTACGAACCTCAAAAAAGCTAATTTTAATCCAAGCCAACAACAGGGAAAGTACAGTAGGCCCTACAGTGCGTAGGTCGAAAATTACTGGCAGGTTTATTGTGCATCGTAATCCTATAGGCCTTCTCTGAATTTGTGGATGAGTGGCAGGCTCTTGCTCTGCAGAAAGGTTTGTGCTGTACTATATTTTAAAAGTTTTGCATATTATGTTTTTTATATAATAAAATGTAGTTTTTATGCTGAAATATTTTTTTTCGTTTTTACACCTCATTTTTAATCTTTTTTTGGGTTATCCGTGAATCCCTTGCCACACAATTCCGCAGATAATCGGGGCTCTACGGTATTTTTCTCCGATGCAAGCCCAATGGGAAATTAGGAGTTTACATGAACTCTACTCAAACTGACTTTTACCTCAATGCCAACAGCTGCCACTATCCAGCCCAACAAAATGAAGTTGTTTCCAGCCTGATTCATCGTGCCTTTGCTATTTCAGAAGAGAAAACCTTTCTGGAGAAGTTCAACATCTTTACAAGGTACTACATTGTAATAGTTATTCCTCTAAAACCATTACAAAGGCCATCCAAAGAAAGAAAGAGGAAATAAATATCCTACATGTGAGATGATGTCCAAACCCTTTTCCACAGCTGTCATTCTTTACTTAATAAATGTTTCTGGAATTCTAGAATACATCCTCTCCAAGCACGACATTTAGAACCGTTTCTCCCCCCCCCCCCCCCCCACACACACACACACACACACACAAATCATAAATCTCCTTTCCCCAGTAAAAGACAATCTTGGACTTAAAACTCCCGGTGTTTATCTGTTCCCTGCTCTTGTGAAATATATATTATATATACATCTCCTGAAGAAGGCTCGAGGCACCGGCCCGAAATATCGAACGAACCTCATCCCTGAGTGGGAAAATCCCTCAGACAAGGATCCCTACAGTATCATATTACATCATAAAAAAAACTTAAAACATAACATAACTTTGGTGCACACTGTTTAACATTGAGGGTTGTTCAAATCTCCCTTTGACCTAAATCTTCTGTGCACCAATATTTGTTAGTTGCTAAATCGCTGCCGAATCATCAAAATTTAACAACCCAATTTTCTTCTGTTAAATTATTCCTCAACCAAAAAACTCCCATCAGCCCTTCTCATAGTTCATCGTTATCAAGATGACTAAAATAGACTCCGATTGAAATCGGCTCCTGTGATTTTGACAATGACTTATAACTGTATTTATTCTACTAAAAGTTCTCAAAATAATGTTAAATACAGCTAAAATGCCTTGACAATTCTTGTCTTCGTTGGAAAAAGTTGGCCCTCGTGTTTCGTTCTCCTTCTTGGAAGCTGCCATTTTAAAAACATTTAAGCATTTTAAGTATTTGCAATGCAAAAAGTGATTCTTTCATTATGTTAAATGTTATAAACCAATTGCAGCCACTTTTAGAAACTCAATTCATTAACAACAACTCAGCAGTTGAGTTTTGTACAATTGTGTTTGGCACAGACCAAATTTTATTTGAAGACTGATTACAAGTAGCAACTCATCAACTGACAACTGCTTTGGCAGAGTGTTGGTGCATGTGGTCTACAAATATATTCTTTAATTTTCATTTTGATCTTTTTTTTTTGGTTTTATGTAGTTATTGTCAGCAGCATTTAATTTCAAAGCTTCTTATAGCATTACTAATTGTAACACAAATTGCTTTAATTAAACATAATTATTGATGTACTATTTCTTTGTTTTGTTTTAAAGGTTTGTCAGATTCCTCATTAATACTCATAATTCACTTTTTTTTTTTTCCTTCTAGTTCTTCGCCTTGTAGAGGAAGTTTCTTTTAGAGAAAGAAGAGGTACTGAACACTTCGTCACAGAGCTTTCCACAAAACTTAGAAAACATAACTTAAAAGAGTATTGCTCTCGTGTAAGTTTTATATATTCTATACTAATTGTTTTTGAAGCATCTTTTAATATTCCTTCCATTTTGTCCAGTGTCCGGGAATGCCTTTGGTCCTTAAACATCCTGTTAAACATGTCACATTTAATCTTTTGTGAGCCTATTGTCCATGTAACTCTTCTTCTTGACACTGTATACAATGTTAAAATTCCAGGTTTTTAATTTAACCCATCATGAATTAGAGCTTAATTCTTCCTTGCTGTTATCTTTAATAATTCCGTATCCTTTACTGTGTATGATCAGTTGCATTTGGATTTTCAGGATTGCTTTTACAGATATTCAAATGCCTGTGGGTTGGAAATTGCACCCATTTTTTTCTTTAACTAGGCCATCCCCATCTCCCACTGGTAAGTATGAGATAATCCAAGAAGAATCGATTCCAAGCGGTTATGGCAAAAAGTGAAATTTAAATTTTAATCTAGTAGGCTAAAACTAATGAGTTATTTTCTTTTTTCTCTGACTCTTCTCTCATTGCGCCACATACACACCTTATAAGAAACAATAATTTATCCATTAGTCCCTGTGGCCTAATGGATAAGACGTCTGACTTCAGATCAAAAGGTTGCTGGTTCGATTCCAGTCGTGAACTTTTATTTCTATTTTTCACAGGAAATTAGCAATTGTGACAGAGAAATAAAATATTTTAGTAATATAAATTAGTTGGGGTTTTTTTTTTTTTCATCTGCTTTATCTTCATTTGCTAACAAATCTTTCCAGCTTCTCTGCTTTGCTTGATTATGTCTATGATGATTGTCCTAGCACTTCATTTAATTCCTTTTAAGTTCACTCACTTAAGGCAATATTAATTTTGAAGATAGCTAATTACGAGAAATATATTTTGGCAATAAACTGGGGAGCATTTGCTTGCTGATGAAGAAAAGAATGTTAAATATTTACATTGCTACCACAAAGATCTGTTTACTAAGTAGCTATTTACAATAGCAACAGATGCAATTATGTTTTCAAGGCTTTAACATAATTTAAATAATTATCCAAGATGTAAAAGCTATACACTGAAAATGTATGATGTTGTAATGAGATTTTTCCTTTTTTTTCTGTTAAGCAAAGTACTCTGTACTGTAATAATTTTACTATTGTAATATAAATATGAATAAAAAATTTCAGAAGCTCTAGATACCATCTCTAATCCTAAGATATGTTAGTTGCTAATTTCATTGAGACTTGGTATTTTGGAGGTTTCATTGTCTTTCCTATATATTTAACTAGCAAAAATACTCGAGCATTGCTCAAATTACAAAAAAGAGTTGTCCTTATGTTCCCAGTTGATACAAAATCATGTGATGATTACAACGAAATGTTATATTCTTATTTTGTAACTTGAAAACCCAGTAAAGTATCCTTCAGCAAAGTTTGCCCCTCCCTCCCCTTACACCCCTTAGGATCTGAATGTCGAAAATTCGTCAAATACATATACTTAGGTTTTGGCAAAGAACACTCATGAAATTTCGTTTGCAAATGAAGCGGTTTCAGAGATATGCGTACCCTTCAAGAAAGTCTTTCCCCTCCGTTTACACTCCTTAGTCCGGATCCTGGATTTCGTTGTTCATGCATGTGAACCTCTGTGCCAAATTTGGTAAAGATCCATTGAGAAATGGCAATGTTTCAAAACAAACAAACACACACTCTCGCTTTTTATGTAGATTATTTTTTTACCTACTTGATCACTTACTGAAATAGGATAAACTTCAATTAAGAAGTTTTTGTAAATTTGTCCCATTTGGCCACATTAGGCTGTTAAAGTATTTGGTTCTTATTTTTTGAAATAAACAAAAATAACCGTGAACAAGATAATCGGCTTTTCAGAGATATCATCTTGTAAATACTTGGTTTCAACCATTGTTGTTTAAACAAAGATAACTTTTTTAAAGAAACTTTTCTAATTCTTTTTAAATTTTTACTTTTCATAAAATTAGAAAGTTAAAATATAATCGTCTTTTTAATTGAAATAATAGCCCTTGTTTTTTTTCCTCTTTAGATGAGTGGTGATGAAACCAAATCAAAAGAAGAATTTCAGTTTAGGAGGAAAGATCATATTTCTCATTTTATTTTAAGACTGGCATATTGTAAAACGTAAGTTTTATTTTCTAAATATGTTTTTGTGCTGTTACTTTTTGGAGTAACGATAAAGGACACAGGTTCATAACAAATTCAAATTCATTAAAATCTGCAGATTTGTATGTGTGCTATTAGAGTAAGTAGGATCTTTGTCTTTGCACTGGTTCTTTTTTGTTCATTTTTGCCCAATCACAAGATGTAATTAAAAATCGATCACAGTTAATTAAGGAACAACATACAGGCAACCAAAACTTTTCATCACAACGTAATTTATGAACAAGATCAGTGATTGTGAGAAAATTTCAGACCTAAAAGTTCAATATAGATTACTAGTAATTCTGGAAAAAAAATTCCTGAAATTTCTTGGTAATCGATGATTTGAACATTGAACTTGAAGATACCTTTCAAAAATTTATCAGATCTAGCAATTTCTCAGTGAAATTAGATGATGCAATAATTCACTCCATATTTCTTTCTTTCATGTGATTTTGTCCACATTTGCTCTTACTTTTTCCATAAATGCTGGATTATCACAGAATTAAAATATTTTTAATCCTTCTTTAGTAATATGCTAATGCTATCTTTTAACACAAATATCAACGACCATTGTGTGATTCGAAAATGCTTAAGATGTTTCCATCTTAAATTTATCTAAGCAAAACTTTAGTTACTAGAGCACTTACATAATGTGCATTATTGTTTCTATCAACATATTTTACAGGAAAATCATTATTAAATTTATTATTCACCCAAATATTTTTTTTCTTATATTTTTATTATTATGATTATCAGAAAATTCATACCATAACCATCATGTTGGCAGATCTGTAGTGAGATACCAAGAATGACTGAAATTATTTTTGTTCAAGTTAGAAGTTTTTCAAACTTCCTTCCATTTGCTGGCATGATTTAATTGTCAGTCCTGTTGCAAACTATTTTAGTCTATGTTCAAACCTATTGACTTTGATGTTCACTTGTGAGTTTTTGTTTTTGTTAAAATTATTACTATTAATCACAATCTGTAGATTTGCCCCACAGTTATATTCTGATTGATTTGAAATAAATGTTAACAACAAAAAATGTGTACTTGGCATAAAAACATAGTTTTTTCAGCATCTTTGTTTTCTTTTTTCAGATGGTTATTATTAGTATACTAGCCGGGTACCGTCGCTTCGCTCCGGAACCCTTACATGTATAGCATTAAAAAAATTAAAAAAAAACTATTTATTTAGCAAATTAATATCTAGATTGGAGAATATACGACTTCCCAGCCCGTTGTGGACTTCTCCACTTAACTCAGATTGGCACAGCTTAGCCGCAGCTGCTTTTGCGCCATAAAACACCAACCAACAACAACAACAATAACTTAACTCAGGTGTATTGTGGGTTTCAGCCCCCCACTCCATGGGTGTGTTTATCAAAAAAATGTATCATCACTGATTGATGCACTAAAATTTAATGATTTAAGAATTTTCATTTTTACGTGCCTTCACAAAATTCTCACAATAGCCAACATGAAATGTTTCACATTTTTGCATATATCTTGCAAACGCAGAAACGTTTGGGAATGACTGATATATTGTTCGATAGAACTTTGAAATACCAACATTTTGTATTAATACAGAGGGTTGTTTACAATCTATGGTAACGATTTGCATGGCGCGTGACGACGCAACCAATCACAGTAGGTATGCAAATTTATGCAAACGTACAGGTGAGTACTTAAAGATTAGTGTGGAGGGGTGCGAGTTAGTTTGTTCAGAGAAATGCTGCCAAAAGTGTCACAGTTTTGGGAATGGTACGTTACAGCCCTTTCCGACGCGAAATTTAGTTATTCCGCAATAATTACGGCATTTAGAAAAAGAGGTTTCACCATTTCGAAGAAATGAGTTCATAATGTGTTGGCTGGTGTTGGTTTGGCCCGTACAGGACAGATTTCCGGGACTGAAAAGCAAGCAAATCCAAGGACACCTATAAGTCGCACAAAGACTGTCATTCAGAAAGTCAAGAAAATGGTGACGGGGAACAATCCAGCGACCCAAAGGACCATTGGTGCGAAGGTAGGAACATCTCTTCGTACCGTAAACAAGATTATCCATAAAGATTTGGGACTTCAAAAGAGACATAAAAGCAAAGTTCACAAGCTCTTACCAAAGCACATTTCAGAACGTAAGACAAATTGCAGAAAACTGTATGAACGACATCTCGCTGGGGATAAATGGAAGTATGTGGCCACATTAGACGAAGCATATGTTTATCTGTCCGACTGCAATAAACCAAGGGCGATTTTCTATCGCCCAGTGGGAGCCAAATCGTTTCCAAATTGGTACAGAGAATGTCGTGAAACTTTTTTGAAGGGTTATTCCTATCAAGGCAAGCTACAGATACGGAGGGTGCCTCAAAATGTAAAGGTGAATTCTGCTTACTATCAGGATCACGTACTGACACCAATTTATACACAGGAACTACCTGCTCTTTACGGAAACGACGTTTCCAAGGTCCGTCTCCACCAAGACAAGGCGTCCAGCCATACGTCCAAATTGACCCAGAATTTTCTGACACGAATGGAACAGCAAACCGGAATCCAGGCTATACCGTTTACCGAGATACCAGTGAAGTCTCCAGACGCATTTTTGCGCATTTGGACTATTAAAACGAGCCTTGGGAAGACGACGTCCTCGTTCATTGGATGGACTCTGGAAATGTTGTCAGCAGGAGTGGCAACGTATAAGTCTTCTCGTTCTTCGCAGTAGTCTCCTGCAATGGAAACTGCACTGCAGAGCGATAGCAGTATCTCATGGCCATCAAATAGAGCATGATCGTTGGTGGAGAAAGGGAATTTCTGGGAAATAGACCCGAATCCAAATCGTTACCATAGATTGTAAACAACCCTCCGTATAACGTATCAATATAATTGTTCTCTTCCAATTTTTATACTTTTTGTTTAAATTGAAAAAAAGTCAAAATTTGACCCTTTATAAGGTGCCCTCTTGGAAACCAAAAACATTTTTCGAAAGATTTTTGTAGCATTTTGTTTGTCTTAAAAAGCTCTACATTTTATCCATTTCCATGACCAATCTATCTCTCATAGTTTGGTCAAAAAAGTGGAAAAATGTAAGTTCTTATGAAACGATGACAGAATAACGCTTTTATTATATAAGATTCAATTTCTTTCTCATTTTCATGTCTTCACAACTAGTGGTTTTTTAAGGGGTTGTATCATTCTGCCTGTAGGAGGCATACACTCCTGTCAAACTATCACACTTATATTAACTTCAATTCTCATTTCATGCGTTTGTATATTGGATATTTTCCATCACCGAACAAGCATCAAATTTATGATTAATTCTCCAGTCTTTCTCTTTAATTCTTTCAGGGTGATATATTTCAGTTTATTTGGGGTTTTTTTTTTTTTTCAATGCTTTCTTTCTTTCTAGGAGCAATTATGAATTTAACAAAGTATTTGGTTACTCCATGCCAGAAAGTCAACTCAGATTAGAAAATTTGAAAGAGATAATGTCTTGAAAACAGATTTGTTTTGGGATGATTAAATTTTAAAACTCATAAAGCTTTTAGGAAGAGAAGATTTTAGAAAACTTCCTTCTTACCATTAATATATAAATAATACAGAAATTACAGAGGAGAATGGATTGGAGAATTATTTAGGAATATTTGTTATTATAGAATTATCTAGTTCTAAAAACTGATGCTTAGATATAGAATAACTTAAAAAAATTTTTACTTCAGGAGTCTAGCAGTTTCTTCTGCAGTGATTGTATTTCTCTAAGATAAAGTAGCTATTATGATGAGTATTTAGCTCCATCTCCAATGCAAAATTCTCTATTGTATGGAGATATCGGGACGATAAACATTATAATGTTGATTCCAATTTCCGAAAAATCTTAATGGAATCTAATTGAAAATGTCATTCATTAATCGGAGATGTTCTGAAAAGTGGAAATAAAGTCCATAACAATTCCTCTGAGATTCATTCATATTGTGCATAAATACAGGGTGTTTCAGAAATACTTTTATATACTTTGAGGGCGGGTTCCTAACATTAAAACAAGAACAAAAATCCATATAAACATATGTCCAAAAATCCTACGGTTTTCAGTAATTAAAGAAAGAACATACTGATACATCTGTTAGACATTTGTCAGGTTATTAGCAAGTGTTGAAACTTTCAGAAACTCATAAGAAATGTTCAAAATGTCCTCCTCGTGCTTCCACACATGCATGCACTCGTCGGATCATGGACTGTCACACCCTTTCAAATACTCCCACACGTTGTCAAACGGTTTCGCAGGCTTCCGTGACACATTGATAAAGTGTGTCTGCATTTGGAATTTCTGCTACATAAACCAATTGTTTTGAGGTGACCCCACAGATAAAACTCCAAAAGATTGAGGTCGGGGGAACGTGCTGGTCCTTCCTACCTATCCATCTGTCATGATAGATATCAGTCTGTGCATCTCAAACAATGTGGCTAAAATGTGCTAGATCCCCATCATGCATAAACCACATTTCGTTTTATTTGCAAGGGCACATCCTGTAGCAAGTCTGGAAGAGTGTTCTTGATCATGTCTCTGAAGACAGCACCTGTCACACCTGCTGGGAAAACATATGAACCTACTAGACAATCACCTACAATTCCAGCCCACACATTAATCTTAAACTGATGCTGATGTCTAACCTGATTTGTACCATGAGGATTTTTATATGCCCACAAATGTTGGTTGTGAAAATTTGTTAGTCCATCTCGTCCAAATGTTGCCTCATCTGTAA
This sequence comes from Thereuonema tuberculata, assembly GCA_023159025.1. Taxonomy (NCBI): domain Eukaryota; kingdom Metazoa; phylum Arthropoda; class Chilopoda; order Scutigeromorpha; family Scutigeridae; genus Thereuonema; species Thereuonema tuberculata. The sequence continues at coordinate 106,938,069 of JAFIDM010000001.1, forward strand.
ACAAGACCGAAGAGACAAACAACAGATTGGCAGTTTGTGTAACAAAACAACGGCAAAAATTCTCCCGTGGTGAGTAATTGGCAGGCGAAAGACCCTGCAGGTTGCAGATGATACAGATAAAGGTGCATCATGTACTCGGGCCACCTGTGGTGTGCTGATATCTGGATCTTCTGCAACAACCTGGATGTGTTCTTCCTGGTTAGGCGTACGAGCGACTCTTGGTCTTCCTCCATCCATAGTTCTTGGAGCTACTGATCCTGTCTCAGCAACACGACAATAAACAGCAGCAAATGTTGGATGACTCTGCTGATTGTGGTCTGGAAACGCCATTTGACACAACTGTGCAGCCTCGTGTCCGTTACTATTTGTGCGACCGTACATTAAAATCATATCTGCCAGCTCACAAAATGGGTATCCTGCCATGGTTCAATGAATAGTTTCAGTGAATGCACTACTACACAACTGACACGTTGAAGGCAGACTAACTCACTTCTACACAAATGTTCACCAATGACACATGAAAACAAATCTCCTTGGCAACAACACTATCTAGGAGACAATCAGTGCGACAGCAAACATGAGTTGTTGGATTGTATCTTGAAATGCGTTGACCATGAAATTTCATTAATAAATGAAAACTGTAGGATTTTCGGACATATGTTTATATGGAGTTTAGTTCTTGTTTTGGTGTGAGGAACCTGCCCCCAAAGTATGTAAAAGTGTTTCTGAAACACCCTATATATTGAGAAGGATTTTTGAGATGAAATTTTAAACTTCCCACAATTTAAAAAAAGAACATAAATAACACATTAGTACTTAATTAGACATATCTAGACAAAATTATTTGAGGTATTTTAAGCTAACTTTTTTCTATTTATTATGAAGAATTGGTTATAATTGAAATATGAATATTTATTTATTTATTTATTTTATTTTATTTATTTTTAGAGAGGATTTGAAGAGATGGTTCATTGCCCAAGAAACGGCTTTATTCTCATTCCGTTTCGGTATTCAAAGTAACCAAGCAAAAAGATTGTTTTTAAAATACAATGCAATGAATTATGATTTTGTGAGTAACTTACAGTTTTTATTTTTACTTTTTTATTTACACCTATTATTATTATTAGTATTAAATTGCCTATCATCAAATATACCAATTTCATTTACTTGAAAGTAAAAGTAAACAGCATACGATTGCCTGTAATATCTAGAAGTTTATTATTTTTGGTATTTGTTTAAATTGTTGTTAGTAGTTTAGCAACTTTATGCTTAAATGAGAATAATCATAATTCATTTTTAATTCTGTGTGTAGGGAATATGTGACTCCACATTTAGTAGTGTACTGCTGAGACTATCCATTATCAGAATGTTAAACGAATCAAGTTTCCAGTGATTTTAGGATTCTGTCTATATTTAAAAAAATTTACATTATAAAATAAGGCTGTTTATGCTATTCTCCGGGTCATTTTGAGTAAGAGATTGCTACATATGTATGTGGTACCATGATCAATCATTGAGGAGATCAAATTTAGGAAATGCTTCGTACAGTATTTTAAGTATAAGTGTTGATTTTGTATGAATGGGATGTGTTTAAGTTGTAATACATGTATCTGTTAAAGCATGTAGGCTTTTTTGGATTTCCATTGTACGTAATGGAACCATCCAGGTATTTCTGTGTGTTTATTAGATGGCTGTTCCTGTTCAAACTGAAGGTGGGGATCTATTAGTTAAGATGTACGTAACACATATTGTTCTCCCAAAAAAATGAGTGCGCACAAAACAAATGATCTGGCAACAGTGAAACTCTGTGTAAGGCACCATCACAGATAATTGTGCCGTTAATTGCAGTTGGATTGCGACTGCTGAGAACTGCCACCAGGGGCGTTGGTATCACTACGGTTGTGGTCATGTGAATAGTCATCATAAGAACACTGTGCTTTATAAATAGTTTCATTGTGGAGTGCAGGTCTCTTTAAGGCCTCAGCATACCTTGTTGATATATTTGATGCAGTTTTGAACAACTGACAAAAGGTATCGTTGCACTGTGGGAGATATGCTGATCATTCCTTCGAATTGGCTGTAACCTGGGCCGTTCTGACTGAACTGTGCTATGGTGTTGGAAGCAGCAAGACGTGAGGAACACACATGCAGGAAAGGCACAAGAGACCTAAGCAGACTGCCAGAAGAGAGGATTGTTTCATCGTCCTACAGTACAAACTGATCCATGTCTTTCCCTGTCCACCATCTAGAGACATGTAGTGACATCACTAGAAACCCCTGTCTTTACCCTCACGATTGCAAGGCAACTTGCATTCTCAGCGCCCCTTACTCTGATTGCCTTTAGCACCTGATAGTCAGCAGGCTTCATTTGCAGTGTAGTAGTGAGTGGAAGTCATAGACAACTGTGGACTGGTTACAAATCATGTTTAGGGACAAATCATTAAATTTAGATTTTTATCTGGGCACAGATAACTATCATGTTCAAGTATGGAGAAGGACTGGGCAGCGTACAAATCCAGACTTCATTGTTGAGCAACACACTGCTATGACTGAAGGCATCGTGATATGAGGAGCCATCTCCTATGATTCTCTTTCTCTGCTGGTAGTGATCAGTGGAACAATGACGTTGCAGCTGTATGTTCAGAAGATTCTGTGGCCTAGTTTGCTTTTCTTCACTACAGCAGGCCATTTTCCAGCAAAATAATGCCCTTCCACATATAGCACGAGTTGCCTAGACTGCCTCTATGTTGTTGACACCCTTCCTTGGCCCGCCCGGTTTCCAGACGCTTTGCCCATTGAACATATGTCAGGCAGCTGGAACAGCAGCTCCAGCCATCGACAGATACTAGCAATTTGGAGCAGCAGTTGCAAAAGTTATGGGAGGATCTTCCACAAGATAGCATTAGTGGTACTACTGTGTTGTATCGCCCCTGAGTGAATACAACACAGTACCAAAAAAGAGTGTTTTGCCGGAATAAACTGCTTATTTGCTCTGATATTGTAATCTGTTATTTGCACCATCATTCTCATTGCCTATACCAATTGTCATTCCATTTCGATTGCTGCTTCGGGCAATGAGTGTGTAATGTTCGATTTGTGAAGATGATGAGGTTTATGGATTTTGGGCAGAAAGCTAATGGATGGAAAAGTGGGAATTTTTGGGGTGAGTTTTAAGCGAAGAGGTCTGATGGGCCTATGTTGGAGTGACCCAATCATTGGCAAAGGTTATGAGTTCAGTGTCTTTTTCTATTATGATGTTGTCATATGTGTAGCATGGTTGCTTTAAGTGTGCTTGGGCCATTTGTTTGTAGTCATATTTGTGCATGAAGACAATAGAGTTCTCTTATGCCCGGTTGCACCAAAGTAGCGTTTAACTACGGTTTCCATGAACTGAGTTCTGCTTGAACCTCAAATCGAAGTTCAGCCTTGTTGCACCAACCTACAACAGGGACAACTGAACCGAGGTTCTGTGATCTGCGTTCATGGCGGCGGAAGTACGTCATGCGTTCAAAGCTGATTCCTGATTGGTTACAAGATTCGTCTTTCGTTGCGGGAAATCAACCCAATGGATTGTTTTCAATAGTTGTCCTTTGTTTCAGCAGTCAACAATCTCATTACGAAAATGGAGTTCAGGAATTAAAAAACTGAATTCTGCCGAGTCCCTATTTACATAGAGACGAAAAAAAAAATCCTTTTAATTGATATAATTGAATCGTACATAACACATTTTAGAATGTAAAAAAACCGATGCGGAATATTACTAATGTAGGTAATCGTGGAGTTTAGCGTCCCAAATTAAATAACAAT
>JAFIDM010000001.1:106943080-106994893 GCA_023159025.1 Thereuonema tuberculata
TCCTCTTCACAGTCACTGTCCAACGAATTAAATAAATGTAAAGTTGTCATTTTTAAAAGTTATTTCTGATAGTTGAGAGAAAACATTGCTTTGGTCTCAATTCGCAAGCGAATATCAGTAATGGCCGAACGCCAACAGCGGTTTTGAACCGAGTTCAGCGCCTTGAACGGCCGAAATCGGCAGATCAACTTGACGACGCTTTTGAACCGAGATCATCACTAAACGTTGTTGGCGGAATAGGTTTAAGAATGATCTCCGTTCATCTAGCAGTTTGAACGTGGTTCAGCTACTGAACTTCAATGGTGCAACCGGCCATTAGTCAGTGTGTATAATGTAAGGTTTTTATTGTTTTTAAAGTCTTTAAGGTAGGCTTTTTGTTTGATAATGTTGAGGCATCTGTTTCTGAGGGATGTTTTTGTCAGGTTTTAATTATGTCTTCAGTAGCAATCATGAGGGCCACAATGGGGGGGGGGGGGAACTGAATTTGCTGTTAATAGATTTAAAAATAGAATAGAATTAAAGGGTTGCTTGCTTTTCAGAGAAGAAATGAATTTCTATAAGTACAGTACCATCAATTTTAAGCAAAAGAAATGAAGAGCAACAACTTGAAACTTATTTCATAATCTTAGCTAGATTACTGCTGGGATGACATCTTACTTTCAAAATCCCATTTTATTAATTCATTCTATTTATTTTCTCAGGGAAGAAGGAGTTATTGTTGAATTGGCATCCTTTTTAGGGAGAATTGAAAGAATCACTTTTCAAAAATACTTTTTAAACCCTTGGAAAAAGTTTTAAAGATGATTTTATTGCTTCTTTGGTGAAAAGTTCTTTGTGTTCTTTAGGATCATTAAAATCTTTTCTATCATTAGACAAAGATAGTTAATTTGGTTAATTACTTGTTTGTTTGTTTTTTTTTTAAAAAAAAAAAAAAACACCTTCTGCTCTTTCCAATATATTGGAAGCATAGAAATATGAAAATTTGCAATAGCCAGCAGTAGCAGTATTGAGGATACAAATTAAACAATGAAACATTGAAAGGAGGAAAAAATAGATAATTCGTATGAGCTATTGCCTTCAATGATAAGAAATGCTCTGAGAAGATTATTTTTATGCTCATTATTAAATTAAATCAGGTAAAGAAAGTGATCTAGCTTTCACTTCTATTTTTGTCTATATCTTGTTTTCTTTTTTCCTATATGGCTCTGTTTTTTTTTGTTTTTGTTTTTGTTTTTTTCTCCACAGAAATCTCCTAACAATACTGTCTGATATAAATAGATCCAGCCTTTGTCAGATTCCTTCAGAATATGTATTTAGCAAATCATAGTTTGTTTGTTTTTTAACTCTTTAACCACTGGGTACTTGGTTGAATTTAGCTTTTGTATCCATGATATGTTTACTAGGTCACATTTAAATTCTTACCTCTAAGACAACAGCTCATTTTCTAATTTATCTTATTTTGCTTGATTTCTGCCAACTTCAGAAGATTCACAATAATCTTTCTTTTTTTTTTTTTTTTCATGTTAGATTCCTCAAGAAGAAAAGAGAAGTCTCTCAGGAATAAGATTAATTGAGCAAGATACTGATTATGTTAAGGTATGTATGAAAACCTATATAGTTGCATTAGAAATCCCTAACTTTTCATATAGCAAATTACTTGTCATTTCATTAAAAAGTAATCAAGACCTGATGTATACATTTATTGTTATTCTTAAGGAAATCACATCTTAAAAGTAACTTGATAATGCAGGCTTACATTAAAGTTAATCTAATTATTTAATTAACATTATAAACATTTAAGCACCCCACACACACACACACACACACACACACACACACTTCCTGAAACCTCTTTTTGTCACTATGAAAGAATCTAAATAGAATAAAAATTTAAGTAATTACTGAACTCATTTCACTTTATTATGTATATGTAAATCAGTAGATATTAGAACAGCTTTTTTTTTTCTTTAGGAGGGTTAAACTTTGACCCTTGAATGTAATTGAATGATAAATAATTTCCATATTTTCTTTTACTCAAATTTTTATCATTATTATATTTTGTAAAATTTTGTATTACTATTTGCCCATTTTGTTGCTGTTTATTTTAAAAAGCTTGGCTGTTAGTTGGACTGTAAGACATTTCAAAGCTACAACCATGAAACTTTTATTAAGGAAAGAATAGCTAAAATTTCCTTCATGATTGACAAAATGAATAGCAATCAATTTGGATTAATAAACATCAATCTGTTTTTGTTTTGTTTTTTTGTTTTTTGTAAAAAATAAATGACAAAAACATGTAGGTAACACATAAAATGCATGAGGAAAAAGAAGGGAAGCTCAAAGTAAAATAGTGGTTGTTCTGCCCACTGGTGATCAGATTTTTATATATGTATATGCTTTATTATTTCCTTAGTATTTTTTTTTAATGCACATTAAGTCATTTGCAATGTTAAATGCAATCGGCTGCTCGAAACAATGAATGATTCAGATACATTCCTTGATTAAAATATTAGACTATGTTGCAACTTCGCAGCACAAGTCGGGTGAAAGATGGCTTACTAAAATAACAAGAATAAACAAATGAAACTTGTTACGAGGGTCATACTGAAAATAATGAGCAACAATTTTTTATAAATTATCATGCTTTATTATTGAAAAACCAACTACACCATCTTAATCTACAGACTTTTGTTTACTTCTCTGCATAATTCCCATTTTGTTGCACACATTTTTCCCACTGTTCTGGAAGTTTGAATATTCCCCTGTGGTAGAACTCTGTTCCAGCCTGCTGAACACACTGACTTCTGGATTGTCTCCGTTGTCTCGCATTTGATCTTTCACAAATCCAAAAACGATGGTAGTCTGAGGGTGTCAGATCAGGGCTGTAGGAGAGGTAAGGAAGAACTTCCCACCCCCATTTTTGCATTCCCCCCCCCCCCCCCCCTGAATCGAGCAGAGTGGGGCAAAGCATTGTCATGCTGGAGGATGATGTGTCTTCGAGGATGTTTATCATGCAATGCACAACGGAGCTTATAGAGTGTCTGGACATAACGAGCAGCATTGCCTGGGTTCCAAAAAATTAACTAAAATCTACCTCTCTGCATCCGAGAAGACTTTGCCCATAAACTTTGTAGCTAATGGCACTGCCTTTGCTTTCTTTTTTTGCTGGAGAATTCAAATGCTTCCATTCCATGCTCTGCCATTTCATTTCAGGCTCAAAATGGTGAAACCAGCTTTTGTCACCTGCTCACAATACTGAGCAAAAAAAAAAAAAAATCATCTTCTTTTACATTCATCTGAAACAGTTCTGAGTCCTTAAGTCCAAGCTAGTTGGACTGTAAATTAAGTCATGTTTTATGCTGAACTTTGTGGTCTTTGGTCAATAAGCACAGGAGTATAACAAGCAGAAATTTTCTTATAGCCTAAGCTTTCAATCATCTCCTGAACTGCATTATGTTCTATGCCAAGTGTTCTCGCTGTTTTGTCTAGTCACACATGCCTTTCTTCATTAATGATCTCAACAACTCTCCTTGTTTTGTTCAGTTGAGGCTGTTCGAAGGCAACCGCTAAGAGGCTGATTTTGGATGCTAGTGTTCCCATCTTTAAAATGTTCACCCATCTTCAAACACTGCTAGCACCCATGCACTAAAATCTCTAGTGAATTTCTGCAGCAAGTATTTATCTTTAACAGGAAATTCAATAACCACATGTTGATGAAATGAAATATCATTGTCGGCCATTTTGTTAGGAGCACTTGTGGTCATGTGATGCAAGCTTTTGACATCATAGGTCACTCATGGATACCATAAGATATGGCCCCACCTACCAAACAACACTCATTCTTCTGCTGTTGCAGATTTGCCTATAAAAAATTGTTGCTTATACTTTTTTTTGGTATGACCCTCGTACCTTTTAAAACACTGTTTGTGATGATTATTCAGTTGAACAATGTTAGATTTTTACATGTTTATATAATGTATTTTCAGTAAATGCAAATGTTAATAAATTAATAGAAAATTGCCCATTATCTATATAAGTTGGTGGGAAAGTGTTTTAGGTTTTTAAAACAAAGAGAAGTAGAAAGGGGAGGAAAAAAGCTTTCCCATCAATCCAATACGCAGTGAAAGTTTATTATTTGGTCATTTCAATGTATTACAGTTTTGTTAGTAAGTAGATTATACAGAGAAGTACTTAGATTCCATTTTAATATTAGCCCTATTTTATAATGCAAGAAAATAAATATTTAAAAAAAAATGCATGGAATTATTCAAACTAACTTTTACTTTGAATTCAAAGAAAGCTGTAAATTGACTTCTCACTGGCAGCTTCAGTATTGTAATCTTTTGATTTTGGGAAAAACAAAAATACAATATTTCTGTGTAATTTTATAACATTCGTCTTTAAGCTTGCAGTTTTATTTATTTATTTCTTTATTGTAGTAAGTTGAGACAAAAATCTTATAATTGTTGCTTAAAATATTCCATTCATATTTGCATTATATTTATTTTCAATAAAATATTTTCCAGGTTCACTTCACAGAAGCTTTGGAGCTTGTTCGTAATAGAAAAGTTTATTTACACAAAGGCCATGCCTATATTCCTGTGCGAGAAATGGATAAAATAATTTCTACTGTTTTCAGAGTGGATTTATCTCGTGCACTTGCTGTAAGTTTGCGATATATTTCCTTTGCATAAACATTGGTAGTTGTTCAAGATAATTTAATTTCTTGTAAGGAAACATTCATTCATTCAGGTAAAGCATTGAAACTGTACTTCATAGAAATATTTAAAAATGCTAAATACTTTTTTTTTCCTTGATATCGGCATGCATGCTTTACAAATATTCATAAAAAAAATTGAGGAAGAGATATTCTTAGACCAAAAAAAAATATTTAATTTTGCTACATTGAAACATGTTTTCTGGAAGTCGTAAAACTCTCGGTCACTACCTGCAAATTGGTAAAAATGATTGGTCTCTTTAACCCTAGCATTTTTTGTGTACTGATCTAGAATTATCCTTTGTAATTCTAATTTCCTTATCTATCATAGTTTCTGCTTTCAGAATGCCACACTTAGTTCTGTGCTGATTGCAGTAGTTCTGATTTTTAACTGCTCTATAATAAAAATCATGAACCAAAGTCAGAAGCAAAATTGAGAACAAAACTTTTTGTTTCCTTTTATTCCTTTTTAAGAAAATACAATACAAAAAAAAATAAAATAATTAACTGTAGACTTGGATCTCCAAAAATTATTTTGGGGAAATATTTGGGTTTTGAGAAAAGGAAATTTAAATATAAGATATAATAAATTTAACGTCTGAGAGATAAAATGTTTTCAGATAAAATAAATATCACACAAACTTGATATAATCCTTACTAAATTCTATTTTATCAAATTTGTGTAATATTGAAATATAAGAAATTTAATAATAATAATAGTTAGGAAGTTAGATATATAAGGAATGAAAATTATATATAAACAAAACAGTCTTAAAAAAAAAAGAAATTATTTCCAGATCAGCGTATAAAATTGTGTATATGTCCTATTGCAAAAAAAGACAGCATCTATCTATATCTATATGCTTTCTGCTGCTTTTACAGTGATTAACAATTGGAACAAACTTTCCTCAGAGATTGAATGTTTTTAATTATTCTGTCAGATTGTATCTAATTTATTCTCTTGAATTTCTTTATTTTTCTTGAATCCCAAATAATATAGTTGTGCCTTTTTCTTCATGTAGAAAGAAAAATTCAATATTTGGAATTTGTCTACAGAGCAGAAATGCTAATCAGAATATCAAAGTATAACAAACGCAGAGGCATAAGTTTTTATCAGAATGAAGTATCAATTGTTGGCATTGCTTAGCAGAGTTCTTAAAGTTGAACAAATATAGATTTTGTTCATCAGAGAATATATTCTTTATTAATGATTGTCATTATTCTTTAAATTTACTCTATCACTTATTAACCTCATGTTTTAGAATATAATCTCTACAAATGCCCGTGTCCATGCTTTATAATATAATAATTATCTTTCTTTATCATTGTACTTTATAATTCATTATCGTTGCTTGTTTTGATGTTTTACAGTTGGATCTCTTATGCTTTATCTTCGTGCTTTTCAATGTTTCTATTAGTGCTCTTTCATTCTTTCTATTCCAAGACACCATTCAGTCTTTGATTTATAATATCAGTGGTTCACGGGATAGAAAAAATTTCCCTTTTTTTTTTTTTTTCTTTCTATTTTTTAACTTGTAATTTGTTCCAAGAGAATTAAAATTTGTTTTTCATAGTTTTTATGAATAATAATGACCACCATTTATCAGGAGTAAATGGTCAACTGCTATTAAACTATGATGTCGAAATTAATTAGAAACAGGATTCTAGTAAATTGCACTATAAGAATATATTGTTAAAATGAAATGGCAATTTGGAGAATTTGGTTGCATAAAATCTTTTCTAGTTTGCTTGAACAGTAGATCTGCATTTAGTTTTAATGGTTGAGACGTGTCATCTTACATGGGTTGGAAGAGCAACAGTAGTTGCTTATTTATAGAATCAGTAGTTCATGAAATTAATATTTGAGTGAAATGAAAAGGAATTTGCTTAGCATCCTCTACTAAGTAGTAGATTGCCAATCATTGTGTGAATTTATTCTTCGGTTGGAGTTTCATTCTATTACATGCCACTGTGGAAAATAAGCCCTTGCTCCAAGACTATCCGAGAAAGTTTTAATATCTCTGATTTTGTTGTAAAAGTCCTGTCATTAATCCTCCCTTCTTTTGAAGTCTTTTCATGACCTTATTTGAACTATAAAAGAGAATTAGATAAGAGATCACAGAGAGATAGGATATGTGAATAATCGGTATGTCAATTCGTAATTTTGATATTTCTGAGGATATTGTTATTAAAATGAAGAATTCTGTGAATTGATCCACATCATGGAGTAAGAGGGGACAAAGCCTTTTGTGTCCCACATCAGGAATCTTCGTGAGATCTGGAGATAGGTTTACAGCATTGAAAAAAGGCAGACTTAGTAATGATTGGCAAAGTTACTATGATTAAAGCAACTAAAGACTAATAAGCGAGGGCTCCATACATTCTAATAGCTTGCTGAAACTTGTTTTTTTTTACTTTTATCTTCAAATAGCTTACTTGCTCTTAACTTTTAGAATATTTTTTTTTAATCACAAGCATCTGAATTTTATAAGAGAGTTAAAGAGGAGTTCTGCGGAGGAACTCGAAAGGCTTTAAATGTCTCAAAAAATTTTGTGTGCTGTTTCTTATTATTTTTAACTTAAGCATTTGATTTTTATTAATTAGCTGACCAGTTGGGCATTACCACGACTAGAAGAAGATAAACGACTTGTCAGTATTTTGAACAACCTCCATCTTCAATATATTGGGAAAGATTACTCATCAAAAACTGTAACCGATGATCAGATTACAGCTGAAGCTATATATCCAGTAAGAATTCTTTTCATAATGTTAACTTTACTCAAGATCTTAGTGTATAAGCCTATTCACTGATAAAATTCTTGGTTTTCTTGTTCACAGTCATATGGTTATTACGATTTCATTAAAAACTTGCCTGAGTTTCAAAACTAAGAAAGAAACTTACATCGCACTTATTTCGGATAATCAAGAATATATTAAACATATGCTATACATGTTATTAATGTTAATTCCTGTACATAATTCTGGTATTAATAGTGTTGCGGTTACATATTCGCTTGTGTACGCTATTAAATGTTGATTCTAGCAATCAAAAAATGTTTTTGTGTATTTTTAAAATATTCTAAAAATTGTTTCAGATAAACGAGTTTTTAGTGTATATGTAAAAAAACAAAACAAAGATTTTAAAGATAATTGCAAAAGAACATTCTTTTGCCACTTTTAGCTTGTACCCACAGCAGGTTTTTAATTGAATACTATTAGGCAGACAAAATATTTTTTTTGTAATTTTTGAAACAAAAGGTATTAAAACAGAATGTAAATTTTTTTTCATTACACATACGTGAAGTCATTTTAAAGTAGTTTTCAAACATGTAGTATTAAAATAAAAAAAGTTAAATTCTCTTTAATTGTAAAGTAAGTTACTACTAACTAAATTGGTAACACTTTGTTTTACCAATTTAAGGATGAATCCTTCATTTCTTTTTGAAATTGCAGTATGATAATTAGAATTTTTTGATTTCTCAGGCTAGTGGATTGTGGTAATTGATGATTACTTAGCTGTTTCCTTCCTTCCATTGCAAGAGATAATTTACTCCCTTTTAATTATTATATAGCTTTATAATCTAGTTTAATGTATTGAATGTATAAGATTATAGTATGTGAATAGATTCTTTATCATTGCAGTGTCAATTTGTTGAGTAAACTGAATAATTATAAATATATATAGCAAGTTGTCTGCTGTTATTCATCCATAACTGTTTCTGCGATTCATGGATGTGGTTTGCTGCAGATATAATTACTATATCCCATTCGTTACAGGAAAATTTTAAATAATTCAAATTTGAGAAATCAAATCATTGAAATGTTTCAAAAATGTTAACTTATTTGATGACATCAAATTCCAGTAATGATGTTAAGCTACTTCTAATATGGATGTTCAGCTGTGCTCTATCCATACTGTAGTATTTGCATCCAAAGTATTGCTTCCATGTAGTACTCTTAAGCCTCACCTCTGAAGGAGTATGCCTATATCTTTCTCATAATGTGCGATATTTGCAATTAGTCAGAAACTAAAAAAAATATGACCTTTGCTTCAAGTTCTGAACAAATATAAACTGCAAAAAAGCATTTCACAATTAAAATGTTAAAGGTGCTATGAAAGACAATTTGGATGAAGACTTTTATAGATCTCACACTTGCAAAAATATGGAATGACCTCTGTAGTTTCATGGAAAGCTAATAAATTCTGAGCAAGGTTTGTTTTCTGTCAGTAGCTAAGAATGAAAGATTTGTATTCTTACTTTCCAATTTTCAGGCGATTTTGTTATTTTAAATAAAGTTATTGTACCTGTGCTTTTATTTTTATAAAAATAATATTCATTTGAAAAGTGTAAATTTAGTAATTTTCAATAATATTTTTTAGAGCCTCACTCCTTTATTTCCTCTCTGTATGCAACATCTTCAAGAAGGCTTACTCAAAGATCGTCATTTGCGGCATGATGGAAGGAGGCAATATGGCCTCTTCCTAAAAGGTATTGGATTACCTCTAGAAGAAGCCATCAAATTTTGGAGAAAGTCCTTCAAAGCAGTAGATTCTGAACAGGTAAAGTATATCATCTTTATAAACTTTAACTTCAAATTTGGAACATTAGTTAAGCTTATCCTTTGCATCATTTTAACAAACTATTTTATATCATTATTAATATAAACTTTCCTTCCATCAGTTTGGAAGGAGTATTAGAAGTTAATATTAATTTTTCTGTGTTTTCATATCTTTATTTAGTTTGATAAACAATATTTGTACAATGTGCGCCATTCTTATGGTCGTGAAGGAGGAAGAAAGAATTACACACCATTTGGATGTTTAAAAATCATTACAACTAATCCTCCAAGACCTGGAGATTTTCATGGTACGTATTTAGTGTTTCTTCAATTTTTAAGTATTTGCAGTATATAGCTTGATTACTAAAAATATTTTAATTTTTTTTCCGTATACTAAATAGGTTGCCCATTCCGCCACTGGAATGCTGATAGTTTAAAAAACAAACTCCAAAGTAATGGAGTCCGTTCTGATGCTCAGGTATTTAAAAATCAAATTTAAATATAAAATTACAGCTGAGGCAGGATTTAAGGTGAGGCGTAAGTCGCTTTGGATGATTTGGAATTCTAAGTTCAAATCTTAGTGTTAAAAATGCAACTGAAAATTTGAAATATGACTGTTTAAATATGAATTACTCACATTCCCCTATTCTTGATTTTTATATGATAACTGAATTAGTTATATTTAAGCTCAAAACTTGCTAATTTTTCGAAAGAATTTCAGTTCTACTAAATTATTTTAACTTAAAAAAGCTTCCATTTCTTATTCTATGAATAAATAAAGTAATAATCTATCCCTGAATTCAAGATTTCCTTTACTTTCCCAATAATTGAATTTTAAAAAAATAAAAATAATAAAGTGAAACAATCAAATGTATGGTTTTTATTTTTTTTAAATTCAACTATTGGGATGGTAAAGGAAGTCTTGAATTCAGGGAATAGATTATTACTTTATTTATTCATAGAATTAAAGAGGTTTAACGTGCATTAAATGTAATATGAAAACGGCAAAAAAAACCTCGAGAAAGCACAAATTCGTTAAATTCATTTTGCTTTCACACATTGAGCTATCATCGACAGCAATCTGGGACAGCTGTTTCGTCCTTATTAGGACTCATCAGCCAGATTTAGCTTCAATGATCAAGCTCGGAAGTGGGACCCAGTAGGAAGCAAACGACGAAAGAAAATTCGCTGGACACAAGTGCAGAAAAATTACCTTGGCCCGCTGAGCGCTGGGCACAAAAGGCATTTACTAAAAGGAAAAACCTAATGCAAAGGAAAATAGAATTAGAAATGGGAGCTTTTATAAGCTAAAATAATTTAGTAAAACTGAAATTCTTTCGAAAAATTAGCCGGTTTCTGAACTTAAATATGATTAGTACACTTATCATAAAAATCAAGAATAAGAGAATGTGATTCATTCCAATTTAAACTGTCATATATCAAATTTTCAGGTTTTTAGTTGTAATTTTAACACTTACAGAACGATTTGAACTTAGACCTACAAAATCGTCCAATGTGACTTATGCCTCACCTGAAGATTTTTCACTTTTAAGTTCAGTAATCACGTTCATCTTTGCAATTTGTATAATTAGTACAATATAATATAGATGTTACATAAATATTTTAAATTCATCATAAACCTTACTGACAGACCCTTTTTAAGAAAGAAAAAAAAAACATAACATCAATAGAAGGATGAACAGCGAGTTGTCTGAGGTTAATAAAGGCCTTATAAAATATCAGAACAATGTTGAACTAATGTTTTAACTGTGATGTGCTTAACTTACAGAAGTTTAAATGATATACAAGATAGGCTAAATATTTTCTCATATATATATATATATAATTATTATTATTATTATTATTTTCTAATACTGTGATTTAACAGCAGTGATAGATTAAATTACTGTAATTTACTATTTCTGATTAAGGAAATAAGGGAATTATTTTCATACAACTGCAAGGAGTACAACATAAATATTTAATTTAATTAAAAAGAATATTCCATAATACTAATTTATCTACACACATACTGTCTGGGTTCCCACTTCAAATAGCTGTTACTTGTCTCAAAATTAATATTTTTGATGTTTGTACTGTTGAATTTATTCTGTAGATGGTATAGGTGTCAATTTAAAGGAATGGGTTAAAATATAAAATCTAAAAATATAGTACACTATCTTTGCAAATATTTGTGAATACTAATTTTATTGTGTTATTTATTTTTTAAAAATAAGATTTCATAAATTGATTTAGAATTATAATGATTTGGTTGATAGATTGAGCAGAAGTAGATGGTATCTGAAATGCTCTTCAATTCTTTTACAGTTTCAGATAATGAATTTGACTGCACAAGGTCATTATCAAGTTGCTTGTTCTCATTACTTTGAAGCCATGTATGGTGCCCCAATGGAACAGTTTGTCAACCACCCAAACCAATATTTTGAAGAATCACAAGCAGTGGTTTCCAAGAAACGAATCCCTGTTTCAAGTAAGCTAATTTTTGTGAATGTATATTATGATGCTATTGCTTGTAAGGTTTTTCAATCTTTTTATTTCTCTGTTTGACCATTCCTTTTATACTTTTTTTTTCTTAAATTAACAGTGTTGAACAAAGTCATTTTGCTTCCATTTGTTCAATAATTAATTCAGTTAAACAAAAGGCTAATACTAACAATTATTTTCATTTCTTTTGAGTACTAGGGGTAGTGTGCATCAAGCTTTCATTAATATTGAGGGTTGTCAAATCTTTCCTCAACCGACATTTTCTGTGCACAAACATTCCTTAGGTGTTTAACAGTTGCTAAATAGCTGCAGTTATTAAATTTTAGTGGCTTGATTTTCAACCGTCAAATCATTCATCAACTCCCATCAGCCCTCATGCCATTCACCTTCTCCAAGATGGCTGATGTTGGCTCCAAATGAAACCGACTCCTGCGATTTTGACGACGAATTAAATTTATTTATTCTATTAAAAGTTCTGAAAAAAATGTTAAACATGATTAATTTATTTGAAGGTTCTGGTCTTCAAAAAAAAAAAATTTTTTTTTGCCCACCTGTTTTGTTTTTTTTTTTCTTCCCTATAGAAGCTGCCATTTTGAAATGATGTTAAATGTTATTAATCAATCACAGCCACTTTTAGAAGCACAATACTTTATCAAGGACACATCAGTGAAGTTTTGTCAAATTGTGTTTGGTGCACCAATTTTTATTTGAAGATCGATTAAAATTAACGACACATCAGTTGATAACAGATTTGACAGAGCGTTGGTGCACGCCAACCTAGATATACCAAGAGTTTATCATTTATTTTCTCAACTCCGTGCTAGGATAATATACATGAAAGTAAAAACTGGTGACTTTGTGAAGTATTTCTTCTGCAAAATCAATTCTTTCCTTATTAAGTAAAATAATCAGGAAAACAATTAAGAAATGGTTGATAAAAATTAAAGAAAAAATGTTTCTCTTGATCTACAGCAGCGGTTCCCAACCCATGGGCAGCGGACCACAAGTGGAAGCGTGGTACTGGGTCGTGGACACTGGTCGAGAGTCTAAGCCAAGATAAATATTATCGGAGCTTCAGGGGTTAACATGGGAACAATCGAGTCACTCTATTGTCAGCAACAATCTAATTATTCGATTGTATTCTTCAATGGTTTAACTTTAACACTTTCGGGTCGTACCCTTTGCTCCCCTGGTTTACCCCACGGGTTGTGCTATTTTCGCACATTTTCAAAGTATATGCATCATGGACACAAGCATACTTGTATAATTACTTTGGATCAGTGTTAAAGAGCTAATGATAAAAAAATGATATATTAAATTTAATTGTAAGTATTATAACAAACAACATTATATTGAAATATATATATATATATATATATTTTGTGACAATACTCATATGTCGATTTATTGTAATTTAAAATATTAGAATTTAATATTATTATTATTGTAAAGATAAAAGAGATGTCAGTTAAGAAAAATAATTTCAAAATAATTGTTTTGTAAAAGCTAATGGCGAAAGACTTCGTTAGTCACAGTTTTAGCTATTGTCAGTTATTTTTTTTTTTTTATTATTCAAACTTTAATTTAGCTTAGTTTAGGATTTTAGGAGTGAAATCTTTAATTTAAAATATTAGGATTTAATGTTAGGAATTTAAGTATTTTAGGCAATTGAATAATCTTAACTTAGCTTGAGTTAGATTTAGTTAAGGAATTTAAATTTAATTTTCTCTTTGCTTTAAATTAGCTGAATTTAGTTTTTAGTTTGGGAATTTCTGTTCTCAGAATTTCCATGAGATCATCATTCCATATTTGGAATTGTTAAATGCATTGTCTTTCCATTGGATAATTATCATTATCACCTCACATGATGTAATCATGATATAATCTCCCTTATTTGGGCAGATAAGCTGTTCTGTTATCTCAGTGGACGGGGGAATTCTGACGTCACACTGGCGGCACAGTCGAAGTTATTTAACCGCGTGTTCCAGGGAGAGCGCTCTCTCTTGCTTCGCCGGCCTGCGGATACAATGCCCTTGCTTCGTTGACCTGCGGATACAATGCATTTTACTCATCGATCTCCGTTTGCGATAGCTTGCAGCCGCATCTCTGTTCTCGGCAGCCGAAGTCATGCCGATACGCTTTGTCAGAATAGGGAGTGTTAAACTAAGTTATTTTAGCTAGACAGGCACCGTGGATAGCCTAAAATTCCCATTGAATATTTGTGAGTGAAATTATCGCAACAACTTTGCAAATTCAGTGCTATTAACAAAGTAAGTGTCCGTCAAATTTATTAGTTCTACGCAATTTATTTAGCGCTACTCAATTTATTCAGTGTTACGCAGTTTATCAGTGCTACGTAATTTATTCAGTGCTACTCAATTTATTCAGTGCTACGCAATTTATTTAGTGCTACTCAGTCTGTTCAGTGCTACGCAATTCCTTTAGTGCAACACTTCCGTTAAAGGAGAATTCAATTAAGTGAAGGGAGTTTAGTTTTAGCAGTGCGAGTTTTTAGTTATTCAGTGCGTTGGTGATTTAACCTCGCGACTCAGGAAGTTATAAGCCATAGCTTCATCGACAATTGTTACCTTCAAATTAAGTGATATATTATTTTATAGTAACAAATAAAATTGTTGAGTTAAACCTGCGCTGTGAGTGTGTTTTGTCTTACCCGGGAACGTGAAGTGTGGCTCCCCCACACCCCGAATGGACTGAAGCTAGTTAACCCGGCATGTAGCGACCTTGGAGGGGGTAGAGAAGGATTTTACCAAACGGACTATCGGTTGGTGCCCAACAACTAACCAAGCAACATCTGAAATACTAATCGACCCATGGTACCGTTACAATATATATACCTGTCATATAGGTGTCTATTTGTGTTTGTGTTATATTTTTTTACTTGTGTACTTAGTTAGTGGGCCTCAAAGTTTTTTTTTTACAAAATTGGTGGTCCGCACAACTAAAAAGGTTGGGAACCACTGATCTACAGAATTGTCTGACAATGGTATCGCATAAGCTAATTGTTCCAGTTTACTTTTCATATGAAAACTATTCACATTGATTTTTGTAATTCCATGATTACTTGTTTTTGTTTTGTTTTTTAATTCTGAATTTTATTATGTTATTTACCAAAGAGTCACGGGGACGAAATGGAATTTATCTTTTGTTTCATCAGTTACAAAAGAAAAACTTATGTATCCATATAAATAATAATCTCTCTCTGGGTGTTTCAGTCTTACAACTAGTTCGCCCCCATGATAATCGCTCTCCAACTCTTGCGATCTTCGGCTCTTCTCTTCAGTTCAGCATAGTTTGCACATCTAGCTTCTCTTAACAGCAGCCCAATAAGCATATTTCTAGGCCTTTCATCTTGCAGCTTGAAATGGCCCTTAAAAATGAAATATCTAAAGTATTCCTTTAGCTTAAATCTCAGTGGCTGATTGTTTTGTGAAACTGAAGAAAAAGTTAATTTCTGGAATTGTCTGTAAGCAAACTGTTTTTGAATGGAAAAGGAAGGTGCTATTGTTTAAGCAAAGAATTCACCATGAAAGCCAAATAGTCTTTCTTATTATCATAGGATAGCATTACATCTTAACTAAAAATTCAGAAGTTATAGAAATTTGAATGGCCGCATCATTTCTCTCTGTATAGTTTCAGACTTGGGAATCATAATAAAATTAACTACAGTGGTGTAGAGTTCTAAACAGAATGAATGAACAGTGAAAGGAGTTCTGTTGAGCACCAAATTTCAGAACATTTGATTCTGAATAAATGAATGAAATTTGAATTAGACAAATGTCACACACCTCCTGTTTCTGTTGTCTGCTCGGTTAAATTTTAGATTTAATTGCGACTTCTGCTGGACTTTCTTGTGATGTAACTTTGGTTATTGTACATCTGAATAGTTTAATTTTCCTTTCACCAATGCTTCCCTGCTAATATTCTAGGAAAAACTAATGTAATTTTTTTTTGAACTTCTTAATTTTATTTACATAGTTTTATATGCCAATTTTATTGATACTTTCTGATTTAAAAAAGTTTGTGGGGAAAAAATTAAAATTGCAGTCTTTTTTATGTTGTTTCTTGCAGTACCATTGATAATATATTTTTAAAAGTAAATGGTATTCATGAAAAATTTAGGATGGTGTAAATGAAATGAACTTAAAAGACTTGAGACTAAAATTAATGCTATATCATTTCTGTAGAATGGACTTCTTTGTTTTATTATATCATCACGCCATTTTGCAATATATATTGGACAATTGTTTGTGGACATAAGATTTGAAAATTCTTGACTGGCCTGCCTAGAGTTCCAATCTTACGAGAACAAAACACGTAATTTTGACCATATGTTAAATGAGATTTTGGAAGGTAGATGGGTCAAAATATCACCTATTATTTCAAAAGTTAGTGATATAATATCAAAGTTATCCTGTCATATCTGAACAAGAGCAGATTAAAACTTGTAACCGTTTTTGTAGATGGCTAAATATGGATAATTTTTTAAGAAACTTATTAATGGGAAAATTAATTAAGCAGCATTTTTAAGGAAGGTTTCCTGAAATTTCATTCATTTTTGCCTCACTTAATGTGTTACAGCTCTTTAATATTACTTTTATCCAATTTTAAATAATTAAAACAATCTAATTAAAAATCTGAACTACACTCATTGCCAAAAAAATTAGAACACCAGAACGAATGATTCAGAAATGACAAAACTTTGTATAAAGCACTGTCAGAGGTAGTTGTACTACTGATTGCAGTTCGGCTGTGATTGCCAGCTGAGAACTGCCGCCAGGAGCATTAGTATTGCTACGGCTGTTCTCATTTGAAAAGCAGTCATATGACTAATGTATGCATTGTACTCAAGTGTGGTTGTGGAGTGCAGGCCTTGAGTTCTGAGCATGCTTTGATGACTCATTCAACACAATTTCAAACAACTGAGAGTTTGAGAGGTCAAATCGTTGGTTGCAGAAGACAGATTGGTTATTTCATCAAATTGGCCAGCACCTGGACAATTCTGGCTTTTTGGTGTGATGGTGCTGGGAAACCTAGGCGGACCACCTGAGGAGAGGATTGTGTCATTGATCCGGGTATAAATTGATCCGAGGGTGTCCCTGTCCACCATCCAGACATATGTAGCAGTATCACTAGAAACCCGTGGATGCCCCTTATATTCTATCTGCCATTAACACCCACCTTTGCAGTGGTGTAGTGAACGGCTGATATGGATGACTGTAGCAATGAATTGTGTTTGGTGACTAATCGAGATTTGTCTGGACACAGATAACCACTGTACTGGAGAATAGAGAAGCAGTAGGCAGCGCACAAATCCAGACTTCTTTGTTGAACAACAAACTGCCAGGACTGGTGGCATCATTGAGCCATCTTCTATGATTCTTGGTCTCCACTGGTAGTGATCAGCAGAACATTGACAGCACAACAGTACGTTCAGGAGATTCTGTGGTCTCGTGTGCTTCCCTTCATGGAGCGGTTACAGGTCCATTCTCCAATAAGATAATGCCCGCCCACATTTAGATGAGTTTCCCTAGACTGCTTCCGTGGTGTTGACACCCTTTCTTCACCCCAAGGTCTCTTATTGCCCATTGAACATGTTTGGGGCCCCCTGGGATGGTAGCTTCAGCCATCAACAGGTATGAGCAATCTGGAACAGCACTTTTGCAGTAGCTATGAGAAGTCTTCCACAGAATAACATTAGACGTCTCAATGACTGCATATCAAGACACATTGCTACTTTGTTCATGTTAAGGTGGATTTAACGAAACTATTACAATTAGATTGTTGGAGAAGATTCATATTTAAAATGGTTTATTTAGTGGAGTGCAGATAATATTTTGTGTATTTTTTACACACACAATTTCAAATCTTTAGCTTGTTCTTGTCATTTTGATACGCATGTTATTTTAAAAATTCTTGGTTCCATTATCTTATATCCAAAAACTTTATTTTTATGTAGGTCGAGATAACAGCTTTAGTACCCAAACCCAAAGTTCAACTCAGTCCAATTTCTCCCAAAGTACACAGGATACTCAAGATATTGCCTCTCAGTTCCAAAAATGTGAGGATGAAGAAATGGATGTTGACGAGATCAATCAGATCTTTGATAGCCTCGAAGGAAGCAGTTGATCAGGATTAAAGCTTAACACTGTAAATATAATTAGTGATCCTATAACTTTGGATAGTAGTATTATTTGTTAAATTTTATTTAGTACAAAACAAAGTATTGTAACAAATCTAAAATGTATTTAAATATGTATATGTTACTAGTGTAAGTTCAGTGATTCGTCAATACTGTTGATGAAATAATCAAGCTAAATGTTTCCAGAATTTGCTTTTTTTTTTTTTCTTTCTTTTTTTTATTTGAAAGATCTTACTATATCATAATTTATGAAAATATAACTTTCACTAAACTGAAAGTCTAAAAATATATTTACATCTGTTAAGAAGTTTTTGATATGCTTTACGTTGAAACAAATGTTAAAAAACAGCACAATGACATTTCCAGTGGTACATAATTACATGGATTTGCAAATCACAGAGTGTTTGATTATTCTTACATGATTTTTTTGTTTTCTTACAGCACATATCATCGCTAATTTAACATTAAATGTGTTTTCACTTTTTTTGTTGTTTACTCTTAAGCAGTGATTCGAATTTGGTGCTTCCTTTTCGTCCTCGTCTTTCGTAGATCAAAAGGAATGTTTACTGAGCACCAGCTGCTCTCTTTGCATATTTTGGTTTTAAATTTTCAAACATAACATTACATAATCCATCTAAGTCATAATGATGTTTCCACCCCCAATCCTTTCTTGCACGGCTGTCATCAAACACCTGAGGCCAGGAATCGGCTAAAAAATAAAAAAGACATTTAAAATGAGTGAAAAAAACTTGACTTATTTAAAAGTAGTTTTCCTTTTTTCTTTTTTTCCATAATGTTTGTAAAAAGATATTAAACAAAAAGTAACTTGAAACATTTGTTTTCATTAATTTTATTTACTGTATACTTTCAAGTTCAAGAAGCCATTCTAGACAATTATTTGTTGCTATTTGTTGTTGGTGTGTTTTGTTTTTGTTAATGTTTTATTGGAGCTATTGTGCTGGATAAGCATCATCAAAATGCAGGGACTAAAAATCTGACCTATACGAAGTTCAGTGCTCAGCAATAGTCTGTTTTCTATCACATTGAGAAAATAAGTTCTGTAATAGACAGGAGTTTCAAAAACAGATTTTAAAATTGATATATCAATTAGATTTGTGAAAACCAAGTTTTAAAACTATGGAAGATCCTTCGGTAAACTTATCACATGATGCAAATTACTGAGATATTTAGAAAAGTTTTCATATTTTTAGGATGTCATACATTCTTAAAGATTTTTTTTACAAGCTGCTATGTTGAAGAAAAAAAAAAAATCACTGGCACCAGCGAAGTAAAAAAAGCCAATAAACGAAACAGTTGTGAACTATAAATAGTAAACAACTAGTCTTTCAGGTTATCTTTTATATAAATTTGATCTACACGATTGAACCTTTTTGCAATCTAGCAAGGCCTTCATAGTTTTTGAAGGACAATGAAAGGAATTAATATCTTCTAAATAATTATATAGTTATTCTTTTATATATATAATAGAATAAATAAAAAGATTTTAAAGCTCTATATTAACTATCCCCATTCAATACCCTTCCTGTTGTTTTACTTTTTTTAGAAGATTTTGCATGTAAAATTATGAAAAAATGAATTTCTCTTTAACTTTTTAAGTAGCTGTGTAGTTATCATTTTAGCTTATAGTTTTAGCTGTACAGTTTAGCATTTTTACTCAAGGTACTTGAAGCAAAACTGAATCAATTATTTATTATTAAGAGATCCTACATTGCCTAACATTTTAATAATGTCAGTTATTGGAAAGTCTGCCTATCTGATGAAAAATAAAACTTAATATTAGTATTGGTTTGGTGGGTTTTTTTTATTATTTTTTTTATTCTTTTACTGTTCTAATTATCAGCATTCAAATTTTAAATAATTTTGACTGAAAAATTATTGCAATTTTGGTTGTTTTGGATTTCTACAGTATCTAGCATCTAATTGGTTGACGTAAACCATGACACATATGCAAAAGTCATCATTCATATAAAACAACAACAACAAAATGTTAATGCAGATAAGAAAGGAGTGTGCATTAAAGTTTGTCAACCACTCCATAATCTGAACAGCACATCGTTTTAGCTTCCAATCCTTGCTGGTTAAGATAAATTTCAAGAATCATGTTCTGTTGTCTAGCCTGTAATGCAATGTTTGAGCTGATAATAAATACTTATTTCCCAAATTTAAACAACTGTGCCATCTTCTGAGAGAATGTAATCTTAAAACCAGAGGATACAAACATTTTAGAAATGTCTCGATTATTATAAAAATAAATTTTGTAAAAATGGCTTTTGTAGAAAAAGTAACTTTTTATTAGTGTATTTTATTTAAAAGATAATATCTCATCATTCAAATATAACCCTTTAAACCAATTACTGGTATTTTAATTATGCGAGCTTTGGAAAGATTAACATTTTAAAGGACCAAAGTTTTTTTACAATTTCAAATAAGCCATGGCAACAATATGATTGACATATGATATAGTATGTAATATGTACATATATAATTAAAGGTTAAAGTAGCAGAAGGTAAGGCTACTGGAATTTCCTGACCAAGCGGGACTAAATTGACATTGGATGGTCTGCTCGACATCTGCCTGCCTTTAACCTCAGGGAAGAAACATTCTTCAGAGGGCTGTGTGGACCCTAGGGACCTGTCTGGAGGAGAATTCAGTATGGAAAAAATTCCAGAGCTCTGCCAGGGATTGAACCTGGCTCCTCCAGCTCACAGTTAAGTGCATTACAATGTGGCTACCAGCTCCACGTGCCGTTAATATTTCAAATTCATATATTTATACATGGTGCATGCGATAAATTGGCAATAACTATGTCTCTACTTATTACATGTGCTTCTTATTAATTTTTTGAAAATACGTTTCTAATGCTATTATTAACATTAATATTACAGATATTAAATTCTGAGAGCACTCATCATGTTGAAGGAATACGACGTAAGAGCAACGATAATTTCTGGACTGTGCCCAGGGCGAGCTGCTAAGGAAATTGTGGACTTCAATAATATCCCTTTACGTACAGTTTACAATGTGAAGAAGTTATATGATGCTGATCCAGTAGTCTTAAAGCAAGGAAAACACATAAGGTAGCAAGGATCGCGATTGACATTTTTAAGAGAAGTAGTTGTACCATGGATGAAGCAAGTCGCAAATGGGCGGCATTTTATCTTTCAACAAGATGGTGCACCAGCACATAGCGCCAAAAAAGTCCAAGAATTTCTCAGTTTCAATGTTCCTGAATTCTGTTCAAAGGATATCTGGCCGTCTAGTTCACAGGATGCAATTCACCTAGTAAAATTTTGCCAATTTATCGTATGCACTCTGAATATATAGTAGTTGTATAAAAAACTGCTACTTACCTATTTTTTGACGAGAATCAGGGTTGTAGTTAACTTTAAGATCAGGAACATGTTTCTTAACTGCATTCACTAACTCGTCTGGAGTAAAGCTCATTGCTGCTATATTATAAGTTCGTAGTTTCAGTTCACTAGATGGCACTTCCATATATTCAGCAAGACATCTTAGGCAGTCATCGATGTACATCATAGGCAACCGAGTGTCTCGTTTTAAGTAGCAATCAAAATTGCCATACTTTAGTGCATCATGAAATATCTGGACTGCATAATCTGTGAATGAAAATAGTTGGTTATTTCTTTTATTCAGAGATTAGTTTCAACAACTAATATGCACCAAAAAGATTCGAAAAATAATCAGAATTTGTAAATTTCTATTATCAAATTTAATCCCTTTCAATATTATGATTTTTAATTGGTGAAGCAAATGCTTGCCACTTGGTGTTCATAGACATGTTGTGTATGTTCAGCAAATGGCTTCGCATTGGAGAGAAGAAGCAATAAGGCCTCTGATATAACCAAAACAGTTGTTGTCATAATAGCTTTTAATTCTCTTTTACACTCCGATTATTTAGAAACCTGCTTTCTTCAGGTCTTTCTCAATATGTTTCCCTGTATCTAACCCTTTTGAATTCATAATACTGAACAGTTTTATAATCACTATATATTATTTCTCAAAGGTGTTTTTGTGTCGGTATGCCATATCTCCCTTAATACTTCATCAAAATCAATGATTGAGACATCATTTTGAAGATTACGTTCCCCGCTACTGACGAAAAATAAACAAATTGTTTAAAGTTAATGCTTTCGTTAAAAAACTTAATTTTAAAAACCTTTTTATAAAAATGGAGAAACGCTTTAACAGAAGCGGCTTATTTTTCGAAACCGAAACACTGCAGCGTCGTAATTCAAATATATCCTTTTTTGAATAAAAATGCATTTTAAAATGATTTTCCATCGTTTATTTAATAAGAACACATAAAAAAAATTTTTATTTTAATAAAAATTACGATTTATTAGAATAAAAAAACAAAAATTTGTCAATTTCTCATATATTATTTTTTAAAGGTTTTTTTTTTTTTGTTTGTTTGTTTAGTTCCCTTAATACTTCATCAAAATCAAATGATTGAGATATCATTTTGAAGATTACGTTCACCGTTAATGACAAAAAAATAAACAAATTCTTTAAAATTGATGGTTTCGCTAAAAAACTTTATTTAAAAATCTTTTTATAAAAATGTAGAAGGCAATCTGTTCAGTAATGTATTTCTACATTACCATTCGGTGTCTGAATTATGCGAATTATTACAATATACCATGTAAATATTCCAGTATTCTAATATAGCGAATTATTTCAATATACCATACGAATTATTCGCAAGGGTCAACCTTTTTATAAAAATGGAAAAGGCGCCAGCTATTGACAATATGTTTAACTAACGTACGACAGCTGTTGGATTTGTTTATTATTTCTCAAAGGTGGTTTTTTTGGTGCGAATTATTCGCACGGGTCAACTAGTCTTTATAATAATTTTACAATAGAAAATTCTGATAGTTTCTGAATCAAAATATATTTATATGTAAGCAATTGACTTATTTGCTTT
This sequence comes from Thereuonema tuberculata, assembly GCA_023159025.1. Taxonomy (NCBI): domain Eukaryota; kingdom Metazoa; phylum Arthropoda; class Chilopoda; order Scutigeromorpha; family Scutigeridae; genus Thereuonema; species Thereuonema tuberculata. Next base: position 106,965,993 of record JAFIDM010000001.1, read on the forward strand.
TTATCAGATTGCTTATGGAAAGTCATTTTCAAATGTTAATAGTAGATTAGAATGAAATTGTATATTAAAAATAATTCTTCTCTAACCTGTTGTTCCTCCTCCAGGATTTGTATCAGCTGATATTATACCTGGAAACCTAAGGCAACGGAAATCAAGGCCAAATTTGTGATGATAATACTGTAAAATAAATAAGGATTTGAGCTTTCTTCAAATAAAAACATGGAAGCTTCAAACATTTTGAACTTAATATCTGGAATAATTAATTCTGTGATCACACTAGGAATCCTATCAGAAATTAACACAGTATGCTGAAAATTAAATGTTGTACACATATTTAAAAAAAAAAAAAATAGAGTTGTCTAATGTTAAACTAACACAACTTTGATGAAAATATATAGTATTGGAAATTGTATTAAATTGCCAAATCAAACATTACCTCTCCCAATAACTCAGCATGAACTTTAGACACTCCATAAATGGTTCGAGGTCTCTGGATGGTCAGATCAGGAGTTGGATTGCGAGGGGAATCTGGTCCAAAGGCTCCAATGGTACTTGGTATGAAAAGCCGAAGTCTGTATTGTTTTGCTAATTCCATGATGTTGTGGGCACCTAAAAGCATTCAAAGAAAATATGAGTTATTCTTTATTTATATTTCTTATTTATTTATGAGTTTATAAAGAACAGACTTTTCCAAAGCTTCCAAAAATTGTATGATGGATATGTAGATATGATTTAAGAACAGTAGCTGAAATTATATTGAGGTTCACTTACAGAGTAAAAGGGAGGAAAAAAGCCTGGAATCTTTTAATACTTGTAGTCTGCGAGTGTGAACACAAATTTTGTACAAATATTTGGGAAGATTAGAAACAACATATTTAAATGTCCAAAATAACCTTACATGTTCATTTCTATGAATTCTTCGGCTTCAGAATAACTGTAAAACAGTAATTACAATTAATTCTTTTATTTTATTTTTTATTTTTATTTTTTTGGAATGCCTTTATGGGAAACTAAATGGTTTTAGTGTGTGCTTCTAAAAACTATGAGCAGTTATGTTGGATATTCCCTTGAGATTGTAATTATTGAGGGAGAGAAGTGATAGATTCTGCAAACTGCCACAATAACTCCCCACTATTTCAGGTGTGTGTGTGTGTGTCCTATAAAGTTAGGTTCAGTGCACTGCTGCATTCTAAAACTTGACACGTTTAAAGACAATACAAAATATAGGCACTGGCAATTAAGAGTTGGTCTTGCCATAGACAAACTACAAAATGTAGATGCATCAAACAAATCTTAGTTACCAAGGATGGCGCGTTACAAATTACTTGAGATTGGATATTATATTGTATCTTCAGAAAGCTTTCAGTTACAAAATTTCGTGATAGGTAATAACTAGTACAAAAAAAATAATTAATAAACAAATTATAAGAGAAATGTAATTATCAATTATAATCGGGCAACAAAAATTGGTGTCAGTTTTAAATGAATATGAGAATTAAAAAAACAGTAGAATCTTGAAGTTTTAGGATGTCATTTTGGTTTTTATTAATATCTAAAATTGTCCCACCTTAAAAAAAAAAATAATTTGGTAATTTTTTTGGTCTGAATTGTCAAAAATACGGATTTGACTATCAGCTAATTCAGCAAAAAAAAAAAACATAAATATAGATGCAGTTGAGAGAAGAGAAAATGTTTTTAAATATGAAAATATTAATATGAACTAGGCAGAATTAAAAAAAGAAAGCACTTTCAAAGGAAATAATGCTTATTTTGTATTCTTACCTTCAATATTAACTCTTACAGCAAGAGGAACATTGTGTTCTCCAATTGCACTAAGAAGAGCACTTAAATGAATTAACCAGTCGATTCGGAAATTTACAACTATTTCTTGTAAACATTTGAAATCAAGGATATCCGCATAAATGTAAGGACCTGTAAAATTTAAAAAAAAATGAGATTTTTTTTTTTTTTTTTTTTTTAGTTTTTGGGTTTTGAACAATAATAAATCTAATACATTGATTACAATTCTTTTATTGTAATGAATCTGACTTTTGTTTTTGTTTAAAAACAAAAATATGAAATTTACCATCTGAAACTTATATTATCGCTGAAATCATTGCATGGATATGGTTTAATGGCATACTGAATCTAGAATATTTAAGAATGGGTAAATATGGATATTTATCATAGTAATAACATTCATCATAATCCTGTATTTAATGAAGATCACAATGGATTACCTCATTGTGATATGGTGAACTATTATTAGGAGCTGTTGCTGAATGTAGCTAACTTTCTCTTAATCATTCATGTTATCAATGTTAGATATACAGTAAAGTTTATTTAATTAATGTATAATTGATCTGACGTTGACTTACTATTAACCTAAATCATGCTAACATTGATCATTGAAGTCATTTCAGTTGTACAGGGCGGGCCATAAATCATGATCAATATTTTTATGTTTGCACTATAAAAAATGAAATGCGAAAATCAATTCAAAACCTTTATGAAACTAGAAATACATTAATTAAAAACAATGTGACAATATACGGGTGTCATTGCGGCCCTCAATCTTGGTATGTTAACCATCAATTTCTGTCCACAGTTGGATTTGCCATCATGCGTGTCTCCTGCCGTAGCATTAATGTTAGGTCAGGAGGAGGCTACTTGAGGGGTGAACCACATCCAATCCACACCAGAAACCCAGTGCTCAGCCATTTTCGAACAAGAGTCCAGTAAAACTGAAGCCCTATCCTGCTGAAGGACAGTGGTACTAAGAAGACCAAATCTGTCGAATTCCGGGAGCAGCCAGTGTGACATGTCGATGTAAGATGCACAAGTCACAGAAATATGCAAAAAAATGCTCATTGATAATTTCACTGGTAAATCCAACCCATATTGTAACACGAATGAAATTTTGTTGAATTTCTTCCAGGGTACTGAGGATTCCGGTGGATTTAAAAGGGGGGGGGGGGGCAAATTCATTCATCTGTCGTCATAGCTGTACGATGAGCTACTACAGTGGGAAAAGTAGCCTTGTAAGGTTCCACAAGCCTCACGTGTACAAGATGGCAAATCCAACTATGTGCAGAGAATGACAGTCGATACACTGAGAAGTTCGTGGCTGAGGGCTGCAATGATACCAGTATGGTCATTATTATGTCATATTGTTGTTACTGAATGTAATTTTCTAGAATTCGTAAAATTTTTGAATTGATTTTCGCATTTCATTAGTTTGTAGCTATCCATAAAAAACATTCAATTTTGACTTAATGGCCCACCCTGTAGAGTTTAATCATACATAATATATTACAACTCATCTCATACATTAGAAGTAAATATTTGCTTTTGACGAATAAAGTGATTCTCTCTTTTTTTAATTGTTTTGCCTAGGGAAAATCTGATTTATTACACTCGCATTGCTCCAGTGTATCAAGTATTCTTTCTGCTTAAAAAGTAGTTGTGCAGTTTTTCCATATTTTATTCATAATTTTGGTTCTCTGAATTAGTTATTGCCTAATCTATTTACCTTTAAGAAAGAAAAAAAAATAGCCATGGAAATCATCATTGTAAGTTCAGTTAAGTTATTTAAAGATCTCGTCTTCGAATAGTGTATTGGAGAACTTGAAAAGGAAGATTTATATTGTTTTCATGATAGAAAGTTTTCATACAAAATTTCAAAATACAGTAGCATAGTTTTCAAATAATTCAGAATTATTTCATTGTAATAAGAGAATTATATTACAAATTAGTGTAGTACGTAGTGTTATAATAGTGAATAAAAAAAAAAAAATACGAAATAATTACCACTTTCTAGAATATGTTTGGGAGGTTTAATAATATCCGACATTATAACATTTTCTTTGCCATATTTCTTCCTAAATTACAAAAAAAGTACTTATTAGTAACAGGAAAAGTATTTATTTTAGTAAATAATGTAATAAACAAATCATCTTTGAAAGAAAGTAAACTCTTAAATCAGTTCTAATGAATAAAATTGATAAGCAAATAATTTTTAAAACGTACTTAAAAAAAAAAAAATCATGCATTTTTGAAAGGTAAAACTTTTTTATCTACAAAGTGCTATTTGTAAATGTTTGTTTCATATTAAATGGTTGCTATTTGTGGACGTAAAAGTCAAGGCTTCTGAAATGATCGGATTTAGTACTTGGTGAAACAAGAAAGTACAGAGTAACATTCTAGTATTCTTTCATCGTCTTGTACAAATCACTTTTGCCAATTTGTGGCACCTTTAATGGAACAACTTCTAATCTTATATTTAAATCAAAATAATTGATGAATAAAATGATAAATATTACTGGAATTTGAGAAAATAAGGCAAAAAAAGCCAAAGTTTAATTAATGGAATGTTTGAGAGTTTTTATACTAAGCCTTTTTAAAAAAAAAAAATAGCTTACCTAAAAACTTTTGCAAATCCAGGACCTAACTGCCCAAGACTACCTGTGAAAGGATGCAATCATTAAAATATAATAAATATTGGAAGAATTAAAGTGAGATATGTGTTTTCTGCTAAATATAACTCGTGAAAATATTGAATGAAGGATTGAATTTCTATAAAGTCACTAGACAGAATTTGTAAAAACTAAGAAAAATGCTAAAAGTTGTGAAATTGATTAAATGGATGTGGATAAATTATACAAGCGTAAATTTTCTTGATGCAGACAATAGATAAAGGAGTTCTAATATTGCATAAATTAAGGAGTGTTTGACTAGCTTAGAAATTTTTAGTGAATCTGCTGATGGAGAAGAAAAAGTTCGAATGCTGCTCATTAAAATTGGCTGTTACATGCATTTAATTCAAATGTGTTCAAAACCTGCTCTTCCCAACAAACCCTTCAAATGGAAACTGAACAAAATCTATAACCTACAAATAGTGGCTTCAAACAAATCAAACCCATTAGCTCTTTCGAAAGGGATTTACATATAAACGTTTGTCATTTTCTCGACTCAACTTCATTGTAACGTGCATTGTAAAATTCTATTACCTTCAATTATATTCGTGCTTCTTAAACGAATCTCATCATGAGATCTGAAAAATATGGTGTCCAGTCCACCTCTTGTCAATTTGGGTTATAAGTATATAATTCAAACCAAATATTGTTACACCAATGACGTTCTGAATAACTTTCGAAAAAAAGAATGACATCCAAAGTTGTAATAACTGCTGCAGTTATCATCCATGCTTTTCAGCCGAACATGATTGTATCCCAACTGTAACTTCCATCAGAAACAATGAAGAATGAACTGAAATTTTGAGGAGTTTGACAGTCAGTCATCAAAACGAACAATCATCTCTTGTATGGATATGGCTATTGTTCCCAACTTCATGTGATAGATGAGTCCATTTAAATTTCTTAGCTATCACCACTGCTCACTACTATTCTCACTCTTATCTGCTCATTTTCTTTTATTTATTCTTTCTGTTCATCACTTGTCACACCTAATTGTGTTATAAAAATCCTAATCTTTTCCTTTAAATGTTGAGCAATCCCTGGAAACTTACTTTTTAATTAATATGCGGATAAATTGAATTCCGTTGCTCTATTACTAAGTGATCTTCCCTAAGTGTGTTGCCAAGATTTTTATCTAGTACTCAAACTGAATAACAAAGTCAGTACAAAAAAAAAAAAAGGGTTTTGTTAAGCTAAATCTAGAGATTCAGAATACAGTTGATAAACTTCTTTTTTTATTCTGTTTCAATTTTGATTTTGTCCATGAAGTTTGATATTACCATTGGTACTTTTTTAAGGAAAGTGAGAGTCCACCCACGCCCTCGGAAAAAAAAATGCCCCCCCCCCCCCCCCCCCTTTCCCTTTTTTCTGCAAAAAAAAACCTGAATATTTACATTTACTTTCATTTGTACATTAAATATTTAGTATTATATATATTTTATATTGCAATTTTAAAAGACTTGGAATAAACATAAGATTATAAATACTAGTGTTCTTATGTTTTATGGTACTCCTGAACAGGCCGTCGCGTGGGCGGGGCGATCGCCCTGGGCGCCGCGGCAACGGCAAAAATAAAAAAAATTTGGAAATTCCGTTTTTTGTATGTTTGTTTTTTTTTTGGTTGTAGATTTTTGGGATGGGGGGGGGGTCGCAAATGTCAAGTGTAGGGTGCCTGACGAAATCTTGCCCCGGGCGCCAACAAACCACGCGACGGCCCTGCTCCTGAACGTTATTGGCCCCGGTGCGATATACTGGCTAACTCTCTCCTCTTCCCTATCATAGGATCATAAATAAACAGCCCATGCAAAAACGTTTAATCTTCTATTAAAATAAAATACAATTGATTTACGAAATAAATAATTCAGAAAATTACGAAAGCCTAATTGTTTTTGAGCAGATAGATAGAATTTCTGTGCGCAACGTAATTTGAATAATCTCTCATTTAAACAAAATTAAATATTAAATTTTAAAACAAATAGTATCCGATAAAATTTCATTATTTAGTTGAATTAAGATTTAAAAGAAAAGTATTAAAAAAATTGATAACCGATTCGTCTTTGTTCTTCACATAATTTTAAGTTAATATACAATAGACTGTTTGATATTGAGGATAATTACAAATGTGTGATTCCTAAATGCCAATCCAATATTCTTTTTGTTATGAACTGTAACCTTTTCAATTAATGCCAATTTTTCTACTTTTATTATTTATTTTAATGGAAAAGCAATTGCTGATTTTTTTACTCTTTCTTAATTTACCTCAACCCAATAAAATAGGCTTTTGGGTTAAAACCAATTTTAAAAAATATATATAATATTAAAATATAAATATCTTTAAAGCAAAATTTAATAATAGGTAGTTTGTAAAGTAGCCAGGATTTATAATTTTGTCTTATTTTATTCAGAATGAATGGATGAGGCACTTCAATCTGCAGTGTTCGACGACTGAGTTCTGAATTTGACTGAGATAAACATCATTTTTATTTTTTTATTTTTTTCAATCTGCTTTTACAAATTTTTATTAAATAACTAGCTGTACCCGGCATGCATTGCAATGCCACTCAAAGAAAGAAAGGGCTCGAGAGAAGGGGCCGTAAATATAAGGTCCCAGTGTCGATCGGGGGTGGGACACTTAGGCCCCTGTGTCGCCATCCCCCCACCCAAGTGTGGTGTCCCTGCCCCCGTAGGAGAGTGAAGTTTTTTCTTTTTGCAATAGACTTGGGGGGGGGGGCCGAGAAAGGGCCCTAAATATAAAGTCCCGGTGTTGGTCGGGGGTGGGACACTTAGGCCCTTGTGTCGCATCCCCCCACCCAAGTGTGGTGTCCCTGCCCCCATAGGATAGTGAAGTTTTCCCTTTTTGCAATTGACTTGGGGGGGGGGGCGAGAAAGGGCCCTAAATGTAAGGTCCCGATGTCGATCGGGGGTGGGGCACTTAGGCCCTTGTGTCGCATCCCCCCACCCAAGTGTGGTGTCCCTGCCTCCCATAGGAAAGCGAATTTTTCCTTATTTGCAATTGACTTGGGGGCCCGAGAAGGGGCCCTAAATATAAGGTCCCGGTGCCGGTCGGGGGTGGGATACTTCAGCCTTTGTGCTGGCTTCCTCCCACCCAAGTGTGGTGTCCCTGCCCCAAATAGGAGAGCGAATTTTTCCCTTTTTTGCAATTGACTTGGGGGGTCCGAGAAGGGGCCCTAAATATAAGGTCCCGGTGTCGATCGGGGGTGGGACACTTTGGCCCATGTGTCGCCATTCCCCCACCCAAGTGGGGTGTCCCTGCCCCCCATAGGAGAGCGAATTTTTCCTTATTTGCAATTGACTTGGGGGCCCGAGAAGGGGCCCTAAATATAAGGTCCCATGTCGGTCGGGGTGGGACACTTCAGCCTTTGTGTTGGCTTCCTCCCACCCAAGTGTGGTGTCCCTGCCCCCCAAAGGAGAGCGAATTTTTCACTTTACACAATATTCGTATAGTTTTTATTTTGACCACCAGGTGGATATTGGGTTTTTCAGGGCTTTTACCCCTTTTCAACCCCTTTGGGGGGTGGGTCCGGGTTCTAAGGTAGCCTATCTTTTCCGCAGTGTCCTAAAGAGTAATTCTGCAAAGTTTGGTCCAGATAGGTCAAAGGGCCTAGGAGCGTATAAAGGACAGACAAAGAAAGAAAGACAGATACATTCATTTTTATATATATAGATAAAAATGTGATTGGATCTTTTCGCTACGATATCGTTTCTGTTTCCATGAATTAAACAGTATTAAAAAATAAATTTAATTGATATTATTCCGCATGTAGTAGAAAGACAACATTTAATTTTAAAGCGTACCTGTAATTAAGATCCTTGGAGGGCTGTCGTCCGCTGCAGCTGAAGAGCAAGGCCGTTTCCATGGCAACGCATCCGTCAACCTGTTGGCTCCTAAAGAGGTTGCCTTCCTTGAAGTGGAAGCCACAAATCGATGCAGTGGCGGCAACATTGGACTCGCACGGTCTGACTGATCTACGATAACCATAAGAAAAATAAATAAATAATTTCTTTTCACCGCTTGAATACACTTGTAAACAATTTCAAAATTTTTCCAGTCTATAGTTAATAATAGTAGAAGTTATTTATTAAATTCGACACTTAATATTTAAAGAACGATTTATAAGATGCTGTTAAGTTCTTATTCCTATTGCAGTAATTATAATCAAATCTGTTTTATTTATTCATTTATTTTTTTTTTTTAATGACATAAGTGCAATGATGTCATAATGTCAATTTGTCCATCTTGTTTAGATGATAATGAACTGCGTTTTAGAATATAGAAACTAATGTTATCGCCAGATATCTTTCAAATTATCATTAATGGGCATTATTCAAAAGATAAAGTTAAAAATAGGCTTGAGGATCAGTCAGCGAGGATTTAATTTTAAATTATTTCATTTTTAACTTTCTTTGTTTCTTATTTTAAAAGTACGTCGTCTTGTAATTTCCAAACTTCTCAGAACTAAAGTTGGGAGAATTCCAGCTGATGACTGGTTATTCCAGAAACTCGAACAATCTTGTCTTGAAAATTCCCGTTAAAATTCTCCAAAAAGGGCTGTTAATGAATTTTATATTCTCTTCTGAATGTTTGATGTTATAGTTCAGACATAAGCGAAATATTCAATATGATGTATTCATTATAATTAAGGATCATCATCATTTGATCTTCACAAATCTCCACCTACATTGTATTCTTTTTCTCATGTCTTTCCACTCACATTCCTCATGAATGTCGTGAACTTGCTTAAAGCTACAAGATCTAAAAAAAAGTCAAACCATTACATATAAAGTTAGAAGAAACAAATTATTCACAACCAATAAGTCGATCTCCCAGGAGGAACTGCCCAAACTCTATCATCTCATACCGTCTGGATTGGACTATAAGTTTATAAATATCCAAACGCCCTTCAGATTCCACCGAGGTTGGTTTACCTCCCATAAATCCACCATCTGGTGGGGTCAAGTGACGTACTCATTGGCTCGGCAACACCATGATTCATCTCAGTCTGGATTTGATTTGAAAGTACGGAGCATCTTTCACCCTATTCCCATTCATCCGAAGGACGAAGAATCGCTCACCGAGATTTTTTTTTTCTTTTTAGTTATATCTCGTTTCAACGACAAATAATTAGTTCTTGACGTAAGATAGTGTAGCTTTTGACCATAAATATAAATAATACATCACTTCAAAACAACACCACAACAATCCCATCAATCTAAGTGAGATTGTAATATTTTAAAAACCCAATTCTAACTCTTCTGAGATGATAGCAAATACGAGATTTATGTCAAATCTAATCTGCAAAACCTGTAACAAGCAGAACGCTCTGAAATATGCTTTTGATATTAATATTACTATTGCCTTGTCTTCAGTGTCAATTAAATGGTGACGGCAAGTCATTCATTCTTTCCAGAAATCTCTAAACTTCTGCATAAATTTAAGATGGCAAATCAGCTTTAACATATATTGTTCTGCATTTGATCCATTTGATGATTAATTCCACTAATGTTGATTCAATTGATATGAAGTCTTCTGTCGTCCTACCGTAGTTATGAGATGACGTATCTGTTCCGTTTATTTCATATCGAGGCTTTCTAGAATTTCTCTGACCAACAAAGGTCAGAAATTAAAAATAGGAGTTAGATATTTCAGTAAGATCAAGCATTTGTCTATCAGTATCAGTCAATCCGGATGTGATATGAACCAACTGCATCTTTTTTAATTTATTAACTCGTAATCTTTGATTCAACCTAAAAGATGCGATCTTTTTTCTATTTATCTTCCCTTAGATAAATAGAGAAGACTGTTTGAAATAATTTTAGAATTTTTTTTTTGCTTTTTGTGAAAAATATCTATGGAGAATTTCCACAGCTTACTTTACATATGTCGATTAAAGGAAAGTGTGAGATTTACTAAAATTAAAATACTAGAAGTTCATCCTTCAAAATGTTCCAACCATCCCAGAATCTGGAATTGCCTGGCACCTAATGTCCAAAATATGCTACTTGTTGCCTTCGAAAGTGTGGTGGAGGCGTCATTTATTTATCAACGATAGCTTTGTTGCAACTTTGATTGTTGCTCCAGGTGACGTTGAAACTGGAGAGGAGTTGTATCGATGAACTCGGCAGTTTTGTGTGTTTTGTCTAGCAATGAAATATCTGATCGGCCCCAGTATAATTTGTATGCTTGACTATCAAGAACTACAACCTGATTATATTTATGATAAAGTGTTTGCAAGCTAACTAATCCAAATCTCACTGCTATGACTGAAGCATAGTCTTTGTTCTGTCTTTGTATAATCGACACTGGACAGTGTCATTCAACTTTCAATATTATATTCAGTTGTTTCACTTGCCTGTCCACATCGTCTGCAATAATATCAATCATATATCAATTATCGTATATCAATTATTAATCGAATATCAATTCCATCCTTGATGATATATTTGCTATAATATTTTTAATAGCAATTACCCGATCTATAACAGCTAGTACGAAAGCTTCTGTCTCACAAACAACAATCCATATTTCAGTCACAAGTTTTATGCTGTTCTATCAACAAAATCTTGATAGAATTGATGTGGATCGGAGCCATGAAGTTCCTGTGGTTTCAGAGTTGTTATTTGAATATATTTATATAGACTCTGGTTCTGTTAGATCAATAATGTCTGATGACACATGTAAAGGCGTGAAACCGTGATCATTCCTTACAATAAGTTCAAAGAGATTGCTGTTGACTTTGCTGTGTTAGTAACATCCCATTTTTTGATGTGAACTCATTATCCAGATTGCTAATATTGATGAGGCTTTTCCTCCTTAATTTTGTAATTTAACAGCAGCTTTTGGGTAATGATGATGATTAATATTGTTATTACTACAACTACTAACAATAGCATGAATGTGTTCCAAGCATCATAAGCAGAATCCACGTGTCGCTTATGAAATGGCCTCGTAGAATCTTCAATTGACATATTTTGTGTAAGTGTTCATGTCTATCAAATAGGAGGAAAAACTTGATCGCTCTTTAATCACTTAATGTTTGTCATGAAGTAATAGTTGAATTTTGTTATTCCTTCATCCAACAACAGTGGTTATAACAAAATAACTTAGGATGAAAAATGAAAAGAAAAATAAATAAATATTTGATTGTTTGTTTTTTCTTTCACTTTTTATTTCTTTTATATTCTGTTATTTTATCAAGATATTATAAATATCTTGCAGACCCATCCAAATGTGATCCATTTTACTCACGTGGGAATGTATTTAATTACGGACTGAAGAATTCAGATTCGATCCCCAGAGGTTGTTGGAATTTCTCCTTGATTCATCTAACCCTTGGTATATAGAAGATCTGGTTTCTTTCCCAAGATTAAAGGCGCAGGACATGGGATACCTATCCCATCTTAACTTAGATTCACCGAATTACCTCTGGAGTGGGTCCCTTTAACTTTTAGAACTGTTCTACAGGGAAAGTAAATGATCTACTAACCTGTCTTATGCATTAACAAATACCTCTACTATTTTTCTTTTCATCCTAAGATCTTCTGAGCTTCAGTGAATTGTAATCAGTGGGGAAACAAGATGTTTTTTGGATAAACACAATACGTCTTCCCAGGACAGGCTTTAGCAAATACTGTCCCGATTTGGAAATCAAAACACCTACCCCAAAATAAAAGCTACACTATTCAACTAATAATAATAAAAAAAAAAACTGTTTTCAAAACGGAGGGGGGAGGTGTCTAAAAATTCATTTAAATTTTTCTTCGTCTGCAGCCCCTTCCCCACCGCTTTCAATCAGTATTTTAAGGTTAGAGTTAGTATTTTAAATCTACAAGGATTAACTCATTCCTTGTAGCAATAATAAATTAAATTTTAAAAATTCAATTTTTAATGTCGAAATCAAAGAAACCGTTATAGTTCGAAACCTCGATATGAAATAAACGGAACAGATACGTCATCTTGTGACATAACTACGGTGGGACGAATGCTATTTTTTAACAGTGATAGCAGATATTATTGAAGGTCTGCCAATCTTTCCCTGTAACCAACCAAGACATAAGGCTTCCGAGAAAAGAAAAAAAAGGCAACCATGTTCAGTTTTTTCAAATCGCAGGCTTTACAAAAAAAATTCAGTCCCTTTATTTTTTAACATTTGCACAGTAGTGAATTTCTGAGAATCAAAATGCTGTTAATTACAGAATTTAAAATATTACATAAGTAATCCTGAATTTCAAAGAAGCCGACACTAAACTTTTTAAGAATAAATTGTTGTCCCATTATCAGAGCCATGTGGCTGATGGTAGCAGTGCCTGGCCTTGCAACTCAAGTATGTGAGCACATTATTTGGAACATCGCCAAGCGAAAAACTAGCTCGCGAGAAAAATTTTCCTTAAGATCAAGGTGACTTTTTTCAGAATTCTATAGAAATGAGAAGGAAATCGTGAACGAAAGACGAAGTGTAGATATCCGAATGTCTAGAGGATAATAATATAATACTCTTTCTTTTCCGAGTGGGAGTTGGAACTGAAGTTTATTACCTTTACCTCAAATAAAATTAAAAACATGAGTCAGTGGTGTTTTCGCTATAAAGTCACATTTGCCTATTACGTAGACAGGATTCTCATAGTTTCTCTGAGATCCACCATTTTGTCAAATTTTTGAAGACAGCTAGAGATTTGTAAGCAAAGCGTAAGTTTAGGAAATTCTCTTGAATTTGAAGTATCCAATGCTAATCTTTCTTCTTCCAAAGGCCACGAATGGAAGACAATCAATGTACACACCTCCATCCACTGTCTCAACAATCTTAACCATAATGTAATTGAGAAAGAAAACAACTTTTTAACGTCAGTTAAGCCTTCCTATTTATTTGAGAAAAATACGTAGGTTTTCTCGTTATGAAGTGGGATATTTTTTTTTTTTTTAATGCATACTTAAATCACTTTTTTTAATTTTTTTTTTTTTTTTTGTATTTTTTACTTTTGTCAAATGACTTCAAGTAATTTCCTAAATGGAATTCTATAAGTTTTTATGGATATCCTCTGTCAAAGCTTCAAATTCGAGATGAAACGTGAATAAATAAATGAATGTTTATTTGTGTCACGGTGCACATAAAAGTGCGAACTTCGAGCCCGAACTGTCGGTGCACAATGGATCTCTAGGGTTGCCGTCATGGCGAACTCTAGAAGAAGCCATTGCGTTTCCAGTGAATAGATGCAAAAGTGGTTTCCCGTTTCCTTCCTCAGTAAGCCATTAGTGACTCCAAACCTGAAGAGAAAGATGAAGAAGCTGACAACATAGGAAAGGAAATTTTCAAACCTAGGTTCCAACGCATCTGCCTCTTGACAGGCATCTGCCTGGACCACTAAGTTATGCCGGAACGGCCAAATAAATGAATACTGCAATTTAAAAAATATATCTGAATTAGTTAAGAGAAATATTAAGGGCTTTTTTTCTTTGTTCTGTATATATTTTAGCCAATGGCCACCCTGAAGATAAAAAATAGTCTATTTTTTTTTTAAATCTACAATTCTTAAAACTTCAGAACTGTAAATCTACAATTTTGGAAAGAAAAAAAATCCTTCAATAATTAACAATGCCTTATATTATTATTATACATTTTATTGAATTTCTAAGACGATATCCATACTTTTTAAAACTTGAAATTGATAAAATTCTTCTTTAAATTATTAGCTTGGTCGTGCAAACTTAGTTTTATTAAAATGCAAATTTAATAAAACTAAATCATCTTCATTAAAAAAGACATGTATTATTTAGAAATTAGAATTTCTTGCGCTTGCTAAATTGTAATACTTTTCACGCTTTGTTTTTTATTCTACGGGCCTATAAAAAAGAATGATTTTTAATAGTAAATTATTTTAAAAAACTTAAATAACCATTCTATTTTTTTAGTAGTGAAGAACACCGAGTTGTGTTGTAGGTATAAGGCATGACTAGTAAATTAATCAAACGTAATCTGATTATTGTGTTAGAACAACACATTCAACAAGTCATAGAAATGGAATCTCAATTCATTCCACATCGTAACCTCCCCTCCCCCTCTCCGAAATTCCAATTCTTAAATTTTTATTGGGGTTGGAGAATCAACATTGTATCCATTCGGAAAAAGGATGCAAGTTTTTTTGTTTCGTTGAACTTATTCCCTTGTTGTAAATTCCTACGGATGCTAAAGGACTTTGATCACTTTCCCATTGGCCATTTCTTGTTTCTTCCTATAAAGCATGGTTAGTAATATCCAATGGCTTTCACTGGCTACAACGAGTAAACATGACAACCTTTACTTTGCGACAGAAATATAAATTTCCCCGATTGAATCTCATTAAAGAAACAAAGCCTGATTGTTGTCCATATATTCATTGAATTAAAAATTGATCGTAACTTCTTACAATTCTTTGCTTGCAGAAATATTCTGAGAATTAGATAAAGCATAAACTCAATTTTGGTGGTATTTTTCGGGTCGTTTATTTTCAATAGGGACTTCCGGTGTAATCTGCGAACCAGATTCAGCAAATTACTACCTGTCATATCACGACCTTCTGGTCATATCCCCATGAAGGGCCCTACACCAATGCAAAGACCTTTTCTCCGCCCACTCGCTGTCTTCGGACTATGGTTAAAGATTACAACCGTCCAACTCCTTAATCAACAACTTGTTCCGAAACTATTTCAATCGATTTCTTTTGTCCCTAAGACACACCTTCACCTCAAGTCAGAAGCCTCACTATTTTAAAAACAAGACTAATTATAGTAGAGAAATAAATTGCGAATTTTATCCCTAAACAGCAAGAAATCTATTGGTAGAATTCCTTCACATATAAAAACCTCAGCACTTTTGGGACAATTTTTATGTAACATAATTGTTAGAATTGAAAATAAAATAAAAAAGGAGGAAACTGAGACAGAATTTCATCTCTTCGAAGGGAAATCAGGGAAGTTGTACAGAGGAAATGTCCCTTGAATAATAGTAGCGCCACAACCAAGGTCATCGTCTTCCCCGTAAAATGCCTCTCACTCAGACAGGGTAAATCCCAATAACTTCTTGTTGTAAAAACAGTTGGTGGAGAGGTATTAGAATCAAACCCTTTAGTTCAAATTATTCCGGAAATTAACAACATTCCTGTAAGAGTACGATACCCAGTTTCCATAATGTATTATATATGTTTATAAATATCTTCACTGCCTTTACTATTAAAAGCAGTATAGCTATTTATAACAAAATCTTCCTTACTTATTATTAACGATTCTGTAAAACTGAGACATTGAAAAGATTGAATTTATTATTTTTTTTAAAGCTATTTACAATTCTGTAGTCATTAGGTTATAATTCTGTAACTTAATCTATTTAATGAAATGTTATCTTAAACTCTTTAAGATTGTATATAAAGACTGCAAAAAGAGAACGAAAACATATTTCATAAAGGCGATGTTTATATCTTTTTTGAAATTTTGGAACCGTCTGAAAGGTTATTTTTCTAGAAAGAATATCAGGAAAATAATTAACTTTTAACATTCAGTCACTAGTTTCTAGGTGAGGAAGAGGGGTTGATCGGAAGGCATTGTGGAATGATTTAGGAAAGTAATTGTTCTATTATCAAACCCATATTTAGTTCTCGTTTAAAAATAAGACAAAACGTGGTTTCACGAAACCAAATGTACATGTTTCGTGTTCGGTCACCTTCTGTGAAACAATAAGTGACCGCATATTGGCTTACCGAGGTGAGGATTGTTAGGGGTTAGAACCCCCCCCCCCCGCCCTCCATTGCATCCGAAAATGGAAGAAATCTAGGATTTTTGATCTGTTTTTATTGGTTGGAAGGTTCATCGATTTCACTATAACCCACCGCCCATCTGGGAAAGGACACGACGTTCTTTATTGGTTGAACGACCGTCATAGCCCCTCCCATTCCTGGATACGCCTTTGTGACTGCAGACCGGAACTCGCATTTTTTTTAATCACCTCTACAAATCATTAAGGTCCCAGTAAAGTGTGACTCATGTCTGTCCGACTTGCAGTTTGTACGGCTGTGGATATGATAGTGGACGGACGGACGGACAAAATGAACTTAAGAACTTTCCCTCTTTACACCTATGTGCACGAGATACCTAAAAAAACAAGGTAGCGATAGCGATTAGTAAACCAATCACAATGTTTCACAACGGCTTCTGATACGTGAATGAAGAAAATTATTATTCCCGACCAGCTAGACACAAACTCTACGGCTCTGAACTACTCTTGGCAAGACCTTTTCAACGACACCCTAATCAAGTCTCTAGCCCTCGTGGTTGCTTAGTTGATACTTGTCCACAGACAGACAGACAAACCGGGGATATAAGGCTTCACGGTATCAGAAGCCTAAAATGGCGTACCGAATAGAGTTTCGATGACCACAAGGTTTCAGTTTCCCGAATTTAAGTAATGATAGGGCATTTCATTGATTTGCAGATCTTAAGTAATTAAGATAGGTTTGTAGATCGATATTCTAATTCTTTCTAAATTTGAAATTCAACTTACTGAAATTTAACGCAGATTTAAAAAAAATAAATAAGATGCAATTACACACAAGATGCTAATACAGCATATATATTTTAAAAACTGTAGTTAATATCTTATAGATCTTTACATATATACAGTAATACCTTGAGATACGAGCGTCCCGACATACGATGTTCCGAGATGCGAGCAAGCCTTCGAGCAAATTTTTGCTTTGAGATACGAGTAAAGATTTGAGATACGAGCACGCTTACAGACGCCGACGCTAGATAGCGAGCACTCGGAGCAGCCCACGCCGCCTCACTCGTTCACTTCACGTGTTCATCGACTTCCGTACGCATCTCCCGCGAGTCTTCCGTATTGTGTTTGCATTATCTATGTGATTTTCTCTATTTTGTGCATTATTCTTCTTAATAGTGATGAGTCCTAAGAAAGTGAGTGGTAAGGATGGTAGTGAGAAGAAAAGTAGAGAATACAAGTCGAAAAAAAGCAAAAAAAAAACTAACAAGTAAAACACTTGAAGTAAAAAAAAAAAAAAAAACATAAGCTAAGTTAATTCTAAGTTTATGTAAGTTACGCAGTGTTCGTGTAAAGCACGCTACAGAATCAAGTGTCTACGGACGGGCCAACTCTCTTACCTTCCTCCCTCCTCCGCACATGCCGCCATTAGCTGCTACTGTATCGTCTGTCAGTAAGAACTCATAATTAAATCCCATTTTATTTTATATCACAGGAATCCTTATATACTATAATTTTTTTGTGTATGTCTCTATTGCAATTAAAAACATGTTTTTTTCCATTATTATTAGCACTAATAAGGGAGTTTTTTAGAGGGCCGGAACGGATTATTTTTTTTTTCTGTTATTTCTTAAGGGAAAAAATGATTTGAGATACGAGCACCTCGAATTACGAGCTCGGTCCTGGAACGGATTATGCTCGTATCTCAAGGTATTACTGTATATACGCTATCTGGCCACTTTATTAGGTACACCTACCTAGTAGCGTGTTGGGCCTCCTTTAGCCCTCAAAAAAAGCTGAATTCGTCCACGCATGGATTCCACAAGATGCTGAAAACGTTGTTGAGGTATTGTGTACCATGCAGACATGAGTGTGTCACGCAGTTCCTGAAGATTTGCTGGAGGTGTAGGCCTGAAGCGAACAGCCCGATCCAGCTCATCCCATAAATTTTCAATCGGGCTGAGATCCGGGGATTAAGCGGGCCACTGCAGCAAACCATGTTCGTCATGTTCCTCAAACCATCCCATAGTGATGCGGGCTTTGTGAACCGGCGCATTATCCTGCTGGACGTAGCCATTTGCATCAGGATAAACTAATATGTACAGTTGCACTTGGTCAGCTACTATGTTTATGTACGCTCTAGCATCCTGACGTGCCTCCGGAGGTATCAATGGACCCAACGTGTGCCAGGAAAACATCCCTCACACCATGACACTGCCCCCACCGGCTTGAAGAGTTGTTGTGAGACACAGCATTTGTGCGTACGGCAGGTGGGGTGTACCTAAAAAAGTGGCCGGACAGTAAATATAAGTTTTAATTCCAGCAGTTGTTTTACATAAAACTACTTTGCTTTTGGTAGGAAGATCTGCATGGGTGATTTCAAATTTTGTTTATTTTACATTTTTTAAAAATTAAAATTTTGCCGAAGAAAACTGTGAGTTGTCAGGTTTTGTGCCACAGATGTTAAATTGGTATTTAATAAACACAAAAGCAAATACAGACGAAAGTCTTCAGTATCGATATATAAGATGTAACTACTGAAACGAAAATAAATTTTAAAATCTTAATTTACAACGATAAGTTGTAATTCCTAATTGAGCTTAAAAAAAAGGAACAGTTCTGCTTGATTTAGCCTCCATTTTAGTATCAAATTCAGATGACATAATCCTTTTTTTTTTTTCTTCCCCTTCCTTTTTTAAGACTCGAAGTGCAACTGCACCGATTCCATTCAGCGTCTAAGACTAATTTTGTGATTCAGTGAGTGACTCTGAAGGGGAACTGACGCCAATGCTTTCTTTCAAAGCAATGTGTTTAGATAAATGTTTGATATGCAGTAACAGTTCCGGATGAATAGTAGTGATGCAATCCTCGAAATAAAAGAAGCTTTACAATTTCAGATTCAAATGATTAATGGGTTTCAGTTTTTAGAGATTGCTTGAACCATTTATAGTAATTGAATTCAGCTTTTTCTCTTAAAATAGTGCAATTAAAAAATGTTTGGTATATTGGTGTTAAACAAGAGATTCCTATAAAAGAACTTAAAGCTTAAAATGTTGTACTAAAAAAAACAACACTATTTTTTCCTTAAAATAATTGTATTTTTTTTTCTTTGTTTTGCGAAACAAAACAAAAGAAATTCTCCATATTTTTAAGTTTGTTTACATTATATCTTATCTTCAAATTTCCACAAAATAATAAGAGTTATAAATACTAATTTAAATTGACTAAGTGCAACTAATTTTAATCAAATCAAATCAAAGCCCGCGCAAACTTTAAATAGATTACAAGTTCGTTTAAAACGAAGTTCCAAACACTAATCGAAGTTGCAATTAGTGTTAATTATTTCGTTTTTAATGGTTTTTTGTTTTTTTTTGGGTGGGGGGTATTTCTGTCATCTTTTAAGCGCAAGTTTCTCTATGAGGGTTTTTATACAGATATTTTCAGTGGTAAAGAAAGAGATGATCTTCTATCTCTAAAAAAAAAAAATGCATGGCAAAATTTCAGGAAGACTCATTTGCTGGTTCAAAATTTATTAGGAGGGGGGGGGGTTGCAGAACTCAATTCACACATGTGCTCTTACTAATTTTCTGAGCTTAACTTTCGTGAAGTAAAAAAGCAAAAAATGTTAATTCAATTTGAATGAAGACATCTTTCTTTCTTTCTACAGTAATGATTCGAAATCTGGATTTGTCACAGGGACGAGACGAACTGCTGTCAAAGACACTTTGGCAACTGATTCGAAAAGACAGGATTACCTCTAGAAAAGCAATGCTATTTTCAATTGCGAAGTGAGTACTGTTTGTGCTTTGTTATTTTAAGAGTTAACTCTATTGAAATCCTTATTTGCAAATATCGGACGCTTGAGCTTCCTGGGCAAGGTCTGCAATTCCTGTAATTCCATCTTACAGAAGACAAGTGATTCAGCGTTCTGTTAATTATTGTTTTACTCACAAAAATACATTTTATTCAATAATGATTTTAAGATTATAATTACATTAAAGTTTAGATGTTAATAGAAGTGAAAAAAAAAAAAAAAAATGAAAAGTAAAGATGTTTCTAGAATACTCTATATAGGAATATTGGGGAGGAAAAGACCTAAAAATAGTATAAGTTTGAAGTTTCATTGATCATTCATTGAAGTTTATTTCAAGTTTATACAATAAGATTACATCTCTGACTAATGCAACCAATTTTAATCAGATATCATTATACAAGGCTTATCTTTTTAAAAACTAAGACTTTGTTAGATGAAAGATGAAAAGACTACGATTTTGACTTTTTTTTTTATTTATATAAGCTTATTTGATAATATTACTATTATTTTAATTCTTGTTAATAAATAAAGCAAGCATGGTTTAGAAGCAGTATGGAATAAAAAAAAAAAGGCAAATGATGATTCCAAAGGCCATAACATTGTTTCAACGATTATTTTAATATAAAATATTACTCATTTTTTTTTTTTAAATGTAGAACAAAACAACGTTCTAGTAATTTTTATAGGTTCCATTGAATATTTCAGAAACATTTTTCCAACACTCAGCCGAAATTATAGTATTCTTCGGCACGTGTTACAGCTTTGTGTAAACTTCAATAGTGGACCTATTTCTTTTCTGAGCTTTTTTTTATTTCAAATTATATGTATTTCGAAACTTTCTCAATTGCTATAAACTTTTGGAAATTTTCTAGATTTTTTTTCATTTAGTGTAATTAGAAAAAAAGACCCAAAAACTAAGTTATTTATAAAAACTGAAAAACGAAATGGAATAAAGTATGAGATAAGAGCAATAAAGCAGGAAACAGCTGTCTTTCAATCAATCTGTAATAATCCAAATATTCTTGTCAAGATTTCAATTGGTGAATCAGTGCAGCGTAAACAATGAAGTAAGAAAATCCAAAAGATAATACAGATTCAACAATAAAGTACAAGTGTTCGCTTTTAGGTATTGTTGTTCTTAAGCCATTAATGTCAACTAACCAGTCTCTATAATATGCGGTTCTTAGTCTTCTTCACCCTTTTTCCAGTTTTTTTTTTTTTTTCTGGGTAGGGGGCATTTTTCAATTCATTATTACACAGGCTATAATTACGATGGGTGCGCCACTTCCCAAAGGCATTTTAGAGCTACTGCCAGCCAAAAAAGAAAGCAGACAAACACACAAGAAATAAGGAAACAAAACATCCATGCCGGTACCGGGATTCGATCAACCTCAAAGCAGGACACCGCTTTCACCACAGAGCCCGTGTCTGAACGGCTAATATGTGATGAAAAGAAGAAAGAAAAAAAACAAAACAAAACAAAACAACATAACATTTCTAAGGAAATAAACTGCCTTCTTTTCAAATTTTCTAATCGATATTCACTGCCAAGTTGTTTTAAAAATTAACAAGAGCATTGCTTACAAGTTCCTTAAGTCTTCTGACGGGTGTTCGCTGTTTGGATGTGTTTTTATTAAAAAAAAAAAAAAAAAATGAAGTGTCCAAATAATTTAAAAGAATAATTTACGAGTTACGAGTTCAGATGCTAGGTAGTGAAGAGCACTATTTAATCAAAACCAAATTCAATTCCCTCTTTACACAAATCGATGACGATCTCTATATCTAATATAAATTTCCAAGATTTCTTCTTTTTCAGTTACATTGATTTTGATTTGAAATGGCAGGCGTTCGAATTTCATCACTTCCACTCGAATTGAGAAAGATTAATTAATTAATTCTGACAGAATTATAAGATGCAGTATCAAAATATTAAAACACTCGTTATCAGAGTCTGGAAACTTAAACTTCATATTCTATCATTGGGATATCATAGATGGTACTGAATTACTTCATAAAAATTGATAAAAACGAAACATTTTTTTAAAAGAAAGAGAAAGTCTTAGTTTAAACGCAGTTTAAAAATAAAAACAAACTTTTTTTTTTAAAGACATAATTTATATTTATTGAAATTAACGCGGCATTCTGTACGTGATTATTAAAAAAAAACAATAACATACATTAAAAGAGAAGCTACACCTAAAAATACATCACAGAATCCCATACATGAATACTATTTTAAATGAAATAATTAATTCATTTATTTGAAGAGATATATCCACTAAAATTCTAAACATCAATTTTTTCCTTTTTTTTTCCGAATAAATAAAGGAGAATAAAAATTAATCATAAAATTCAGATTAAAAAAACAACAACTAACGACTGGAACCCTCATTTGAAATAGACTGTTCCAAATCCCCTGACAAGCTATAAAGACTATAAACTTTACTTTTGGGAGGAGAGGGGGAAAAAAATTGATGACTTTTCATTTCTCTACGTTCTTTGACCGTAATAAAAGGAAGAGTGGTAAAGGGGTGTTCTCTCTTTTTCTTTCTTCGTCGTCCTTCGCTCGTAATGGAACCAAGGAGAACAGTTACTGAAGCGGGAAATAAATCTAGGTCAAATCTGGTTCGTTCACTTCGAAATATTGTACAAAAACTACACTATCATTACAAGCGTCATCAAAATTACCAATTTGAAATACCATCAAATTCAAATTTCTTGAAAAGGTTCAGCTTCAAAAGCAGCGAAAAGAAATTTCCTACACGTTTTCAAACCGAGGTTACATAAATCTGAATAGGAAACTTCGATTGGCAATGTAAAGACGCATTCAGTTATTTCTTACCAATATTTCAAATATGCTTCTGTACTGAGAAAAAACTTATTTCTTTGAAAAGAAAGAGTTTTAAAAAAATATGAAATTCTGTTTCCACTTAAAAGAGTTCTGGTTGCTTGCTTTGTTGAATAGACAAAAAAAAGACTTAAGTTGTTGAAGTAGTTTTCTTATAATATTTTGGTTAACGTTTACAAATTGTTCTGAAAAAAAGCAGAAAAAAAAGAGAAAGAAAGAAAGCAGATCAAAGATATTTTGTGCTTAAAAAAAAAAAAAAAAATCTGTCAATTACAAAATTTTAAATGCGGAAATGAAAAAAATGAATGTGTTACGTGAAAAGGTGAAGATGAACATATATATTTACTGCAATTTTAAAGCAAAGACTAGATTTGTTTGATTTGTAAATATTTTTTCCATGAATTAATTGCATATGTTCGTAATCTAATGTTAAATCCAGCTGTACTTTCCTCAGTTACTGGAAAGCTGACATTTAAAATTCTAATTAAATAACAAAAGCTGTATTTTCAAAAATATTAATTTTTTTTTAATTAATTAAAAAAATTACTCTATTTTTGTATTCAATGCTTTTTAATCCTTCTTTAGATCTGATTTCATTGTTGTTTTTGTTTCTAGTAACTTGAATTAGATAAAGGTATCCTGCAGACCGTGCCAAGGTTTTTCAAATCGAAGAAGCACTCACCGGGGGATGTTTATCGATTTTGGCTGAGAGACATCATTAATAATCAATCACCATCAGATGGAAAGTTAATTTCATGATGAAAGAAAATGAAAATCATCGATATGATCAGAAACAGATATAGACTTCCTACACTGCAGTCAATAAATCTATTAAACTACGAAAGAAAGGAAATGAATGGATAGAATGAAAATCAGAGACAATAATAGCTCCTCAGTTGAAACCATCTTATATGCTTGGCATGACCTTTTCCATTATTTATCGATAAACAAATGAAAAAAAAACAACTTAATATACGGCTGCAAAGAAAATATATCTAGACAAAATTATTAAATTAATGGAATTCATTAATTAATTTTGGTTTCTCGGCAATAGAGTGGCAAGAGGTGCGAAAGCACCTGATCTCGCACTTCATAATGTGAAGTACGCCAACAATTTTCTTAATGGAATGTAAACAAGACAGAAAATTTACATTTTTAATGCAGTAATTCGTGTACAGAAGCTTTGCAATTCTGTTTCGTTAAATTTCGATGTAAAAATCTAACATCCGGTCGAATTTCAGAGATTCTTTTTTTTCTATATTTCTAAGTATCGAATGCAATCAAAATCCGTACAGTGGGAATCGAATTCCTTCATGCAAACAGACGGACGGACAAATCAACACAAACAAGTTCTTTCTCTTCACAGAACACATCTTAAAAGAAAGAAGGCTCAAACATGTAAAAATCTATATTTGATCATATAATTAAATCTGTAATTCATTAAAATTATGTGATACAATTATGTTGGTCACTTTCTACTCGCAACCGAACCTCCAACCCATTTTGAAGCCAGGTTACAGATGCAGATTATTAGAATATCATTAACTCCCAATTAAATAAATGAATGAATCAAAACGATTAACTTGTTACAGTAAGAAATTTACAATATTTCCTCCCTGGTAATAATTTTTACATTTCGGCAAATCTTATGTAAACTATCTACAAGCTAATTTCTTCTCTTCTTAATTCAAATAGATTAGGATGATATTTGTTACGATTATTTTAATCGCTTTAACTATCATGTTTAAGATGAAATGCAATCAGGATCTGATCATAAAAAAATTACCGCTTGGTAACAGCTTTCATTCATTCTAAATTTAATGGTTTCCTAATATCAAAGGTTTTCCGCGGAATCTGTTTTAAGAGCTGCTCTGTATCCGTGTTCAGAGGCGATAGTCTTACCCACTAATTTCGAACAGCTTGGCGGCTCCAAAAAGTGGAAATGACTTACTTGTTGGCAACGGCCTTGACAGCGACCGGAAAACGTGTCGCGAGTGGAGTGATGAAGAGCTCAACAGAGATGCTCGTGGAACACACGTCAAGCCTCTTAGTCACGTGGTTTAGGTTGCTAAGGAAATCGCCAATCACTGTTAATCTTTCGGGAGGCGGGACGAAGGTGTAACTCGGTTATGACGTCAGTTTTAGATCCCTCTGGTGGTGATTCGTGACACAGTTTCTTAAAATCATGACGTAACTTTAACAAAGCATTACGCGATGTTATATACTGAGAACTTTAATCCATTTGCGAATAAGGAAGAAAAAACTTGAAGAAGAACTGTTACAATTGGTTTACAACTATCTCCTGACTAAAGCGAAGCAAATATTGCTTATTTGACTTCTGTCAGAGAAAAAAATAACATATATATTTGTTATTTATTTATTTACTTATTTATTGCAAACCAATTCCTGCCCTGAGAGTGATAAATAAATAATAAAAAAATAATAATCGCCTGAGGATTTAGAAACATACAATGATGTTAGTCAACCTTTGTTGTTTCTATAAATTTATGAAAAAAAGATGACGCAAAACAAGATATAAATATGCTTGTATCGCGTTTTTCCAAGAAAGCTGATGTGTTCTTTTTAAGATCGTTGGTATGGGGTTCGATTACCGAATAAGGCTTGGGTTTTTCTCCTTATCTTTTATTTTTTTTATTTTTCCTTTTGATCTTCATATTAAATATTGAGCGAACTTAGCCACAGAAATAATTAATGCAAAAGAAATTCTATTGGTGTCTAGAGTTTATTATTTGAGCAAATAATAGGAAGAAAAACCAAATACCATAGGAAGAAAAAAATAAACTGATAGGCATTTCAGTTCTTGTTGAATAGTGAATGCGAAGTGCACGAAAGGAAGCCAAATGGCGTTTGTAGTTATATCTTTTATACCTAATTAAGCACGTCCAGATTTTCCTGATTGCAGTAACACATTCAAGCTGGAAAAATGAAACTAATCACAGAATATTAATTCAAAATAAAATTATCTGCTTGCTCTTCTGACTGTTCGAGTATTCATTATTTAAATACTAGCTCGTTACCTGTATTCCCATCACAGGAATTTGAAAGAACAATTCGCGATGAAAACAGACAAAATCATAGAAATAAAAAAATATATAAATTTTATTATAAAATTATCTTTTAATTACGTAAATATGCTACACTACTAATAACGACGGCGGGCCCTGTAGCCAAGTTGTAAGCCGCTTGACAGAGTGCCAAAGGATCCGAGTTCTATCCACGGCGGAGGATGGGTGTTTTCCCATGTTGAATTCTTCTTCAGACGGGTCCTAGGATCCACCCAGCCCTCTGAAGAATGGTTACCGGAGAGTTAAGGTCAATCGAACTCAACTTGAATCCGTGGTCAGGAAATGCCAGGAACCTTATCTCCCGCGATCCCAAGGGCCACGTAGGTCTTTTGTATAATATACAGTGCAACTTGGATAATTCGAAGCTGAAGGGACCACTACAAAACTTCGAATTATCCAAGACTTCGAATTAAACAAGTTACATCTTTTAACTTTAATTTCAGGTCCACTGAATGCTTGAAAAGATTATTCTGTCAATAAGTAAATATTTATTCAGAAAGATCATGGTATGAAAGACTTAAACACTATATGTATGTAAACAAAATAAGATTTATATTACATAAGCTACAGTACATATTGCATTCAATACAGAAAATTATAGTTTTTCAAAAAATTGTGCAATGTCTGATTGTTTTGTAAAATTCAGTCGCTTAAGGTTAGCAAAATCATTAAGCATGTTTAGTGAACGGAAAACAGCTTCACTTACGTTGGTTTGTCCTTCAATGTATCAACGAAATTCGGCGTTATCCCGTACTCATTGGCGATTTGGCATTTCTTCTTCACCTTTTCCACCGCGCGAATGACGGCGACCTTTTCAGCAAACGTTAAATTCTTGTACACGCGTGGTTTACTGAAAGACATGGTGACACTGACAGCAGGATGCTCGAATGGCGTCTGAAGCGTCACGTGTCGAATGGCGTCACGTGTCGAACGGTGGCGGGAAGGGGATTTCAGTTGTCAAGTGTCGAATTTCTTAACGATGAAACGCCGAAAAGTCGCTATGGTTCGAAATTTTTTATAAAAAACTTCGAATTAAGGAAGTTGAACTTCGAATTATCCACGATTTTTTAACATTGATTTAATAAGAAATTCAAGGGACTAAGAGAAATCTTCGAATTAACCACGATTTCGAATTAAAGACGTTCGAATTATCCAAGTTGCACTGTACTTTAACTTAATTAATAGCGACGATCCGTCAAGACTGATGAGAGGTTAATTAAAATTTAAAATAGAAATTCGAATTTGTGCTTCTTATCAATTACATTATTTTAGAACGAAAGATACAATATTAGTGTTCCTAAATAGATTATTTTATGGATAATAATAATCTATGATCTGAAATTGGCATTATTGATTTCGCGAAGATAAGCAAAAACCGTCACTTCTCTTCTCTACAGATCAATTTTACGATGGACGAACTCAGATTTTTTTTTTTTTTTTGATAATTAGATATTTAATTCCGCAACAACACTGCATCTATAAAGCCAAGAAACCTTAATTATAGTTCAGTGAATTGTGACCTGGTTTGTCTTTAAAAAAAATTAGCTCATTTGTCCTTCAAACAGTGTTTTGCTCCGACGCAACTGCTGAAGTAATTTGTACTTTCTAAGATGTGATTGTACTGCAACTATTTTTCTTTGTGAATCTATGTTCAGTTTCTATCCTGTTTTTGTTTCTCTATGAGTCCGATCAATAGTCAAGAAGCTAGAGACCCCCCCCCAAAAAAAAAAAGCTAAAATACGTTGTCTTCAAGCTCAATAATCATGGTAACTCAAAAATTACTTACTTTAGAGTCCTGAAATTATAATGGTAGATAAATGGTAAATAAATCGAGAAAGGCCAAAAGATATGGCCGAAACATGTAAATTGTTTTCTAATTTTAATACTTTTTTTTTTTAAATGAATGTGTGAGTTCAGTTTTATTCAGAAGGTAAATAAAATGTTAGCAAATGTGATCTCCCGGTTGATTCTGATAGAAATCCATCAGATACAAAACTATCAAAGCGCGAATTTCCGAAACATGCAATAAATACAAATTACATAAACTGCTTAAAGGTTACTATTGTCCTCCAAATGAGAGATGGCCGCCCTGTTTTTGTGAGATCTGCGCATGTATGATCGATTAGTCTGGTCAGGCACTTCCGTCTGATTTTATGACAGGACGCCGCCATTACGGTAATCGCTTGTTACTTTGCAAAAGAGCATTGTATTTATAAATAATATATATTTATTTATTTATATAAATACTTATTGTTAGCAACTGGTATTGAAATAACGCTAAATAGTCGAGAGAAGTTTTAATTTGGCGTTGTCAACATGTCTTTCTCAGTGAAAACAGACGACGGCGTCCATTGTGACAGGAAAACATAATTGATCAGCTACCGGAAGGACTGCGCAGTTCAAACTTCCGCCGGTCAACTTTCATTTGGAGGACGGTACCACTGTCTTTTCTGTACAACTACTTGGATCTTGTCATTTCGAAACTTAGTACGCCATCTACATCTTGTTTTTGTTTTATTATATTTAGAAAATAAGGATTGGACTTTGTATCATTCAGATGTAGGGATTTTATAAACATATATGAACTTTGGGTATTTTATATTAGCAATTAAGACTGTCAATAAAACCTGAATACTGTTATCATTTAATTATCAGAATTTTAATAAATTGAAATTAAATATATATAATACCATTTAAATTTCAGAAAAAAAGATGGCTTGATTTCATAGCATTTAAATCTGATATTGAGTTTCATCAGCATATGTGAAGTTATTAATAGAATGCAATGCAGTAATCTAATTTACATTATTATGTTGAAAACAATACAGTAACTATATGTTCTTGTTTTAACATTTTTTTTTTTTAATAGTACACATAATTATATGATGACTAGTCGCAGGTCCTAAGAAAATTTTC
>JAFIDM010000001.1:106995293-107042107 GCA_023159025.1 Thereuonema tuberculata
GTGCTCTTCAAAATTTATAAAAGGGCTATTCCCTTTAAAGTCTCGAATTATTTACTAAAATCGAGTATCTGTTTTAATTCTATGAAATTTTTTCTATATTTTTATATTTATAACACTCATAATCTTCTTTTCTTTACATATTTTATTATACTCGTCCTTTTCATTTGAAACATTAATCTTTTCCTTTCATTATTACACCTCTTTAATTTTTTTTAAAGCCACTTTACTTTCTTTTTCTTTTCTTCATCAAATGAATCTATTATTTCCTACGAATTCTTCTCTATCTATCAAACATCCTTTTCAAATGTTTCTTAATGTTTGTACAAATGTTTGATTCCAACTAATTATATTATCTTCTAAAATCAGACTTAACTCACTTTAACTCTTTTTAGCGGTCCCACGTTACAGTTAACATAGGGAACCGCTCTTGCTTTTGTGTTGTCTGTATGTAACACTGTATGTCACACTCTGTAGCGGCCAAACGATTAGAGATATTAGAATGAAACCTTCACCATTGTGTTCAGCATCAAAAAGTAGGTGACAACGTAAAAAAAATCAGGACCTGTAGGACCCCTCCCTGACCCCAAAATTAACGTTTTCCGTAGCAGTGTTAATAATAATGATAACAATTAACACAGTAATAATACTGATGCTTCATACATAACAATACTAACAATTGCCAACAGGACGTCATTTTTAATATTTACAAACGAATTGTTTCATAAATTCTTTAACATATCCAAATGATGCACGAAGCATTGTATTAGCGGCCCCTAGGTTACAGCTTGCCTGTAAAACATAAAGGAACGGTCTTGCATTTTTATGCTCTTGCTTTTAATTATGTTGTTTATATAACTGTGCATATTATGGGACCGCTTTGCTTTTGACACTGTCTAAAAGCATTAATTACCTTGTTTTCAATTGCTAAATTTTCCTTTTGCCAAATATTATATTTCTTATCTTTTTCTTCCTTCTTTTTAATCTTATCCCTTATTGCTTTACCCATAAAATATTTTCTTATTATTCAGTAATAAATAATAAGCAAATAAGATCTGAAATTCGGATTGATGAAATCTCGAAATTAAAATCTTTTTTGAAGAATATACAGGGGGTTTCAGAAATACTTTTACATACTTGGGAGAGGGTTCCTAACACCAAAACAAGAACAAAAGTCCACATAAACATATGTCCGAAAATCCTAAGGTTTTCAGTTATTAATGAAAGTTTATGGTCAACGCGTTTCAAGATACAATCCAACAACTCACGTTTGCTTTTGCACTGATTGTCTCCTAGATAGCGCTGTGTTGTTGCCAAGGAGATTTGTTTCCATGTGTCATTGGTAAACATTTCTGTAGTAGTGAGTTAGACTGTCTTCAACATATCAGTTGTGTAGTAGTGCGTTAACTGAAACGTGTTTCGTTGAGCCATGGCAGGATACGAATAGTAACTAAACGGATGCGATGCAGGTATACTATTCACACAACTAAATTAAGTACTTGTCAGGTACAACATGCCATCGTCGGATGGCGCTAGCAGACAACAGCTGAGTTTTGCATGGAAATGACTCATACCACTGTTTTGGGGATGAACGATTTATATTCTAATCACATTTTCGTGTGGTTCTCAGCGTTCGAAGTCACGCACTTCGCTTGTAAGAAAGAAAAATTATAACAAAGAAGAAACAAATCTAAAAAATGCCAATACTGAAGTATCACAGAATCGCACATTGAAACAATAGAAAGTAGATAGATGCTACATGAAATTAAAGAATTGCTTTTAATTTTTAATTTCCTTTGTCCTAAAAATGAAAATAATTAGAGTTATTTTTCTCGATAAGAATGCTTTTTGATAAGATCAGCAATTATCAAAAGAAAATAATAATATTATAACAGTTTGTATACAAAAAGTTTTAGAAATCATTTATTTATCTGTAATTTTGTAGAAATTATTTATCTATGTTTATCTGTATTCATTTTTATCCTTAACCGTTATTTATTCCTTTGCATTTCCTAATTCCTGATGTTTTGTTTATTTTTAAATTCTTTTCCGTTGCAGCCGTTGAATCAGTTAATTAATTTAACTTTGTTATGTTTTTATCCAATCATTCTGTATTTTTCTAATTACTTAGCCAATCAAATTAAGCTTTGTAAATACTACAAAAATCTATGTTTTTCATTTAATAAATTAATTCAGTTCAGTTCTAGAACTTGATTCGTTCTCTTTAGATCCCAAAGACTCTCCCAGGTGTTTACCATTACAATATCAAAATAAAGAGAAAAGAAATCCATTGTTTTAATAATGCCTTTTCCTAAATTTTTTATTTTTACTCTTATTGTTTCATTTCTTGATAGAAAATATAACAATTGCATTTGAAAAAATATTATTACATTTTTCACTTTACTTACAAAAATATTAATGAATAATATATAGTATAAAAATAATAAAACCAAACATTTAGCATTATTATAACAATGAAAATTCAAGATAAAAAGAATTTTTCATTAATTGCATTATATCATCTTTCATGATCTACTTCCTATTGTTTCAATATGCCTTTACATATAGGATTCTGTGATACTTCAGTACTGGCATTTTTTAGATTTGTTTTTTCTTTGTTATAATTTTTCTTTCTTAGTTTCGTTGATTTATTTCTCCGTGAATGAAAAAAAGTTAAGCAAAATAAGAAAAAAATACGAATCGTTTATATTAAAGATATGAGAGAGAGAATAATTGTTGTGTGCAAATAGTTTGGCAAAGTTTTCGATGGTGTATTTCGAATATTTTTGAAATGTGGTAATGCTTGAATTCATTTGCAGGTACGACTGTTTATGTCGTCGTATAAATGAGAAATAGAGAAAGAAAAAAAAAGGACTCTACAAAATCAAATGATAGTAAAGAAATTAGTATAACTAACTAGATTAGATTAGATTAATTGAAAGTGGGTGGCATGACTGCCGATCACGTCGACCTGAAAGATCTTTTGTACTATCCCACGGAAAGAAGGAGAGAAAGACTGAGAAAGGATGGTGGGAGAAGTGCAGGAGAAACGGGAGAACCCCGGGAAAACCTGCCCAGCGCGGATCGCCACCATCAACGAAACCCACATGAGAAGCGAACCCGGGACTCAGAGGTGAAAGGCCAGTGTCTTAGCGACATCGCCAACCGCGCGGCCTATAACTAACTAAGGAAATTAATTTTGAAAAAAGAATTGAATTGAAGCTTACAGTTCCTCAGAAGCTAATGAAGTAGAAAGATCCAAAGAAGTACATAACAATAAGGATAATTTACCACTAAAAGAGTAACAAGTGAAGACGAAAACATTAAGAAAACTTCTCTTCGGGAAAATCGTAAGTGGTCACTCACAGTAATCATAAGTGGTCGCTCGCCATCTGGATCGAAATGATGATTCTGTGGGAAGATATTGGACTCGTTGGTTCAATTCATTCACGTCGCCAAGGCTCTGGTCGGCCCAAAAGTACTACTGCTAGAGACAATCAGTTTGTTGTGAGGCAAGCTTTAACTGCTCTGACATATTTACTGTCCATCCACAGAGATAACTGCTTGTTTACAGCAGCCATCCTCCTGCATCGTTGCTGTAGACAATCAATTTAAGACGCTGGGCTCATCGCCGTTATCTCTTACGAGGCCTACTTTCAACAATTGAGTACCGGAGGCTCCATTTGCAGTGATACCGGTACCGTGACCGAGACATGGTCTTCTCTCGAATGGACTCGCATTGTGTTTAGTGATGCATCTCGCTTCTGTTTTGCGGCAGAACTGACGGAGCAGAACTGGTCAGAGCTCTGATCCTGGCAATATTGTCGAGAGGCATATAGTCATTACAGCTGGTATAATGGTGTTGGGAGTCATTTCTTAAGACAGCAGATTCCTCTTACAGTGATTTGAGGAACTTTAAATGCATAGCGATACATGCAGAAGACACTGCAACCCATTGTTTTGCCTTTTGTTCAGGATCAATTTTCCAACAGGATAATGCACGTTCACACACTGCCTACAAGAATTCAAACCCTTCCTTGAACCTTTCTTTTCCAGACCTCTATGCCACATGTAATGTCTGGGAAATGCTAGAGGTCTACTACATCCATCATCGAACATCCGGCATTTGGAGAGCAGTGGCAGCTAGCTTGATGTACTCTGTCAGAAGACAACACCAGGACATTGTTTCACTCCATGCCACGTCATATGTTCGCATGAATAGCAGCAAGAGGCGGCTCAACAAAGTGCTAATGTAACAACCATGCTTTTATTTTTCAATAAAATTTGTTTTTTTCACTGTGAAATTTGAATTAACTCCAATTCTCTTCCACCAAATACTTATTTACAACCTTTCATCACATTGGACGCTTATTTTGTGGTGCTCCTTTTTTTTTTTTTTTTTTTTTTGTCACATAGTGTTTGCCTTTTTACTTGCTTCTTTCCTAATTTCTACTAATTTTATTCTTTTTTTTTCCCTTGTTTCCTCTGCAAAAATCTTCAACATTTATGTTAATACATTTTCTATTTTTTCCTATTTAATACCAATTGTTTTTCTCTGCAATCAATAAATTTTACTATAATCGGTCTGTTTCCTTCTTTTTTTTTTAAATCCTTCCTACCCTGGAAGGATTTTCAATTGTTTTTTCTGTTCTATTCCATAAACAATTAAATTATGCCTTCTTATTCGTTTTAATTTAATCTATCATTTGTGACTTTAAAAAAAAGTATTATTTTCTAAAAATCTTACGAGAAAGAAATTATATGAATTACATTAATGTTGAAAATCCGAGGATGGGGAAGGTGGGAGGGCACGTGTCACTCCTTGCCCGTATGTTAGGCGCCCATGATTCTTGTCTGTCTGTAGCTTAAAGTCATATTAATCCTCTCTTGTTCTACTTTCTTCTTGGGTACATATTCCCACAGTTTTGCAGATGTTGGTCCATATTTTCTGCAAAAGTTTCATAGCAGCGACTTTCTTACATGGTATTTTGTAATCTGTCTGGGTAATTTTGCTGCAGAAGTTTACAATGTAGTTGACTATTTCATGTTTCTCTGTACAGAGCCTGCATTTAGAATATTTGAAGTCTTTTTCCACATTTTTCTTTATTGCATGAGTTCTCAATCCTGATCTTATACGGCTATTATCAGTTCTTCTATTTCCTTCTTAAATCTTCCATTTACAGCCATTTCCAATTACTCTCCTTCTGATCTTGCCTTCTTCTTTCTTGATGTACTGTCCACGTATAGATTATTGCATCGTAAGCTTATTTCAGCGTGCAATTTTTAATGGAGAAAGAGCGATTTCGCTGCGCCAGCAAGAAGGTATGAAATTGAGAACAAGTCGTTGAAAGAGAGGAAAACATACGCAGAAGAATGAAGGAAATATCCAAGCTCATACCGTGATTCGAACCCAAGTTCGGAATATCAGCCACATGAACTGCTAGAATGAAGGGCATGGATGGCTGCCATGAGTTTTCATGTCTTTCTTTCTAATATATCTAGCTATTGTTCACTCAATTCTTTCAGCACTGTATCGAATTACTGGGATAGTCCTTATCACGTTGTAGTCATTCAGTTATTTTAAAATTTTCCTTATTTGCTTGATAAAATACTACACGTAGGCCTACATGCTTCTTTTCTTTTGACTGCTGTACATTGGATACCTTCTGTTTATAGAATGCCTTAATACTTTTTTGTTCTCTTCCTTTTCTAAGCTTTTCATTACTTTTCCATCTCCCAATTATATTCTTTCTGATTCATTGATTTTTTTCCCCTCTTTTTTTTATAGAGAATGTCAAACATTGCCAATAACAAAATCCATTCCAATGTCCCGACAGAAAATTCAGTATTGATTCAATGTCGGCTTCAGTCTTTCCATACAATTTACATTTCCAAGTCTAGCAAGACTGAATTTTTTTTTTTAGTTTCTTTTGATATTTCATATCCGTAATAGCCTTAATTAAAATTGCTGTCAAGAGGTATTTGAGATAATTGAAGAGATATTTGCTTCCCTTTGGTGATGGCTTGTGTTTTGCGTTAACAACTCCAAATTCCATACAAATGTCTCTGGAAAGGATTGAAAGGTATGTAGGAGTTCTGTGAGGAATGCTTGTGAAAAGGCAAACAATTTAATATCGTCCATGTAGAGGAAGTCAAACGTTAAGTATCAGAAGTTTACAAAGTAGTTGACTATTTCATGTTTCTCTGTACAGAGCCTGCATTTAGAATATCTGAAGTCTTTTTCCACATTTAATGTTATCGAAAATTAGTGGAAGCTGATGTAAGATGGAATTAATGTCTGTGTAGAACCAAATGCTGCTTAATGAAAGCCAAAGCTTGGCATATACCTCGTTTTGTAGGAATACGATAATGGATTTATTAGTTGTCCATAGATTTAGAGTAGTTTTCCATTGATTCATCAAGTGTTTTAGACAGGACATAATGACAAAGCTTACCTTGTGGATTTCAAAAACATCCGGAGCCAACTATGTGGTTCCAAATCATATGCTTTCTTATAGTCAATATATGTCATGCAGATATTACGGTGGGCTTTAGTCGCCTGTCTCAATACTATTATATGTAAAATGTTCTGTATAGCCTCGTATGTTTTGTAGGGCACCTTTTTATTGTTCAGATAAGATGTTATGAATTTCACTATATTTATGCATTTGATTGGAAATGCAGGCCGTGTAATATTATTGTTGGGGAGAAACTTGATTGGTTGATAGTTTGCTAAATCTTTGGTATGCCATTCTTAAGATTTAGATATGTTACTCTTCCCGAGAAATACGGAGGAATGAGATCAGGTTCCATTAGGAATGTACCAGTATTGAAGTAATCTGATGTATATTTGTGTTTATATGTGAATTGCTTGTACCAAAAGTAACGCATATGAAGCCAGGTGTCTTCCAATTCTGTAATGTTTGGATGATGGATGTGAGTATATTCAAGATGCATCAACATTATGTTGAACATGTTTAAACCAATGGATTTCCAGAATGTCTTGATTTCAGTTTGTTGAGGGTATGAATGGTGGTTTAAAGGTTGTTTTCATGAAGCGATCTGTAAAATGATTTCTCGTTGTTACCAAAGAGTTTGTTTTGGTATTTACGCAGCGTGATCTCTTTATATCTATGGCGACGTTGAGAATAGATGCTGAGTTTTTCTTTTAGAGTTGCAAATATTCACAAATCCTTGTATTTTAGATTTTCATGCGAGGAATATAATTTGGTTTGTTCAATTGTTTTTGTTAATATTTTTAACTAATTTCCTGCTTAATTTGAGTCAAATGTTCTATTTTTAACACGAAGGTTATCTGATTACGGAGTCATCCTCCAAGCAGGTTGTCTAGATGAAGGTTTGTTTGTATATCAGTATGATGTCGACAATGGTGTTTGTTATACTGTGTAGCAGGAGCCGCTGCACAGTAAATAGCAGTGTGAATTGGTTATTCTACTTAGGTAGATATGTACGTATCATTTAATATTTCAGAATAAATTGTGTAGAATAGATGTTTTTTAAGTTCTTGTTGGACTTTTTATTTTGATTTGTACTGTGCTGAATAGTAAAGAAAGCTGTATCTGTGGTAGAAGATCTGATATCTCAATAGGTAACTTATGTTGGCGTGTGATTTTGCGTGTCATCAGAGATGTGCTGGAGGATGCTTGCTTCTAATTTCTAACTTCCTGTTTAGTTCTGCTACAGTAGTTTGTAATAGGAGATTGTAGATTATTATTGTGAGTATTTGATTGGCCACTCTATGTTCTGTGACAGAGGGAATATTTTAATAAATTCAGTATATAACTGTTGTCTATAGTTAGGTTGATTTCAAGATTAGATAGTTTAAGAAGGATCTATTTTTGGTCGCCTTAACGACAAGCAGGGTTACTCCGGTAGTATTCTAACACGACATCTGGACGGGTTCATTATTATTATTATTAAATATTCTGAATCATAAGTCTGAAAGTGATGAATTTGTGTATAAAGTAAACTGTAGTTTTCATTCTTAACTAAAACTATACCAACTACATTAATAAAAAAATCAAGTCATTATTTTTGTCTTGATAAAATTCGAAAATATTCAAACATTACGAAAATATTTTGATAATACTTGATAAATGCTTTATTTAGAAATTTGTTTGCAATGTACAAACCTAACGATTGTAATAAATATTATTTAATTTAGTCCAAACTTAAAAAAAAGATGGGCTTCATAACCCGTCTAACATCTCCCTCTGTCTTGTTTGAAACAGCTAATTTTATTATTCTTTATAAGATGCTCTTAAAGACGATCCCTAAAGTGCTATGTTACAAAACCTATCAGCAGTTGTATTTATTATTTGTATCTCAAAATGAATTATTTTCCAAAGTGTTTCCGGTGAAAGTATATCATACAGCAAAGTCAGAAGGTCAATCGCAAACTCTAGACTTGTACTTCTTAAATATTTTTTAGGTGTGGATCATTAGCTAAGCAATCGATACACTTGCGGACCAATCGACTTGGCGATGAAAATAATGACGATATAAAAATAAAAAGTTTATTTAACCCAAAGTCGCTCACATGAAGTTGCACATGCAGGGCCGATCGCTCTAAGGAATTGTCTACATAATACACTCCATTATATGATGCACTTCATTATTCCCATAATGGAGAGCACCTGATGGTTTTATCGGTAAAAAATATTTTAATAGAGCAGGATGACTTATGTATGGGTGTGTGTGTGTGTGTGATTGGTGAACATAGGTGGCAGGGAAGCCGAGCAAGCCACCTTAGGTCTGTTGTGCTATCCTCACGGAAAGAAGGACAGACGGCGGAAAAGATGGAAGAAGAATGATGGGAAAGTAGTGCAGGGGAAATGGAGAACCCCAAGAAAGTCTGCACAGAGCGAATGCACCACGAAACCTACATGAGAATCGAACCATTAGAACTTAGAAGTGAGAGGCCGACGTCTTAGTGACACGCCAACTGTTCGACCGAGCAGGATGAGTCAGTCAATTATACACTTTGTAGCAGTGCTTCGTAACCTTTTTTCGCTTCACGGAGCACTTTTGAATTTATCGAAATCACGAGGCATACCGGACCTCATTCCTAAAATTTCTCGACCCACCAAACTTTTTGATTGCTTTTATTGAGTATAAAAGAATCCATTGAAAAGCACCTATGATTTACAAATGAAATTTAACAGTCTATTTTAAACATTTAAAGTGGTTTAAAAGTGAATTAATATATTATTAATCTTCATTATTTTAATAAATAGGATGTACTTTAAATTTCTGTTAATATTAGTTAATGCGTAGAATTTAGTCTAGATAAAAGCACTTGACTGTAAGTGAAGAAAAAGACTTGACTAAATGTTTATTTTAGATAAACTCTCAGGATTTCCTTTGGTACATCAAGAGCATTGTCGCGGCACACTGCTTGAAAAGCTTTGCTTTGTAGCTTTCGCAATTTTTTTTCGCTATATTCCATTGCAGACCATCTGGTAATGTAATGGACCACTTTAAGAAATATTATAGACTCTCTTTCAGAAACCAAAGCCAAGCGTTTTTGGAATTGGAATATTAATCCTACATCTTTCTAATTGTTCATTGGAAATCACATCAGAAACTTCACGAGGCTTATTTTGTGAATAAATTTGTGAATAAGCACGTAATTCCCAATGTCTCTTCTTTCAGAAATGAAACAAGGACGATTTTTTTTTCGAAACTACATCAATTTTTCCGTGAAGTGGACTGCATTCCAGAATTATTCCAACTTCTGTATTGCTTCCAGTCTAGGCTCCAACATCAGCACTGCTTCCAGGATAGGCTCCAACTTCAGCACTGCTTCTAGTATAGGCTCCAACTTCTTTACTGCTTCCAGTATTGGCTCCAACTTCTGCACTGCCTCCCAGTCTAGGTTCTAACATCAGCACTGCTTCCAGTCTAGGCTCCAACTTCAACACCGCTTCCAGACTAGGCTCCAACTTCTGTACTGCTTCCAGTCTAGGCTCCAACTTCAGCACTGCTTCAGTCTAGGCTCTAACATCAGCACTGCTTCCAATCTAGACTCCAACTTCAGCATTGCTTCCAGTCTAGACTCGAACTTCAGCACTGCTTCTAGTCTAGGCTCCAATTTCAGCACTGCTTCCAGTCTAGCCTCCACCTTCAGCACTGCTTCCAGTCTAGGCTCCAATTTCAGCACTGCTTCCAGTCTAGCCTCCACCTTCAGCACTGCTTCCAGTCTAGACTCCACCTTCACCACTGCTTCCAGTCTAGGCTCCAACTTCAGCACTGCTTCCAGTCTAGACGATGTTTTAATTGCGAGAACCTAATGGAAAATTACTTATTTACCAGGTCACTTAAGAATTGTATCGAATTTCTGAATGTGTTCAATTCTGTGATTTTAAGCTTATTTCAGATATTACAAACTTGTATTTTTTTTTTTAGCTTTAAACTTTTATTTAGTCGGGACATAGTGTTAGGCAGCTGAGTTCTGTTATTGGATATATATATATATATATATATGTGTGTTATAGCTGGTTTCCTGTGTTCTCTTTAACTATTAATATTGGTGACCTTATCATTGTATATCCTTTAAAGCCGACCCAGGATTTTGGAATGGGAGGGATTAAATGGTCGTCGTAGTCATTCAACCAAAAAAAAAAACGGTGTCTCCTTTCTCGGATGAGGTGGGGAAGAGGCTTTGATCTCTAACAACCCCCCTCGGTTCACCAGTGATATCTTCATGAGAATCCCATTCTACTGTCTGGCATTATTTTCAGTGTGGCCTTTCTGTGAAGTGCAATGTAGCTCATAGTCAAACACTTTAAATTGGTCCATTTTTTTTCTTTCGGATCTCAGTGGAACCATCAATAAAGGCCTTAAGAGAATCATTTGCTAATCCTAATGAATTTCGTCAAACTAGCTATCTTGGCGATACTTCCAACGTAACTGAATATTTATCAGTTCGTCTAAAATAAGAGGGTTTGGTTTGCACAGTGCATTGCATCGTCTATTCTCTATTGGGAAAATCTTAAGCAACATGAAGAGGCCGTGTCCAGATGATTACTTTCACATAGAAATAAATGTATGTAATGTAGCTAACAACAATAATTTCTAAAAAAAATTAAAAAAAAAATCATTTGTCAAATAAAATAAATTGCAAAGAAAATAGATGCAGCGCAAAATTAACGAAATATAAATATCTATAACAGCATAAACTAAATAGCAAAAGAGAAAGATCATTGCGGGAGGCAGGTAAATGACCTCGCTTTGCACCAGCAAAGCCGGGGATTCCCTCCAAAGAGATGCAGAGACGTAAACACCCTCAAGGTCAATATAGTGTCATGCACAATAATCATTTCCGTTCTTACACTAAAGATCCGATGGGAAAGGTAGCTGTAAAAAACTATATGTATATCCTTGTCTTTTGGTGTCGTTAGCAATAAAAAAATAATAAGTTAAAGCATGGATATTTTGTATATTGAACCGTGAGTAACAAATCTCGTCACTTTATTATTGGCTACTGGATAATTGAGACTGATCATATAGTATGAGTTGAAATACATATTGAGAAGCCATACACAAATAGAGATTACATAAGTAACACATTCTACGAATACATCCGTAATTAGCCAAAATTACTGTCAAAAAGTCTTTCATTGCTTTCTATTAAAAATAGTACGTGCAAATATCTTGATTTATTTTAATTGC
Source organism: Thereuonema tuberculata (assembly GCA_023159025.1). Classification (NCBI taxonomy): domain Eukaryota; kingdom Metazoa; phylum Arthropoda; class Chilopoda; order Scutigeromorpha; family Scutigeridae; genus Thereuonema; species Thereuonema tuberculata. The sequence continues at coordinate 107,006,985 of JAFIDM010000001.1, forward strand.
ATTTCTTTCTAAGGCTTACAGTTATACTGTTAAAGGTAAGTGTTACCAAGTCCCGTGATACGCTGTCCGCTGTTTAATACAATAGCTATCAAATTGTCTCTGGTGTTAGTCATTTATATATATTTTTTTCTTTCTTATGCTCCTGTACTTTCTTTTATTATGAAGTTGATTTTTATTATTAATATTTGAAGCAGAAAACAAAATGCAGTAAGATATTTATGAATTATGAACTTTCTAAGTAAAACAAAAAAAAACAAAAAACATATGTACTTACATTGCTAGCTTTCCTACACAGCTAGCTACCACATGGTGTTTTAGGTTTGCTCTAACATTTGTAACGTCCTTTAATATGCATCAGAGATAAAAAAAAGGGTTATAACAATAAACTGTAATATACTATTATACAAGTTGATATATGTATATATCCACCCGCCTTTAAACGCGATAACTCAGAAACTTCAATTCTAGAAAGATGAAATCTTTGTAGTAAGTTGTTACAATAAAAAGTCCTATTGATTTTGGTACATATCCAACCATTAGCTGAGGAGTTAGGGCAAAAAAAAATAATAGCCAAAATATTTTTGTCAATAAAGCTCAATAATTGCGGAAATAATTACATATCCAACTAAGCTTAAATTTTACAGCTAGATGTATAAGTTTACAAGGAAAATCCGTTTTGATTTAGTATTTAAATTAGTTTGTTAGTATGACTAATAGGTAAAAAGTGAGAGGCCAAAAACTGTCCATCCATTATCTTCTGATCAAGATAACTCAAAAAATATTTGTCCTACAAACCTGAAACTTTTACAGAAGATTCAGGTGCGATTAAAGATTCCTATTGTACGAATCGTTCCTTGAATATAACAAAATTTAACAACTTTTTCTGTGCCCTTACCTTGAGGATATTCGAAAGTAATTATATCTTGTTATAGCATTTACATTTTTGTAAGCTTATTTAAAACATTCATTAAAATATTAAAAAAATATTATTTTTTTTTTTAAATTTAATTTTTTTTTGTTTAAAAATATAATCATTTATACGTGTTCAATTGTATCTTTTTTCTACTTCAAATATTAATAATATCAACAAAAACATAATAAATTATATGTTTCACCAAAATTTTGTAAATGATTTTATTTAATATTTTTTAGTTTTGAAATTAAAAGGAACATCACTTAAATATGTGGTAGTGGTTTTTTTTTTCTTTTTTAAAGTTTTAGTAATAAAGTCAAAATCACATTAAAAGAAAAAAAATTCTTACTACAAAAAGCAAAATAAACCTAAACCTAAAGTAATGCAGTAGATTGTAATACAGTAGATTATCCGCGGGATTGGGTGACAAGGGCTTCGCGAAAAAAAGACTAAAAATGAGGTGTAAACACGAAAAAAAATATTTCACCATTAAAACTACGTTATATTGTACAAAAAACATAATATGTAAAACTTTTAAAATATGTACAGTAAAGCAGAAACCTTTGCTCTACGTTTGCATCCACAAATTCCGAGAAGGCCTGTAGGATCACGATGCACAATAAACCTATCAGTAATTTTCGACCTTCGCACTGTAGGGTCTATTGTATTTTCCCTGTTGTTGGCTTGGATTAAAATTGGTTTTTCTGAGGTTCGTAATTAAAAAAATTTTTCGCGGCACTCGCGGATAATAGGGGCTCTACTGTATAGGCAAAATTGTTTCATGATGGAAAAATATCTAAATATCCGATTAGCGAAACCTTGACGCCGAGGTGAGAAGGCTATAAAGACATTTGTCAACAAATTCTGAATCTTAGTTATGATTTCGAGAAACCTTTAAAATATCCAACAAATATGTATATATTGTATACAGGATGGCCCAAAAGTAAGTTAAATTTTATTTAAAATCTTAATTTTTTTTTATTTAAAAACACTCTGTACAACCAAACTTGTAAAGAAATATAGTCAAATTTTATCATTAAAAAAAAAAAAAAAAAAAAATACTGAAAGAACTTGAAGCCTGCTTTTCTTAAAAAATCATGCATTTTGACTACTTTAACCATAGATAAGTTCGCGCTTACGTTAGAAGGATAAATAAGCAGGTTCATATTATTTTTTTTAAGAAATCGATACAAAATCCATTAAAATTCGGTGCAAATGCTTTGCTTTAGGAATTTTTGAAATCTTCTATTGGTACTTTCTCGACAAAGACTGACAACGAAAAAAAGTAAAATGTAGAAGTTAGATCGTCTCATGTTCTTAAATGTACATGAGAAGTTTCAAGAAGATTCCTCCAACGGTTCATTAGGGACATACATATACGCAGACTGACTCATAGCAAAGTAGGCTAAAAGTCTTCTGTGTTTTCATTTGTAGCCACCAGGTGCTGCTAATAAAACCGGAAGTAGTAACGAAGTATATCTCAGTGCTGTTTCCTTTCGAGATCTAACCGGTTACCATTGTTCTGTCCTGTGGGATCATGTCGATGGCTGTGCTAATAAGTTTTTTACCCTTATAAAGGATCCTAACACACATTAAAATGCATTGAAATATCTTAGTAAGAACGGAAAACTCAGTATCTGCATTTAAATTCACTTAGTTTGTTCTGGAAGCTTCTTGAACCGATCAGAGGTTGAGGTGTTTTCTTAGGCCTATTTTGTTGTCGATCGAACCTCAACTGTTTCCACGTGATTTTCGTTAACTGATTTTTTATTTGTGATCGCAAATACATTTTGCGCCTGATACTTGATTCGATCTTTACCAGAATGACCACTTTGGCGGGGGAGAATGGGTTTTCATCTAACACTTATTCGATAACGGACAATGGCATGGTGGGGAGCAATGGCGAGGCCCCCGCCGCCACTCAAGAAGAGCCAATGCAACTGGACATTGTCATCAACAACGTCGTCTGCAGTTTCAGTGTCCGCTGTCATCTTAATCTACGACAAATTGCCCTTCAAGCAGCCAATGTTGAGTATCGGAGAGAGAACGGGGTAAGTGGCGACACAGCACAACATTACATCATTGATGTAGGCTAAAATCTCTTCATCCAGAATTTCTTTGATTCACACAGAGAAAGGCTTTAGGTTAAAATCACTCGGATCATTTTACGCCTTGTGCGAAATATTTGTAAAGTATTAATGCGCATATAGATTTAAAAAAAAAAAAAAAATCAGGCTTAAGAAAATTTTTCGATTGTGCTTAGATTTGAAAAGAACACTTAAACATCAGTAGAAAAGAATTAAATGTTTAGGTGTAAGAAGGGGTGGTTCTGTTTTTTTTTTTTTTTTTTTGTTATTCATGGAAATATGATTCATACCTTTCTAAAATACAGAATTTATGATCATCCATATTCGCCAAGCCATCATAATCATATATATATATAATCCTCATTATAAAATATCTGACCATAGAACATTAAAAAAAATTAGTCATGAAAACAGAAGAATTTTTATTAGAATAATCAGTTTTTACAGCAGTTCACTTTTTTTTTTTTTTTTTTCCAAGATAAATTTGATATTGGCATTCGATTTCTGTAGTCGTATTTTTTTTCAATTTATCCATTCATTTATCTGTTGAGAGATATAAAGCTTTTATATGGCATTAAAATTTTCTGAAGTATAATAAATTTCTCATTGATAGCATAAAATTTATCAATTTCATTTTCTAACTTTTTTTTTTTAAAGAAAAGATCGAATGAGATTTTTGACGTTAGAATATTCAAAAACTAGGAAGCTTCTACAAGAATGGTCTCATCCAGATTCCTTTAATTGGAACAGAGGTTAGAAAGGCAGGCTTTGTTTTCAAAACGAAACAAATTAAGCGCAATACAGTTAAGACAGGATGCCATTTCAGTGTATTTTGTTGTTTAGATTTCGAATTTGTCACACACTGTGATTGAAATATTGACCTTGTTTATGAGACCTTGAATTTTTATCACATTATTAGTCTTAGCTGAAGATTGCCAGTAAGCATGGAAAAATGTTCCTTTTAGAATGCAAGTTTATTAGGCTTTCTTTTTCCCCCTTTAACCTCGCTTTTGATTTGACTAAATCAGTGAGGTTGGTGGCCTGTATCAATCGGTTTAATCTTAGTTGATAATCTAAAGAGTAAAACTGTTCTATGTAACTTGTAGGTTACTTGTTTATATTTTCAAACCTGAGCCAAATTTTGGAATATTTCATATTAATTGAAAAATGCTATAGAATGCTTTGGTTAAATCTAAAATATTTAAGTTGTCTTTGTTATACTTTCATGTTATTTTATTCAATAATATACTTACATAAAATAAATATTTGGTACACAAAAAAAATTGTCATTTGCCTATTAGTTTTTATTTATTTTTTACTTTTCTACTTGTGCAGTAAAATTGCTATTAGCTTAGTACTACATAAAGATTGAGCTATTCTTAATTTTTATGAATCAGTTCAATTTAGTTTAGAAAATTTTGATTTGTTTGATAGCAAATTTGCTGGCTTACATATTATAGACAAATCTGTAATACTACCCTTACTTAAATAGTAATAATAGTTTCAATAAGAATCTTCTGGAGCATCAAGTTACATTTCCAGAAACTTTTAAATAAAATCTTAGTTTGCAATTTAGAAAATTATGTTAATCACAGCAACAAGAAAAACTTCATACAATTTAAATGGAGTAAAAGAGAAAGTTATTTAATGCAATGCTTTTTTAATCATTGTTGCTTAGTTTGTTGGGGATAATCATTAAAATGTAAATTGCCTTTTATACTTACATTTTTTTTATCAGTTTTGCCTAAGTGGAATTTGTAATATAGATTTTTTTTTTCTTTAATTTTTACCCTTTATTCTCTTTCTTTTACCATTAAGGTAAACAGTTTCAACATCTTCTGGATTAACAAATGAGCATTATTACAGTTTTTTACTGAGGCTTTCTGAGACAAAACCAATAATGAATCAGAAGAAAGTTGATAGGTTACAGCAGTTGGGAAAGATCACAATAGTTTAAGAATTGTAATTAACAAGTGGAAATAATTTACTCCAACTTTTTTGGAAGAAAAAAAAAATTGATCTGCATTTTCCCCCAAATGTTAAATTTACATATATTGTACTTCAAATTTAAATGCTGTGAATTGTAGAATTTCCCTAATAGCCTTCAGTGCCTGGAAATATTTTTTTTTGTTTGTTTTTTGGGAAAGACAAGTAATAACCTGACCATTCAAAGTCTTTCATCGTTTCATTGATAAGTTACTGTAATCATTGACCTGCTTTTGCAGTATTCTTTGGTGTTCTCACAGAACACCTGCTTAGCAAGTGGATATCAATTGGTAAACTGTTGATAACCAATGCTCCTGTTTTATTTTGAACAATAATTAATCCAGTGACTTAGGAATTTCTGAATGGTATTTTAGCTATTTGCTTATTTAATTAATTGCAGTGACTTTATTATGATTGTAATTACTATAGAATGTTTTGAAGAGATTTCATATTTAATTTTTTGTTGCACTTCCTGTAACTATGGAATGTCTACCATTGTTTTGGTTTATTTAATGGGGGATAAACAATAACATACATGTATCACCTTTCATTCTTTCATCACAGAACCCTTGAAAAAAAATGAGCAAGTGAATTTTGTGTAGATATTACAAAAAAAAAAATTCTTCACTGTTGTAATTATTTTTTTCCTTTATCAATTTGGCCAAATTTGTGTAAAAAATTTGTTACTTATGTACTATCGAGACCCATTTTTTATAATCGATTTCTGCTTTTTTATTTTAATTTATTTTCTTTTTTTTTTAAATATAACTTGTAGTTGCTGTTATTTATGTTGCCTCTGGTCATTTCAAAATGGAAAGTGTTTTTTTTTCTGTCATATTTCCAAACGCAACATTCTGGAAAGGATCTCGCCTCAATTAACCTAACCTTGAGTTAATTAAAAGGAAAATGTTTTTTGTTTTTTATTTCCAAATGATATCAGGTAATATGTAAGTGCGTATTTTTATTACACATTTGGATAGGTTAACGATTTAAAAAAAACATTAGAAATCAATTATAGAAAATGGCTCCTGATAGTATAAAGATATCAAAAATTCCTATTAAATAATGTTTTATCAATAAGAAAATGTTAAAGCGAATTAAATTATTGAAGTTATCACTGAAAGAAAGTTATTAAAGCCGAGTTTGTAATCATATTTATTTTGTGTCTTGGCGTGAAACAGCTTTGATAAATGTAAAGCTATTGAATTTTTGATTCTAGATCATTTTTTCATCATTGGGACCATCTGAATAGCCGTTTCTTGGTTGTACCCATTCTCAGCCAAGTAACCTAAGTGAGGAAATGATCTAAACTCAGCAGGGACTCTAATGCAGACCAGAATTATATCAGACATTGGCTTCTTATTGTCAGTCAGAAAACAAAAATTCATAAAGAAAATTTTCATTTTAATCTGTCTTAGCTGGATGTATTGAAAGGTATTTTTGTAAGCATAACAATAATAATAATAATAATAAAAAGAATCTTAGTAGTGTCCAAGTGAAAAATTTGATTATATTACTTGTTTTCCTGGATTCTATTAATCTTTTGTTTAATGTTATGCTTCATTAAAGTGCTTTCTAGAGAAATTGAGCTTAAGAAAATGAGATGGAAAACATTTTATGAATTTTTATTTTCTGACTCGTGCAAGGACAGGCAGTGTTTAGTTAAGATTCCTACTACTATGAAAAAAATATTCTAGGATGATCATGGAGCTAAAAAATTTTCTCTTGAAATTCTTTTCTAATACTGCAAAATTGAATTTAAACTTTCACTTCATATTTACTGCCTCGAAATGCTAAAATTGTACCAGCATTTAGAAAAAATACTCCTTCAAAATAGTGAGGACAATGGTTACTGCTTAAGCATTTCCAAGGCACTGCCAGCTGCTTCAGCCTAAATAATTTTATTTTTCATTTTTTATAGTATTTTGTTTATAAACTTGATAGCTTTTTTCCCTCTTGAATCCAAGACAGCAAGTGTTTATATTCTATCAGCATGATTTTTATTTCTCACTTTAATGCTTCATTGATATGATTAGAACTATCCAATGTAGAAATGAATCAAAATGTTATCAAGCATCCATTTTAAGATTGGTGTTTTCAAAATTTTATCAAGAATTGACAGCAACTGTAGAATTTCTTTTTGTCATAGAATTAAGTGGACCATCTTTCTGCAACGATTGATGCCAAGACGAAAAACTTTCTGCGGGTGCAGGCATTTTTTTCGTTTGTGTCCCGCAAAAAACGATCATTCTATACCAGGGGTGGGCAGACTTTTGTAAGGTAAGGGCTACCTCAAGTATACTCCAAGTAGTGCGGTCACCTTAAGTCTATCCTCAACCAAATAAAAAAAAAAAAAAAAAAAACGGGATCTCCAAATCCACGATCGCGATCGTCGTCTTGCCCACCCCTGTTCTACACAATATCTTTCTGCAGCCCTCATTTTCGTTCTGCGACAATGTCGCACCGTCGCTTGATATTCTGCTTCTGGGACTTGCTAAATCTAGCTTCCCTGAATGCAGTGTTTTGGGTTGATAGTCGATTTCTGTCTATTGCAGGCAGTGTCTGATCTTAAACAGGTTTGCAAGTTATACTGCCCCTTTAGCATTGCTTCATTTACTAACATTTGAGAGGACATTACTTTTATCTGATTGTTAATTAACAATCTAAATCCTTGTCATTCTTGACTAAGCAATTATCTTATTTCATTTTCAGTCATATGATAAGGCACATTATTAATATGCTTTTAGGAATCATTTCTTAAATCATCAAAACTTTCTGTGAGAAAAGTATGAATTTGCCTTTTTGGCAGACATCTTATGTCCTGCTCTATAATTTTTCTCTAACATTATATTTTTACATTATACTTTGATTGATAATAAAAAGAAATAATATTAAAATTGCAGATATATGTATCTTAAATCCTCCCCATGTCGAAAGGATGAAAAGTTCTCTCGAGTTTTTGTTGATGTTATTTTAAACTTAATTTTCAAGTTTTTTTTTTTTTTTCTTGAAATTTGATTTAAGTTATCCTTTTATTCATTTTAACCTTTTGTCTTCTGAGTATCCTCTAAGCATATCAGTGCAATTTTGCCCTTTAATTTTTTAGCATTAAGCACTTCTGGAGTTATTGTTGCTTTTTTTTTTTTTTTTTTTTTAAAACTTTCTGAACTTCTATAATGTTTTTATCATCAGCTATTACTTTAGTATTTGCCTTATCCTATTAGTAAGGTAATGTATCTCTTAAAGTACAATTTTCAGTACTCTTAAAGAAGTTTTTGAATTCTTGAATTTATCAAAATACATTGTGATTGCTGAAGATTGAGATTTATCATAAACCTTTCAGCAGTGTGATTCACAATTCAGATTCTAATGATTGTTATCATGAAATTTATACTATTGAAATGTAAACAAATTAGCTTAGCATTTATCCTTTATACTTTGTAAAAAAGTATAAAAGATTACCATCATACTAAAGGTTTAGCTTTATGTTGCAGTGATTGCTTAAAAAGAAATTCTCTAAATAAAACAAAATAAGAAACAAGGACAGCACAAGAATAAATAAATTGCCTTTCTGATCAATTATTGGAAGGAATCGGGAATGGCTGTTTCGTCCTGCAAGGGACTCATCGGCCTGATCCACCTTCCCCGATAAGACCCAGAAAGGCAAGATCTTAAGTGAAGGCCACCGTCACACCTGTCAGTGACCCCCAGGGATTTTCTTGTTTCGGGGGTCACTGCCAGGTGCGAGGATGACCTTCACTTAGGATTTTGCCTTTCTGGGTCTTTTATTGAGGAAGGTGGATCGGGCTGATGAGTCCCTTGCAGGACGAAACTGCCATTCCGATAATTGAATCAGAAAGGCAGTTTGTTTATTCTTGTGCTGTCCTTGTTTCTTATTTTGTTTTATTTAAAAATTTCCAGCACGTTAAATTTATTCCTTAGAAATTCTCTACTCGATATCATTTTGTTGAGTTTGATTAAATGTTATTTTAATATTAAAACACATGTTCTATCATAGAAATGTTCTCATTTCATCATTTCCATCAGTCTCTCAAATGTTGATTCCAGCCGTCAAAATATAGAATTTATATTACTCTGAAACTGGTTATAGTTAATTGTGTTTGTGAAAAATACTATGAATTGTGGCCTCTGAATATATGATGCATTTATTATTTATTTGGCATCTACAGAGGATCTTAAGTTGAAAATATGCAATTGCTTGCATAATTTATTACTTTATCTTAACTAATTTGTATTTAATTACAAATGAAATTTAACGTGCGTTAGAACAATTTTTACATTAAAAGAAAACAAAAATGCACATAACTATACAAAACACAAATATAACTGAGCTATTTTTTGTATTTGTACTGGGAATCGGAGACTGTACTGTTTTGAGATTTGTTGACCTCTCATCAGTCCGATCCACCCACTATACCTAGCTCAGTGACATAGGACAAAATACAAAATCAATGACAACCACAAATCAGTGACCCCTCAATTAAAAAAAAACAAAACATCAAAACAAAATCAAGAATAAAAGGGGGTAAGTAATTAATCCTCGCTAGCATTCAGCTTAGCATTAAAGGATTAATTTATTAAAAGATTAGTAATTACAAATGAAATTTAAAGTGAACAATTTTTACATTAAAAGAAAAAAAAAAAAAAAGCAAATAACTAAACAAAACACAAATGTTTGTATTTTGTCCAATTTCACTGAGCTAGGTATACTGGGCAGATCGGACTGATGAGAGGTCAACAAATCTCAAAACAGTACAGTCTCCAATTTCCAGTACAAATACCAAAAATAGCTCAGTTATATTTGTGTTTGTTTAGTTATGTGCGTTTTTCTTTTCTTTTAATATAATAATTTGTGTGTACTTTAAATTTTAGATTTATTGGCTTCCTATCAGTTTGAATTTGAAATAAAATAAATTTTGCACAAGATATTTTAATTTCCAATAGATCATGAATTCTGCTTGACATTGTTGGCCAGTTAATATAATTCCTTGGTATATTCATAGCCTGATGGTATTTATAAAAAAAAATCCTCTCCTATATTTAAATATGAGCAAGTGTAATGTAAATTATATCATTAAACTTCATGCATCTTTATGATTATTGATAACATTTGCACAAATTGTTTCAAGGAAGATGCACATACATAAAGATGTAAAAGATTAAGATTAGAATTAAGATTAAGATGTAGATGTAAAAAAGATTGGGGAAGCTCCATCTCTTCTTTTTAAGAACCATGATTTAAAAATCTTTTAAATCATAGAAACCAAATATATTGTGCATCTGATTAAAAGAATCGTCAAAAGTTCCAATTTTAGGCTTTTTAATTGAAACCTTTAAACATTCTGTTTATGGTTCTCAAATACTTATTGAGTTCATATTAAAATGAGCAGCTAAAAACAATTAAGTTAGATACAATTAGTATTGGCCATAGATGCCTTCATATGTTAGTTGATGGCCGTAACGATGATAAAAAAAACAATTGGGGAAATCCAATAATTCAGTTCCATCCAATTTGTATCATACTGATGATCTATCTGAAAAGAAATAATGCAGATAAAGATAAACCTTCACCAATTTTATTCTAACAAGTGCTTTATAAGGATCATTAGTTGAATTTATACAAAATTATTTTTTATAATAAGCTGATAAAAAATATGCTTATAATTGTCAAATTCTCACACACAATCCGAAATAGGTGAAGATTTGTGTGCCCCTGTTTATAATCAAAATATATTTTGTTGTTACTGTAACCTTGAGTTTTTATTTATGCAATAGTATTCTCCATTGGTATTTACATGAACATTTTTTTTTTCTTTATAATGCATTTAAGTAACACAACTAGTGATAAACAAAAAGAACAAACAATTACAATAAGCTACTTGTATTATAAATATTATGAACCAAAACAATTAAAAATAAAATACAAAACAAAATTAAAAAATAAAGAGGACTCAAAATAAATTTAGGAAACGTACATGAAAGTAGAATTAACAGAATAGCAAATTTCATAATTAGAATATTTCATTCATGCTTTTGTCTCACAAAACAGTTCAGTCTGCTGTATACAAGTTTATTGGTGAAGAATGTCATAAAAAGAATGTATTGATAGGTTCAGCAGTGGTTAGTTGGGAGACTATTGCTGGAAAAGTAAATAGACTGTATTGTAAATAACAGCAAAATCTTATGTCAGCATTAAATGTTATTCATATCTGCAGCCTTATTGATTTTCATTACTTAAAATAACTTTTCTTTTTTCCTGTGGATAATATTTTACAGTAGATTATATAGTTAAAACTAATAATTTATGTAGATCTGTGATAGTCTTTTAGAAATATTTGCTGTATCTTTTAGTAATGAAAGCTTGACAGTTCTTCTAAATATATTTTCCCACATGATAAATGTAAATCATTGTTAATAACTTCAAAAATTTATCTTGCAACAAATTTAACGTGCGGAAATCATATTGACACCACAATACAAAACACTATAATAAATGTAAAGTTCAAATTAGTTCCAAAAAAAAAAAAAATTGGTACTTTTATTACTTATTTATTCCTTAATCAGCAACTAGTAGCAACAATATCGAACTAAAATTACTTTTGTTAAAATTAAAAGTTTTAAAGAGAGAGTCAAACGAAACTTTGCTCACCATTTGGAAATGCTGAATATCTTTAGTAGTATGCATGCCAGATTCACTAGTCATACACACATTGGGCCTAAACTGTACCTGGCTCTGTGGTTAGGGCGTTTGGCATCCTCAGAGCTGTTAGGGTGGTCTCCTGCCAACCAGATCATGCCTTATCTTGTGATCAGCTTGAAAAATTTCCTAATTCATGAAGTAATACACTAAAATAAGGATTAATTATATTGACTAACTCTATTATCAATCTATGAAAGACAAAAAGGAACAATTACAAATAGAATCATAAGTAGTAAATATTACATTTTAATTTTTTTTTCTCTTTCTTTTTATGTTTGTCATTTTGTTAATTGTTTCCGTCTTTGTCCAGGAACCAAAAACCTGCTTTGCAAGGTAGGGTTCTGCTCGTCTTCTTTCATTTACTGACTAAAGTCACACACACACACACACACACACATCAACTTGTAAAGTGCTTTGTGTAGTAGTTATGTGATTATTTCTCGTTGTGATATTTTTTTTTTTTATTCTTGTTTGGGCACTTCTAGTTTGCCATAATTGGATTCCTATATCTTGGTCCAAATGATAAAGAGTGAAGAAATGATGCGAGTCTGGGGTAACTTTACCACCTAGGTTATAGAAATTTTAAATGGGAAGGGTTTTTATATCCAGTTAGTCCTGATCTAAGACCACAGCTCTTTGGTTGAAACTTAGCTTTGGATTTATTTGAAATATATTAGCGATTTTTGCTTATTACTTCATTTCATCCAACTTTTTAATAGTTTTGATATTTTGTTCTTATTTATTAATATATAATAAGAATAACAATCAAATATAAGATTTTTGTTTAAAATTAAAGAATAATAGTCATCTAGGACCATAATTAAAAATTAGTGTAAAGCATTCAAAATTTTCATTTATTTAACATTTGTGGATAGAGCTTTTAGGAGCACTAAACCACAATCTCGTATAATATTTCTAAATATTATATAATTAATTTTATAAAAATACTAAGTAAATCCTTGGTATAATTAGTAGCATTTTGTTTTCTTTTTCTTTTTTTATAGATGGTTACTATGAAGATTAGAAAACCATACACAACAGCAAGCATGTGGTCCTCTGGTAAAATTACATGCACAGGTGCTACTAGGTAAATGGAATAAATTGAACACTTCTGTAAATTTCTTTTTTGTTTCTAAAGTCCCTCTCTCCCCATTAATCATTAAAATTGTTTGGACATCAAAATTTTATTTGATATTTGTTTTATTACGTTTTCACTTTGATGACAATCAAATCTTTTTCTATGATTTTTAGTGAAGACCTTGCTAAAGTTGCAGCTCGCAAATTTGCTCGTACACTGCAGAATCTAGGATTTAAAGTTCGATTCAGCAACTACCGTGTGGTGAATGTTTTGGGGACCTGCACCATGCCTTTCCATATCAGGATTCTGCATTTTTCACGAGATCACCCTCAAACGGCCAGGTAATTTTCAATTTGACAAAGACAGTTGTGTTTACATCAACAACAAAAATTTCTTTTTTGATCTTAACTGCTATTTGTCTTCCAGTATGACAGCCATCTTTAGGATTTCTTTTCTCTTTTAAGCTCACTAAACCAATTAAGAACCTCTACTGCTCTAGAAAAGGCAGTAGAGTTAAAAAATTAAAAATGGTGGCTTGATACCATAGGAATTACCTCTACAAGTCTTAGAAAAATCATTGTGAAAAGTTTTGTAATTAATCTCCATGGCAATGTGATTGGATTGTATAAAAAATACTGATGTTGGGAATATTTGTTTGAGCTCTATATTGAACTCTACCTATTGTTGGCTTATAAAATCATCATTATCTCTAAATCACTCCTTGGTAACATCTAGGAACTTTTCTTGAGACCTTTGTATACAAACACATATGCATTATCCGGTTAAATTATGACAATGCTCCCAATACAAAAGACCCCTCCCCCCTTTGCTCCAAGATTGTTAATGTGCGATCTGACGTGTATATTTGGTCCTGGTAACTGATATTCCTTTCAGCATCCCTCCTCTCTTGGAATACCTTAACTATTGAAATCTATTGATAGTTTGAAATATTGGCAGTTTCTTGAACACTGTTATCCTTTAACCACTATCCTAAGATTATTTCTTTATTCAAAGCCCATCAGATCATGTGTGTGTTGATTAGTAACTTGATTAGACACAATATATAATGGCTTTTATTCTGGTATAACATTCGTTTGTTTGGATAGAAGTACTGTGTAGTAACTGGGATTAGACTATATGCATACGTAGATAGTGAGATACAACAGGCATATATAACTTGCTGCTTCCCATATGGTTTGGCAAGGCTTATGAATAGTGTCACGAAAGATATATATTCAGTGAACAATAATAATAATAAAAAAAAAAAACTCTGCTACCAATTTTGAAATGAAAGAATCTATAAAGCAAGCTATCCAACTAAAGAAAAAATGTAGACAGAGAAACCACACTCTGCTACCAATAAATCGACATGGTTCTTACAGAAATAACAGAAGAAAAAAACCGTGATCAACCTTTAAAAAAAAGTAACACGAAAATCCCAAATATCTTAACTGGGTAAGAAAAGAAAATTAACATCAAAACAATATTCTTCTATATAACTAAGAGTTCAAAATAACTAAAATTAAATGGAAACAATTATGCAGTCAATAGAGCTGGGCCCAAAGAGTAAATATCGAAGCGTAAGATGAATGTAAGATAAATCTAGCTTGGGCAAAATAAATAAAAATAAAATAAATTACAATATCAAGATAAGGAAATTATTAACTAAAATATTTATATAAATCTCTTAAAATTTATAATCAAAATATACACAATGTCTCAAACACAGATATAAAGAAAATGTTTAGAATAATGTGATTGTGGTTACGACAGTTTTCAAGTTTCTTACTACCGATAAGTTCGTAAGGAGAATTTTCTTGGTCTCTTTGAACTATATGATACAAAAAAAGAGTACTTGCAGTAGAAAATAGCAGAATCACCGTTGCACACTTTTGTCATTTATTAATTTGCGATCCCAACTTGGAAGAAAACACACAAAGCACATTTTCCTAATTTCTAGTTCTAAATTATTTCAGAACTGAAATGGAACATTCATATTTTGTGCCATCATGCATCCAGACAATCAGCAAAATAATGATAATCACGCCGTTGATCTGAGCTTGCCGTCTCCGAACACAAGGCTGGATTCGGGAAATTTGTGTCTTGAATCGCTCTGTATCCAGTCATTTGTTCTGGACATCACTGCCGTTCTCTGCCGTCTCCGAAAGTCTTGATGTTCGCCTCAGTAATTTGCAGATACAATATATCTGCAATTCCTTTGTCTCCTGGTCTTTTTGTGAACTACTCACAATGACGGGAATTGGCTTTCTTCTTCTATTCTACTGAGAGAAACAACCGACGTATCCAATGTTTCTCAAAACACAAAGTTTTAGTTCGGGCTGATCATTAATCACAAAGTGACCAACCCAATAACTAAAACAATGAAATGGAGATTCACAAAACTAAAATAAAGACCAACAGTAATTGAGAGAGTGACTAAAAAGTAAGAAATCTCAAAAGTTGCTGTCCATGTTGTCATTCTCTCTCTTTTTTTTTTTTTTTTCTTCTGACAAAATGTCTGGTTAATATAGACATGGCCACATCATCAATACACACAAAATTTAACCAATAGTGTTATAGGTGACATAGAGAATTGACATATGATGTAGGAATGGCTAATTGACAGATTAATGATAAGGGGAAATAAACTAAATTAAAGTTCTCATGTAAACAGAACGATAAAAACATACAAGAAGGAAAATTAAAGAAACGAAAAACAAAGATGACAAGAAAGATTAAAGAATGATAAATATGATTGATGAAATAGCAATAAATCTAACGCAGCTAAGAAAAATTAAAAACACTAAAACTGAGTCAAAATTAATTAAGAAAAAATGTGAAACTGTGAGTCAAACTGTGTCATGGGAAGAAAAACAAAATAATCAAAATAAACTGTGACAATAGGTGAGCCTTGTAAGGATGTTAGACTCCTTTTTTTTATTGGATTATTATGGATGGTTTTTCAGGACAAAAAGACTTAAGTTATCCAGGATAATAGCCTAGGTATTGTTGATCCTAATTATAGTCTTGGTATTGTTTGCATTTACACTCCTCTTAACTTTCTTTCTAAATTTTTGCTCAAAAAAAAAAAAATTGAGATTAAGAAAAAATATAGAAATGTGAATAGCATGTTACAGAAACTTAAAATTATAATGTCATTTTACTAATCAGAAATTTTTTTCAGCATTTTAGAAGATTACGATTACTAATAGAATTTTACTTTAGACTTTATGCCAAGTTTAATCAGGGTGTCTACAGAATCAGGGAAACCTTGAATTATCAGGGAATTTTGCAATTATTACTTAAAATCAGGGAATTTTTTGGTTGAACAGATCGTTTTTTTTTTTTTTTTGTTGAACAGATCAGGGAATTTTAAAAGAAATTGTTCATGAAATCAGGGAATTTTTTTATTCAGATTTTGTACCCTGTTAATTCTTCACTCTTCTTTTGAGCTTAAAAGAAAAAAAAAATTAAGAATTTTGATTATTTATTTATTTATTTTATTTTTAGAATTAGACAAAAGATTTAACTTGCGTTAGTACATTTTACAGTAAAATGCGTTATGTGCTTTCTTTGTTTTATTTTACTATTTTTAGAATTATTAAGAAAAAGTATAATTTTCATGTGGTTTCAGTTTTTAATTGTGTTTTCAGGGGTATAAACCTATCTGTTCAACAAAAAAAAAAAAAAAAAAAAAGGTTTTAAACTTCTTTTAAGCTTTTAAACTAATATCAAAAAGGAGGACATATTACTCTTCAAACATCAAAAAGGAGGACAGAATTTACAAAAGAAGGACATTTAGGAGGACACTTCTCAAGGGAGGACAGAGCTTCAAAAAGGAGGACGGTTGGTCACCTTAGTAATATTAGCCGGTATTTATGTGTAAAAATATTGCGTTCTGAAGGTTTTTGTTAATAATGGCCGGCCTCTATTAAGCGCCGGGAGCCGAGGCTAGTTTTGCAAATAAACGCCGGGGGCCTCTATTGGAGCATTTACGGTATTTGAAGAGAACATTTTGAAAGTGACATGGGGAATTGATCCAACATCCTTTGTCTTACAAGCTGAATGCTTTATCCATTAAACCACTGATATATTGCTCTGCGTTATGTCACTTCAGTCTTGACAAGAAATGGAATGTAGAGCTACAAGCACAGTTCATAGTAATATAGCTGAGTATATATTGTACCTTTTTTTTTAGCATGTTTAGAAATAAAAAATACATTTCTTTTTTGGTTTGGTTTTAAATAAATGTCATATTTTTTTGTTCTATTTTCTCGTTTATTTATTTTTTATTTGAAATAAATTTTAAGTGAATTTTGATATATGTAAAACCAAATTGGATCAAATTAGCAACCAATTGGGAGCTATTGTGATAGCGACCAAAATTGCACATGTCCTGTTTACCATTGTTTTTTTGAGAGAGTATGACAACTCCTTTTCAAGCAAACAGATTTTCTTGTTGCTAGTAAATTGAATGTAGTACATTATTCGTTCCATTGTTAATACAACAGTGCTCTGTTTCATTGCATTAATCTCTCTATAATCAAATTTCTTAAAGCGTAACATGAATTACAAATTTGCAAAAATGCTTAAAAAATTTTTGAGTAGATAACTTTTAAAAATTTATCATCCTAGTAATTGCCTTTTCATTTTGCTGAACTATTTGATTATTATTTATTTGTGTTGATGATGAAGTTATTTATTCATTGTTTAGTTATGAACCTGAGCTCCACCCTGGTGTAACTTACAAATTAAAAGAACCAAAGGCAACTCTGAAGATATTTTCTACTGGCAGTATAACAGTAACAGGTAATATTGGTTTTAAATTAGATTTTTTTTTTAGTTTTAAAATTCAGTCAAAATTGAAAAGCGCTTCCTCATTCTTATATATAAGGATAACTTACTTCGTCATTCAGTTTGAGACACAACTGCAACTTATTATCTTTTATTGTGCATAGTTTCATATTCATTCAATTCAATAAATCCTCTTTTGCTCCTGCATTAGTGTTTTTAGAACCATATTCTGCCTGTTGATCATTGTTGCCAAATTGCAGTTCTTTTCCATCCAAGAGCATTTGACCATTTCTGTCAATTCTCTGCCATTAATTAACATGTTTGATTGAATCCTCCGTATTTTATTTTTGTAGCTTTCCTCTGCAAATATTTTCTGGATTTCAGTTATAATAAGTTAAAAGGCTGTTTGCCCTCTCCCAATCCCAACCCATATTGAATACTTCATCTCCCGTGGGGTCCAGTGTATCACTTAATTATCAGTAAAATTCTTCACTGATGCTTCCTATTTAGGAATTGGGTGATCAAAGCTTCAGTCAATTGTTCATAGCTGTAGAGATAGTAAAAAGTACTTGAAGCTCTTGTCATATTCCTTCATTGCCTTTGTAAGACATTAACAAAGGAAGATGTGTGAAGGCTTTCAGAATGATGCTTTTAATATCAGGTTAAAACAAATTTTAAAGAATATTTTTAAATATTATCTAGGAATTTTTTTTCCAAATTTCAGTCCTTTTTAGTAATTATGCTAAATTTGCTTTCTTTCTTAATAAACCTCAACAAATATCTGTTGTAAATTTTTAAGAGGATGGGACTTAACAAATATTTCGTATGTAATTAATGAAAAAAAAAAGTAAAAATGAGAATGATTTTTCAACCATGACTTACAGTATTCAAAAAAGAAGGGTTTGCCATATATGGTCATTACATAGCGATAGATTTTGTCAGGAACAAATGTAGCCAGTCATTTCATCATCAACTTGAACTCCAAGCAGTCAGTCCAGGATTTCATCGTTTTGTGATCGCATCAGCATGACCAAGAAAGGACAAACTTTGTATAGCCAAGCAAGGGGAATAGTATAGAATGTTTGTAATTCTTTCACTTTTAATTATTACTAGTTGCGACCCGTGAAACATTCACGGAAGTAAAAAAAATTCCACATTTTTTAAAAACACAAGATTGAAAAAGATGTTCTAAGCTAATTTTTTTAGAAGCCATGACTTCCGTAACAGCCCACAAGTAATTTGAATATCGGCTTATTTGTTAAAATAATATTATAATATTGTTAAAATAAAAAAAAATACAAAATTGATTTACCACTTTCATAGTAGCCAGTGCTGTGGTTTATGTAACATAATGGCAACCTGCTGCCTTAAAAGAATAGGCTCGTCGAAATTGAGGCAATATTAACGGAAGTAAAACAAATGCCACATTTTTTAAATACCCTGAAATTTTTGAAAAACACAAGATTGAAAAAGATGTTCTAAGCTCATTTTTTAAAAGCCATGACTTTCGCAACAGCCCACATATAATTTGAATGACTAAGCCAAATTTTGTTAAAATAAAAGAAAATAAAAAATTGATTTACCAGTTTCAACAATAACAATAACGAATGTCCAACATCCAATACCAATAATCCTGTCTGGGCAACAATGACAGCATGTGCTTTGCCATTGTCTCCTACTTCGTTGAGTAATGAGCGAGCGGCTACACAGCCGAAATTATGTAAATAGCGAGGTTTTACAAACTCTCTGCTAAATTTTGATGCATGAATTTCATGCATTTCAGTGTAAACTTCATTTATGTGGGAAAGAAAATTTCAATACGCTGATAATTGTGTAATCGCGATCTGTCGCCATGAAGTGGGACGAATATTAGATACGCCATCTTTAAACATGGGCGTGACGTTGTGCCTGACATGTTCCAACTCTGCACTGTCATTGATTATTTCAAGTTACAAATTTACAAAGGTCTGTACAATTTTTGCCTATTAATAGGATGATGCATTCATAACTGTAGAAAATACAAAAACCAGAATGTTTTCGTAATGTTTATAAGATTCAGTTACGGATTTTAGCAATAGATGGCGCTGTTATGTCCTGGAGCATCAATCTATAAGGAAATTACGTCATCAAAAGCTCTTTCATGAACTGAACTGTAAGTTATCATCAATTGGAATCTTGCATAACTGTTTTGTCGTTGTAGAATTCATAAGTCAGATAATTACTCATTTAATAAAAGAAGGAAGAAGGTGCAAAAGGCTATAAATTACAGTCCGCCAAAAATAAACAAGCAATAGGAAATCCTTCCAGATTCCCACTGGTTTCAACTCGACATATGGTTGAAAAATGGGCAGTCTTGTTATTTATATTTTTTCTTGTTTAATGAGTGCATGCAGAACTTCATATTTTAATCATATGATTATGCCAAAATTCTGTGCATGAGGTTTTATCAAATATATCAATGGCAGATTTACCTTTCATGGTTAGTAAGTTCATTCTGTAGCAACTCCATATTTACATCAACACTATACATTTGATTCTGAAAATTGTCACTGGTCTCCTTGTCCTTCCATTTCAGTCTTTTTATTCTCCTCCCAGCGAAAGAACGATCGTGGACACCAGATGGCACAATAGTAGAACTTGAATCGATTGTATATGTCAGTGTTTATGGCGGGAAAGTTATGGCTTCTGATAGGTTTTCCTCGCTTGAGAGTCGCCATTGTGAATAGTTTCTCTCAACAAACTTCAGTCCTGGAATGATTAAGAGATCATGGGTGTAGTTCAAGGTCAGAGTCATTCTTTCGCTGGGCAGGGAATAAGTATTTTATTTATTAATTTTTTTTTGCAAATTTCTGAAGCTGGAAATAAAATTTAAGCATTTAACAGTTAACCTTCTTGTGCTTTTATTTATCAGATAATCCATCTTTGCTTTTGTTGGAGAAAGCGTTTCACAGTCAATCTTTGAATTTGTCTTTTTAAATTTCTGTGCCATAAGGCAATCAAAGTCTTTTGTTGATACGAAGAACACATTGTATTCTTATGGTTGATTTGCTTAATTTCTTCTTCAGAATTTCTTTTTCTTTTCAGAATGTTGGTATGAATAAATATTTTTTTTTCGTTAAATATACTGAGTAAAAAGTGATCTTTCAATTAAGTCTTTGTTTCACAAATTATTTATGCAACTGTTAATAAAGCAGTAGTTGTTGTTTAGTTAGTCAATAAATCAGACTTGGTGATAATATTCTTGGAGGTAAGTTGATGTATCTTTAATCCAAGAGTACAACTACAAAATTATTGTAAGTGCAAAATCCTTAATAAATCTCCAGAGGATGA
The DNA here is from genome assembly GCA_023159025.1 of Thereuonema tuberculata. Classification (NCBI taxonomy): domain Eukaryota; kingdom Metazoa; phylum Arthropoda; class Chilopoda; order Scutigeromorpha; family Scutigeridae; genus Thereuonema; species Thereuonema tuberculata. Next base: position 107,027,894 of record JAFIDM010000001.1, read on the forward strand.
TTTTTCTTCTCAGATTCCTCTTCCATAATCTTTATCATGGATGAGAATAAAGGAATACCATTTATTAGTTCATTGTTGGCTGTATGAGTATATGCCAGAGAAATCATTTATTTAGCTGGTTTGGCAGTGATCTTCGTGTTATGTTGACAAGATGATATCCATTGAAGAATTTACTTTTTTTTTTCCAGATAAAATGAATAATAAACTTTTATACCATCACAAAGCAGAACAAAAAAAAAATATATTAATGATTAGTGAACAACTTAGGTGGGCATTACATGAGTGATGATGGAGTGGTTCTATGCGGGAATTCCTGCTAGCTAGCAGTTTTTAGGACATGTTCTATTTTCTTGTTGGCTGACTGATTTGATAGCGAACAGTGCTCCTGGTGGCGAATTGAAGAACTTTTAAAAAAGTCTAATCAATTTGTATGTATTTATATGAAATTATTGACTACAAAATTGATTTTCAGGAACAGAGTCATCTTTTCGCTATGTTTTCGTGGATGCTTCCAGAAAAAGCTATATTATTAACCAAATTCATAACAGAATTCCGATCTGAAAATTTGAATCGGTGAGCACTTGAAATCCTGAAAACATATTGTCGTTTGTTGAGATTTAATAAAAAATATCGAAACTGAAAACAAAGAAATACAAAAAGATGAAAAAATGAAATACTTGTTTTAATTAATTAAAAACTTTCTGTCACCTATTTGATGCACTGAATAAATGATTTTTATATAAATCAATGTTTTTGTAAATAAAGCATAGGTATATAGGTATGACGGCAATTGCTACGTGCTAAGAGACCAATCTTTTATCGTTGATGTGCCAAGTTGGGATCTGGTCAACAATGAGACCTTCATGTGATTTTCGGATGGATGGATGTATTTTTGCTGGGTCGTGTAATACATTCAAAATACCTTGATGGGAAACTGGTTAAACACATGAAGACCAGCCAATTCCTAGCCAACATTCTGCACAGAACCACCCAGTTTTCACCCATGTAACTCCTGCCTTATTATTATTATTTCATTTAATTCTGCAATATTGGGAACATTTGTTACTCCACCAAACAATATTAATGGGTAGTGTAGTTGTTATGCATATACTACATATGTATATATATATTTAATATAGCCAATAATTTTAAGTTTTTTAAACTGTTATATGAAATAGGACATGTAGTAAATACTTACATTCCAATTTTAATGGAAATTGAAGTTACAGTGGAGCACTGTTTATACATTTCTCGTTTATATGTTTGTTTGAATGGTCCCGGCAACATCCAATGCATATTAACGTTAAATAATTTCATTTATACGTTTTCCTGAATCGCAAATTTCATTTTTTCAAGAACTCAAGAAGAGAGAAAATGCGCATTTCAACCTCAGATTGCCATCTGCCGATTGTCCAGTCTTAGAAAAGGCATGCAGTATTAGAAAATTGCACTGAAAAACCTCTGCCAAGTTTTCAACAAGCTTTGGCGGGTTTTAACATCATGCAAGAATGCCTCATTAGCAGTGATTTAAATGACAAAATTAAGATGGCACTTTTAAGTGTGCACAACGAACTTTTTTCTGTGCATTCCAAAAAAACCCTACAACTTAAAATAACAATATTTTGTAAATGCTGAATGAATATGAATAGTAGTACTAGTTGTACATTAAATCCGGAATAAAAAGTTTTGTATTACATACCTCTGTATTTCATTTTCATGTAATATTTAAATTTACCTCTGACTTTTTATTGTTGGTTATTACGAAATTATTCGTAACTTTTGTAAATTCCGTTTATACGTTTTTTTTCCTCGGTCCCTTGAAACGTATAAACGGTGCTCCACTGTATTTGCTTCCTAATATAAAATTTTGGTTTTTGTTGTTAGTTTAATTACTTTTCACTAAAAAAAAAAAAAATCTACACCAAATTTCAGATTTAAGTGCAAAATGTTATTGTCTAGATCTTGTTAGTATTTTGTGTAAGTGGGCCCATTTTATGATTGACTTTACACACAAGAGCCAGCAACCTGAAATACAAATAATTTAAAAGATAATACATCCGTTAACATCAAACTTTACATTTGAAGAGTTTGATGTTATTATCCATCCCTGATTATATTGTTTGTTTTGTAGCACCTTCTTAAGGGCCACTTCGTAATACTGGGTAAATATTCTTTGTCTTAAATAACTCAAAGAATAATTTAGAAACGTGCATCAAAATTTCACAGTTGAGATTGTAGTCTTAATGCTAACCCTTTGCGGTCTTATGTCGACATATAATCGACATTGAGGAAATGCCAGTCTGGTCCATTGTCGATATATAATCGACAATGTCATTTTTGGATGCTGGCGTTGTCTTTTGTCGACAATAAACCGTTGTGGAAGTCATATGCTATTTCTAGTGTCTTTTGTTGATGTTTTGCGCCATCTATTGAGCATCTGCTAAAATATTTTGTGGAAAAATCAGCCGAAATGCCTGTTAGGAAACCAAAATGGCAGGTCCTTCGTCGAGCGTTCCTAACATTTGTAAACGAAAGCGCTGTAGTGTTTTAGATGATGATTTTGAAAATAAAAAGCACAAAGACTGTATAGTGTTCAGTAATAGAAAAGTAAAAGGAGGAAGGAAGGAAACATTATTGTAAAACCTGCACATTTCTTTCTGCAATGTGTCCAGGAGAATGCTTCAAAAGATTTCACATAATGATAAATTTAAAAAATTATTAATTTTTTCTTATAACTTTTATATATCTGACTTCTATTGTAATTTTCTATATTTTAACATTCAATCTTAAAAAAAAATCTTTGGTTTTGAAAAAAAAGACGTTTGTCATTATGCTCCCCACAACACCCTTAAAAATACTATGTCCTGGCTGTGGACATTTTGGGATTTGCCTAAGACCGCAAAGGGTTAAGGACTAGTAGAATATGAAGCAAAATACTGTGCCCTTTAGAAATTCAAAGAATAATACGCTAATTTACATGAAATTTCACATTTTGAAAGTTTAATGAGAATTTTACATATAATTTTTACATTTGAAAGAATGTGGGTACAATTTCTCAGTTTTAGTGCACATAAACCCATCTTATGGGCCACTTTTAAATATGGGACAAAATATGACAAGGGTAGTTATATTTTGTCCCATATTTGATGTAAATCTAAATTACTTAAAAAGTGTTCTTAAATAATTTGAGATTTACATCAGATTTCATGTTGAGGTCTTACTGTCTAGAACTCATTAAATTTTGGTGAGATTTATTTTAAAGTGATACCCTTATGTATCAACTAATGCTGTGATGCACATGATTTATTTATTTTACACCATATTTACAGTAAAGAACAGATGTGTGATTTTAAGATGTTGGCATATCGATGCTACTGTTAAGAGCTACTTTATTAGGTCCAAAACTTTTTGACTTGATTTGTTTTGATTTTATTTTAATTCCTTAATATGGAGAAAGTCTTGCAATGACTCCTGTTCTCTTTATTGTTTTTAGCTGTGTTTGTATGGCTGCATTATTTAAAAAAAACGCACTGAACTCATTATTCTCAAATATTCATATACAAGCTTGTTAATTGCTTGGGGTCTGTCGTTCTTTTAGTAGTTTATACTTATATCAAAATCCTACAAAATGTAAAAGATTTCTTTACAAGGAATGTAATATATTTTTGGATGAACTGTTACTTTTTTTGATTAAGTTTGAAAATTTCTTGTTTGGCTTTCATTGTTAGTTTAAAAGAGTTGTTGATTTAATTTTATTTATTTATTTTCCCTTTAGCTCCCTGTGTAATGAATGTACAGGCTGCAATTGAGCACATCTTCCCAATTGTTTATGAGTATCGTCATGAGCCTAATACTAATACTAATACTAATGCTGAGAGGGACAGCAATGCCATTGTCCGCATCAACAACGTGAAGAAGGCCAAGCCCAAGAAGCTGCAACACATCGAGATTGAAGATGATGAGTTTGACCTTTCATCAGAAGCAGACGAGGATGACTATCCTGACAGTGACCAGAGTTGGGAATAAAAATGAATGAACCGAGCTGCCACAGAGGAAGTACGAGATATATCTCCAAATATATGTGGATTATGAAATCTCAATTGGTCATACTAATAAATGATCTCTCTATCTCTCTCTTATCTCTCTGAAAAAAAAAAATAAATAAATAAAAATAATAACTTTACATAAAGAAGAGGAATTAAAAAAAAAGGAAAACTGATGGATAATGTTCCATTAAGTTGAACCTTTTTTTTTTTTTATATAAGCCAAAAGCTTTTACTATTTATAATATTGAAGTAACCAAAGATAGCGCTGTAGGTTTGTCTGTAAGCAGCGTATTAATAGATCTTTAAATGTTTCTGTTATCTTTTCATTTTTTTTATTTAGTTTCTTTGTTATGTGTGTGTGTGCGTGTGCCTATATAAATGTGTAAAAGAGAAAAACTTTAAAATTTAAAGAGAATTGTTTTTCCTCCTACTGATTTAACATTATCCTTCTCTTTATGTTTTAGAAATCCTCTTCCATTATTTAATAGCATTGATAATACAATAACTTATTTATAAGTCAATGCTATTCTTCTCCTTTTTTTTTTTTTTTTGTTAAAAAAAAAAAAAAAATAAAGAAAAAAAAATCATATCGGTGGCCTTAAACCACAAGCAGTTTTTCATTTTCCTAATAAATTGATTAATTGCTTATATGAAAAAAAAAAAAAAAAGTCACAATAAAATATATCAGTTTCAGTCCCCGAGTGCCTATAAATTAATACAAAGTAATCAATCCTTTCAAAATGGACTTTACAGGTGCTGTCAAAACTTTTTATCACAATACAATTCTACAAAGTCTTACAACGGGATTCTCAAAAGGCTTAATTTAAGAACAAAACACACAGAAAATTGTGACTGCTTTCTTTTAAATATTTGGTTTTGTTGGTTAAGTCTAGTAGGGGATTGAGGACATACTATTGTTACCATTGAAAGGATTAAAAAATAGGAAAAAAAAAATGTGTTTGACAGTATACCAGTTTTGGATTGTTAGTTTTTTTTTCTTTCAATTAAATGTTGAGTTCATTGTATTATTGCTAATAGATGTGAAAAACATTGCAATAATATAGTTTCTTAAATGTGATTGTAAAGCATTTTCTATAGTTGAAGAAAACAGTCCACAGAAGTGAGAGAATTGAGTAATAAGAAAGAAAGTTGGGACATTGAATATTTATTCAAACCAAAGTGAAAAGAAAAGGAGAATGATCTAACTATGTTGTAAATTGCATTCAATTTTGAAGGACTTCGGTATCAAAAATTTGAACAAGTAACTTTGTTGTTTTCTTCCTACCATGTGAGATTTGTTATAACAGTCAATTCATTTTTTTTCATGTAATTAAATGTATAATTTAAATTTCATTTCTCATTTTTTGGGAATGTTTGAATTCTTAAAAAAAGAAAAAAGCAAAAAAAAAAAAAAAAAAAAAAAAATCAAGTCAATAAATACTAGCTTTGTTTAGCTTAGTGCATTGAAAGAATTGTCATAAGAATTTAATGATAAAATATGATTTAATTAATTACATATTTGTTAAGTTTTTTGACCCTTCATGCTTTACTGTTTTAAATGTTCTGCTTGTAATAATGACTCTAGTTTCAGTCTTCAACAATAATTATTTCTTTTCTGTATACCGCCTTCTTTTTTTCTTAAGAATATTAAAAAGCTAATACAGTTGATTGGCTACTGAAATATGTTTATAAATTACTATTTAAATATATTATTATACATAAATAGATATAATTTTTCATGCTGTGAAATATATACGCTGTAAAAGGCAAAATATAAATTAATCTCTGTTCACTGCTAGTAATGATTTTGATATATCTTTAATTTGAAAGTTGAGATTAATTCCACCACCCCCAATCAATTCTGGATTTCAGATTTTAACGAGTCCTACTCTTCCATTTATATCTTTCGGATCCTCAATTTTCACCAAATCATGATGGTGAATAGGTTTAACAGTGAGAGAAACATCAGCTCATATTTTAAAATCATTTTTTTTTTTCTTAAAATTGTTTCATTTGCCTTTGTAATGTTTTGCTAAAGACCTTGATGGTTATCCTTTGCTTTGTTGATCTGTTTGGTCAAGAAACTCTTTCTTTAATTTCTTTTTCCATTGTTGTAAGTTTAAAATCAATCTTAATACAAATCAGAGCACAGCTAAAGCAAAAGTAAAGAATTTTAATGAAATGATTTTTTTTTTTTATATATATACAAAGAATTCAAACATTTCTTTTCCCCCCCTCCTTACATTCATCTTAAATTTGCAATAGTTGTAAGAATGTTTCGTGGACATAGTAATTAGCTAATTATTTAAACATTTCTATTGAATGAGGCAAAGTGACATTTTGTTTTTTTAATTTCACACTGGAATACAGTGAACTGAGATTATTTTGATAAATTAATGTTTCTTGGTTAAAGAGACATGAAACTTTAATATTAATAACTGAATAATAAATATTCAGTTTGAATATTATAAATTCAAATTCTGTATTTAATGTTTATTATGAAACTGGAAGTAATTCTAACTTTTGAAATTTCAGTATTAGTACTATTAATAATATGGAAAGCAATAATATTTCATTGAGCTAGATTTTGTTTTTGTTTTAATGGGATTCTGAAAGTAAGTTTACTTTTTCATGATCACCGCAACAAGTTTAGCTAAAACATGTACTTGTCAAGTTTAGCCAAAAACATTAACTTGTCAAGTTTGACTAAAAACAAGGGATGAATTTTGAAGTACTGAGATAGGAATATTAAGGTAAATGGGACTGCCTTTGCAATGGTTAAACAAATTTTTTAGTCAGCAAATTTTAATTTTTTAAAAGTTACACAAACTTTGGCAGACAGTGATCTTGTCTGAAAACTCTAAATCCATTGTTATTTTTGCTGAAAGAACAGTTTAAACCTAGTACAGATTATATTGCTTTTTATTACTTCCCAAAAAACAAATCATTTTTTTTTTTTTTAATGCCTTCTTTAATAGATCTGAACTCTGAAATCAAGGCAATAGAAATGCAGTGATCTAAACCTAATTACTAACATGTTAATTGTACCATTACTTAATTCATAAAATGATTGTTGAGAATTTCTAGATTGCAAACTCAAATGTGTGATGTGACCTTTTAAAAAAAAATCATCTGATAAATCTTGTTTAAAATAGCAGGTATATGTGATACCCAAGTAGCAATTGGCTGACGAAATCAGTCAACCTGCTTATGCTTCCATATTTCATTAGTTAATACTAAAAGAAAAAAAAATATATTGTGGACCATTATTAGAAAAACTTACCGCTTAAATGATTGGTATATTCTGTACCTACTGTTTTTATAGGGAAAAGAATAGCAGCATAGTTTTTAATTATCTAGAGAATAATCTCTTAAAAGTTGTCCTAGCTGTTTGAAAGATGCTACATCATATCTTTTTTTTTTTTGTTTTTGTTTTTTAAACAAACACATTACTGTTGAAAATCTAGTCGTTGGATGCAGTACCTTTCAGCTTGCAAAATACATTTCATTATTACTCCCCATTCTTTATTATTCTTAATGTCACTTTTGCCCAGTTTCATCATTGCATTGTTTCTGTGTCCAGGGAATAATTCACATTTCTGCCAAATAATTTTCTTATTTTTTTTTTTTTTTGTGAATTCATACAAACTTAAAATAAAAAGTGCAATTTTGACCTTTGTAAAATTGTTGTTTCGCCATCAGTTGTATATTATCTTTTTTTTTTTTTCTTTTCAAGAAAGACATTGTTTCTACCCAAAGAACAGTAGTTTGTAACATTTAGATTTTTTTTTTCTTTTTAACAATTTTTAAATTTCTCAACTAAGCAATAATTATTGAGATTATTTCTCAAATGAATAAATAAAATGAACTGTTGCAGTAACTAAATAAAAACACAGAGATAGTTTCCACTTCTAGTGAAGGTTGGAATTTCAGCTCGGTGTCTTTTGAAAGAACGATTTCAAGCTCTGATGTACATTTTTCATTCTTTCTTAGTTCATCAGTATAGCGGTTACATAACTTTCCTCGGTATTTTGAAATTTTACAGCAAAAAAAAGGTGTTTGTAATAGTTTAAAGTCATACTTGAGATTAAGAATATAAATTTGACAGCATGAAATACTGCCACTTGTCAAGTAGCTTTTTGGTACTTAAAAAAATGAGTGCCTTAAGCCTTCAGTTTAGGCTTAAAAATGTCAGCTGTTGATTTTTAAGTTGAAAGTAGTACAAAAAAAAAATTCAACTCTGCAGTTCATTTTAAATAAAATAACTTTTTGATAACCAGCAAATTGCAATAATAGAAAGGCAATACTTACCTACTTCTTGAGGATAGTCTGTAATAATTTAAATATATATATATTTATATCATAATTTTGGGTCAGAATTGTACTTTTCTTTATGTCCACTTTAATGATTTGTATATACAGGAACAGGGAGAACACTATATGCTCTTTTCTTTTCTTTTTTTTTTTAGTAAATATTTTGCATAATAAAGAAGCATATTTTGTAAGGAAAAGTTGGTAAAGAGTCAAGCTAGCCAGGTGTAATAGTGAAATGTATGTGAATATTCTGAAATCAGGGAAAGATGATTACGAATCTGTGGACATGATAGGATTTATTTCGTTATTTGTTCTGTATAAATTCACTTACAATTGTCATAGTTTAAGAGTTAACATAAAACTTAAGTAATAGTTTGAAATGAATGTATTATTTAAGTTGTTTTGTATGTTATAATATTTGTATATTTCAAAAGCCATATTACTTTTATTTTGATCATCAATACTTTACAAAAATAAATTTAAAAAAAAATAAAGAAAAAAAAAAAAAAAAAAAAGCAAACAAAGACAGTAAACGTCATTTATGAAAATGCAATACAGTTGTTTTATTGAATTTTACAGAAATATCATTACTTTAGCTACTTCATAGAAACCATGTGGGGATAATTTTGCGTACTACTTTGTAAACTGAAAATGTATTGTAGTTATAATACATAAGTAGTGCCTAACTATTTGGCCTCAAAATTCTTATTCTCATGGTGGTATGGTTGAACTATCTATATATAAATCTAGCTTTTTATCATGCATCTTATATAGACGGCAATACAGTTAAAAAAAAAAAAGTGGTTATTAGCTGAGGCATCATCTATCGCCCTACATTGCTCAGTATGTCAATAATTAAAAAAAAACAACCAATAAATACACTATTGAATAGATTACAAAGCAAGTAAATTAAGTAACAAAAAAAATTACTTATGCCTAATTAATAAGGAATTAAAACCAAACTCGATGCTATTTCAAAACTACTACGCCTTAGCCGCCAACTGCCCAAAGCTTTGGAATGATATCGGCGAGTTAGTGTCAGTATTTTTGGTTTTCTATAATGGTTCACCAGAATTTCATTAAATGTTTTATTAAGCGCGTCAAAACGCAAAGGAACAATTGAAGATACAGCAGAAATGTATATAAAATGTAAAAAAAAAAAAAAAAGATTATGGAAAGTTACTTCCTGAAACCAAGAATATATAATAGTTTAATTTTTTATTTTTTTAAGTATTTGCACCTAAATAGTAAGTCTAATATAGATTTTAGAAATAGTTGAATAGAAGAATACATTTACAAAACTAATATTTCTGAGGCCAAATTATTCACAAGTATTGATTGCGTTTTATTTTGTTCTGCCTTGAGATTCTTCAATGACAAGAGATATATAGACACTTTTTGGAAGTATTCTCAAGTCTCATTTGAACTGAAGCAGTTTCTTTGATGTTAACTTTGGAGAAATTTCAAGTTTAGTGTGATAGAAGTAGTTAAGATTTGGTACCATATTAGCACGTGTGTACTGGCTCAGCTTACATTTCAAGGCTTGCTCTACTGGCACAGCTTACATAACCTTTAGATGTAGAGGGCAAAAGCCGATAGAGCACATGCTTAGGAGCACCTAAGATTTTTAGCTTTTTGATTTTTTTGCAAAAGCTTTACTTTGCTTTTATTATTTCAGACTGTTATTTGTATCACGTAAAAGCTAAGGAGATTGACCTAAATCAGAAGCATTTTTTTTTTTTTTTTTCCAATTTCTTACGACTTACTAAACAAAAAACTTTGTTCTGATAGTAGGTTGTCAATTATAACTATTTGTTGGTTAAAGAGTCCGTTAAAAAAGAAAGCCTTGTGAAAATAGTGCGCATCTATATAGATAATTTAAAAGTTTGTAAAAGCATTTTAGACAACCGAGATACAGTAGAACCTCAATATAACGGACTAATAGGGGCTGAAGCAGAGAACGTATAACTCCTTATACGTTCTTTGGCTGAAGGTCGTCCGTTTTAATGAAAGTCCGGTTTATAACAAATAACTCTTATAGGGGTTTAATGCAGCAGGGTGTACATCAATGAAAGTACAATAATTGGCTATAAAAAAATGTTAATTATATATCAAATAAAAAAACAGCTTTCAACATAATAGGTTGAATTGAAAAAGATGTGTTCGTTTAATCTTTAGAACAAAAAGGTCCTGATTCATGTCGATTGCTTACATTCATTGGTTTGAAAATAATTTATTTTCTGCTGGGTTTGTTCGATCGATGTTTAATCGCTTGCTTGGAAATGTAAAACTCGTCAGATAAAAATTAGCATCCTTTATTATTATTATAATTTTTTTCTAAAACTGTCCGTTATAAGAGACGTTCGTTATAATGAGGTTCTACTGTAATGCATTTCAGTAAGATTTATTTATATTAAGTTAAATATAAAATAAGGTTCACCAAAATATTAAAAGGGAGTGTATAAACAGTTGAGAGCAATTCCGACTGACCATTTACACCGACAGCCATTGAATCAAAATGAGAAGATTCGAAATCCAATTATTGATATAGTCCAGGGAAATTAGACATTGACCCGGACATTTGAAATAAGCTGAAAATTGGTAGAAATGTTGAGAATAGTGTTCTGATTGATATCCCAAAATTCCCAAAAAAATCCATCTTGGGGAAAATCCGCCTTTCAAAAAAACCGCCCCCATCGTGGGTATTTCGAGTTTTAAGCATAGCGACTGAACCGAGCGTCTGAATGTATTCGTTTTTGCGTCAAATTCCGTAATTCAGGCTGCATTACCTTCCGAAACACTAAAAATTAATTATTATAGACCAATTGTGGTTCTTGAGAAATAATAATAATAATGAAAATGCGACAAACGAAAATTGATCTAAAATTATAATAAATATTATTATAACATAAAAAAAATAATCAAAGAAGACTTCATAACACAAGGCGTGAAATATAGGCATAAGCAGCAATAGAAATACATTATTAAGGGTAAAAGTTAGGTAGCTTGTTTCGTGTTATCACTAGGAGCTCGACTGCCTGTTCACTAATCTGCCTGGCCAAAATCTTTGACGATAATGCATGATCTGAAGAAATATAACCTATATTAGCGTCAATTTAAGACAAGTAAAACAGTGTTCTTTAAATTTTTTAGGTATTTAACATTTCTACGATAACATGTCTGCCAAAGGTTCAACGTCGTCATCGCTATCCGAGTTAGAGCAGTCCATACGTTTTGTGCAGCCATGTCCTGGGCAGTAGCCGCACATACATGCGCAAGGAAAACCGTTTCTTCTGCACCTGCAGTTGCCAAACCCCAGTTGCAGTTGCCAAATATGATATTCAGTACCCGCTCCGGTACTGGTTCTTCTTTAGTTGGAATGGGTGTCAGCTGAACTGCATGAGCCATCCATCCCCACTCTGCTTCCGGTAGGCGATTCCCCATCCAAACTGGTACCTAGAATGAAACAAATTAAACATTGATCAGCCTGTTTAAAAAGCTGTCGTTGTTGATAAAAACCCTCCTAACTGCAGTTTAAAAAAAAAAAAAGATGCGCCAATGAGCAAGTTTTAAATTAGCCGAGTTTCCGCATGGCTCAACTCGCACAGTGTTTGGCTATAACGTAGTTCTCCTGCTTGGAAGAATTGTGGGAGACGGTGTACGCAAAGAACACAGTGACCGAGATGGTAAACGGCCATGCCTACGCTCTAGCTGTCCGCGCACATCTTCTGATGCAGCTATCGTTGGCGATATTCAGGATATACAAGACGCAGACTCTCTTCTCAGCGATCGCTTGAAACGAACACACTCAGACCACACTCTGGAACGACTTCGGTGGATGACGTTTTGTCGTCAGAGTACATCGTCCAGCCAGCAGAGTTGTTCGAAGCAAAGCTGAAAGCCCTCTTTTCATCTGGACGGCTCAATGCGAAGTTGTGGGTGCGATTCTTATAAGATGGTTGGCATCATGCGTCTGTTTGTCAGAGCTGAACGTTCTGGAGTTTGGGTTCTTCACTTGCTGTGTGTCCAAAGAATGATTCCGTTTTTCCACTCTGCAGGACATCTCAGCTCGAGGATGTTATGACTCCCTTGGAGTTCCGGCAATTTGTTAAGGAAGGCTGCTTCACTGTCAGGAGATCTGCAAAGTTCTGGTCAGGCATTTGGACCGATATAACTATAGAGCAAGTGTTGATGAGAAACATGAAGACAGCGGGTGGGCTCACACATGGATGTGGATTGATGGATAACGTCATTGCTCGATGGGTTTGTGCAATGCCTTCATCTGCACATGTAATCGACGCCACTGAAAGATTTTGTGGAGTCTTCGCCGAAACCTCCGACCAACATGTGGAGCTAAGAGAGTCTTCGCAAGTGAGAGATAAGGCAGACGTTCGCAAGATGGTAGACTGGCTCCAGTCCCACCATCCTTTTAACGACTCAACGAACCTTCTAATGTTCTTGTCTACCGGTATATTAGCTGGCGATACAGTTAACTGTGATGAGGCTCTCTCCCGTGGTTTGCAAGCAAGGAAATCAATCACAGGTCAACGATTCAGTAAAGTCCACTTAAAACAAAACAACAAAGTCACGACTTTTGCCATTGCATCTAAAACGGCCAAGATCAAAGACACTGTCATCGAAATCAACCCTAACAACTTTTTCACCGATTGCTGTGTTGTGCGTGACGATGTTGACCTCGAGAAGTACCTGACATATGAACTTGCAGCAAGGCCTCCAGCGATGTTTGACGGGATGTTGATGCGGAAAGGCACTATGTCTGGATTGATCAACGTTTTAGAAGAGATAGCGCCGTCCAAGACAAACTTTCCAGTGAACGCAGAGTTTACAGTTCCTCCTGCACCGGGTTGTGCGGGCGCGTCCAGGGAATTTCAGCCACATCTGTCTCCAGTATGTGAAGTACGTTGAAAATCAGTGGATGTAATACCACTTCTGCTCCGTTCTGAAAAGGCACAAAGGGATCTTTCAAGAAGTTCAAGCTTGTGTAAGGGAGACAGTGTCGGTCGTCAACTAATAATTCTAGGTTTGGATGGGGAATCGCCTGCCGGAAGCAGAGTGGGGATGGATGAATCATGCAAGTCAGCTGACACCCATTCCAACTAAAGAAGAACCAGCACCGGAGCGGATACCGAACATCATATCCTGCAACTGTAACTGTGGTTACGAGAAGAGACACGGGTGAAGAAGACACGGTTTTCTTTGCACAAGCATGTGCGGCTACTGCGCAGGACATGGCTGCACACATCGTATGGACTACGATGACTCGGATAGCGATGATGACGTTGAACCTTTGGCCGACGTGTTGTCATAGTAACGGTAAATAACTGCAAAATTTAAAGACTACTTTTTACTGTTATTAAATCGATGCTAATTTAGGTTACAATTTTTCAGATCATGCATTACCAGTGAGTGAAAGATTTTCGCCAGTGAGTGAACAGCCAGTCGAGCTCCAGTGACAACACGAAATAAGCTACCTAACTTTTACCCTTCATAATGTATTTGTATGGCTGCTTTTGCCTGTACTTCACGCCTTGTGTTATGAAGTCTTCTTTGACTCATTTTTTTGAATGTTACGATAATATTTATTATAAATTTAGATCAATTTTCGTTTGTCGCATTTAAATAAAGATTATTTTTTCTCAAGCACCAAAATTGGTCTATAATTATTAATTTTAGTGTTTTGGATGAGAGCGCAGCCTGAATTAAGTAATTTGGTGCAAAAACGAATACAATCAGACACTCGGTTCAGTCGCTATGCTTAAAACTCGACAAATCCACGATGGGGGCGGTTTTTCAAAATGGCGGATTTTCCCCAAGATGGATTTTTTGGGAATTT
>JAFIDM010000001.1:107060575-107085456 GCA_023159025.1 Thereuonema tuberculata
CAGAATTAGCGGTTAAATTTGAATGTACAATGTTGATTGATCAGAACACTAAAAATATGTAAGAATAAATAGAATAAAAATAGAATAATTCGAACTGTAATACAAATATAACTATAAAAATCGTTACAATATTCGATCAACCTCGTTAGTGGAAACAATGTGAGAAATTCCATTGATTCGTGTTGTACTGTTCTCCGCAAATCATAACCTATTTATTAGGCTATCTTTAGTTTCAGCGAATTCACGGTTCGGTGGAAGCTAACGAAAAGAAACCTTATATAATATCTTGCTAATATTCTGAAAAGGAAGCATATCTGTGTCACAGATCAAGTGCTGTTCAATCTAACATAAATAATAGAAAGTTATAGCAATAGTTAAGAACTTTACTCTGCTCTGGCTGCTCTCAAGTGATGATGGCAGATCGTGAGTTAGCTTTCAGATTAACATTTGAATCTTGCCTTACAAAAAGATAAATTCGTTTTTCATCTTGATGAAAGAAGTTGTGCGGATAGACTTACTAAATATTTAATAGGACTGTTGATTTGCTGTCATGTTGATATGCATCAAGTTTACTCTCATAAAAAATTGTATTAAATTTTACATCTCGTAAAAAATTAACATCCAAATTGCACATTTCATGATAATAATGATTGATAGCAAATTATATTCATTTCGTTTCAGGATGGAGTGATGGAAATCGAAGGAGTTGCTGTATTTGAAAATCAGATTTGATTTTCTTTAGATCGTTGCAGTAGAAACACAGTGGAGAATATACTACAGCCAAGATATAACATTAATTGCAGTGAAAGTAAAATTGCAGTAGAAAATGTTCCAGTAAATTTTCTATTTACTGAATTCAAATTATTGCAATCTTTTGTTCTGTATTTTAACTCTGTATAAATTAAAGTAATTTATTTATTTATTTATTTGGAGATTAGTGCAACTTATTTTCATTATATTATTATTATTATTATTGCCACTCATCCGCTTTCATCACACCGGAATCCAAACTTAGAACTAAATCATTTTTTTGGGAAAAAAATAAATTCAATTGACAGAATGTAGTTAAATTAATATAGATTATTAAGTTTTTATTCGATTTTATGTATATTCAAGCTCAAAAATGAAGAATAATATCATTTGCGATCTTATCAGCTGTAGTATTGCAAGTAAATTCTACTAGATATGTAGCATATCAACCAAGCAGTAACTCAGGGAAAAACAAACACATAAAAAATGGTTCCGCCACTGTGATCTTAATAAACCAAAACAGCTCTCTCGAGCTAAGAAATACTGCTCACCCCTTGTCTTACTTAACATTTTTGATTTTACAGCATAAAATGTTCAATATTCTATATGATGTTCCGCCACGGTGATGCAAATAGTACATCTCGTTGTCCTGCTCAGCAAAAGAATTTCAAGATTTGTTGTGGTACAGAGTCTCATTATTGCACCATGATATCCTGAGAGTTTTAGAGGGTTGACGACGTCCTGCAATAAGTCTCCCAACGAGTCCCATTCATTTTTCAGTGATTTAAATCGAGAGTTCGAGTTGACCACTGTAAGCTCCAATATCTTCTGCTTCTAGATACATCCAGTATGATAATTTTATGATGCGTGCATTATCATACATAAATAGTAAGCCAGGTTCCTTTGTACTCCTAACAACATGGTTTGTGAGGGTTGCTTGTTCGTATACACGAAGACCATATGTTAGGTAACGCTGCTCCAAACCATGATTCCACCTCAACATAATAATCCCGTTTAAGGATCATTGTACGGAGTCCGAGTTTCTTTACATAAATGAAGAAACGTTTGGAATCATTCTGGAAACTGCATCTAAATTTGTCCGTAAACAAAACACTACTCTGTCAAGCACGTTGGTCTCTGTATCAGGCTAAACAGGCTCTTCTATGGACTGCACTCAACGTGATACATCTAGAAGGCCTGTGGGTGTCTCATGCAATCGTCTGTATGCCTGAAAACGTTCTCCCTGTCGTTGCTGAAAAGTTCCTGGCAAGGTACCCTGCTTTACTCGCCTGCATCGTCTAGTAGATAGTGATAAATAACGGTCTGGTTCTGCCATTGTAATTCTTGGGCATCCTGTGCTGAATCTGCGACTGACATTTCCATCCTGGGGAATCTTTGCCCGACTCTAGAAATGACACTTTACGGGACACTGTCATCTGGCCAAAGAACCTCTATAGGTTCTTTGATCTGGCCTTGAATCACCCTATAATTCCCGTAACATCAACAATATGGGTTCGCTAAGCCAAATTCGTATGGTAAAAATCATTAAGGCAACAAAGAACAGCACAATACATGCTCTATCCTGTAGCTTTTCCGTGTCGAATTATGACAGGTCTAATATTGAGTAATATCAGTGCTGACAGCGCCACCGTATGTCTGCTGGGGGTACGCATTGTGTTTCATCATTCGGCAGAACCGTGGAGTAGTTTTCGTGGAGTCATTTTGCGTATGCAACATTTTCCTGTCATTCATAATTATCCTTCATTTGTGAGCATGAATGCAATGTGAATTACTGTGAATTATCTACGTCTGCAGTTAAATTTCCAAGTTGGTAAATAAAAGCTCTCTGATATGTTCTAAAACAGTGTTTCCCATTTAATATTGATTCTTGAATCTGTATGGGTTTCGTCGGTGTCCAAGGCTTTCGAGGAAACTATAATAATAATGATAAATTATTACAATAATAATTAAAAAACTAATTAAATTCATTGTGTCTCTCGTTCAGAGGAATGGTTAATTCCGAGATAACTTAAAAGTTATTCATTCTATTAGGCTAGAGATCAATAGTCTACAGATCTTTTTCATGAAATGGATTCCTTGAACACAGATAATCAGTGATATCCTAGCTTAAGCAGAAGATTCGTATCTTTATATCCTGCTGTGCCTTTAGTCAACTCCGTGAAGATCAGCAGAGAATATTACTGAGCAGCTAGTGCTCCGTAAAGCTTATTGATTGGAATAAAGGAAGAAAATAGCCCTCCCGTGACTTCTTTCACCGCTTTCATTCAGTTTCCAAATCATTCTCCTTCGTAAGCTTTTCCGGTGGCGTTGATCAACTTTCAGAAAACAAGCTAAATATTGAAAGACTCTGTGTAAACAATCGCAGGACATTCAATATTACATCCTCAACTTATTCAGTAACTTAAATAACATTAAATTGCATCATCTTGGAAACCATTTTATCAAAATATTTTCATTAAATTACAATAGAATACTTTACAAATTATTAATTTGTATCAATCGAAAATTTTTTATACTTAACAAAACTACCCCTCCCTTTTTTTTATGGTTTTTGGATTTGTCTTAACAAAAAAAAAATGTTTGAAATGTTTTCTGTAAGTTACATTACTTCCCAGATTTATCAAATCTAATTTTTAAGGTGATGAGGTTTAAGGTTTAAAAAAATAGCAAATTGACCTTTTTGGCAATGACCTTTTTTTTTTAATTAGGAAAATTCTTTACGATTCCCTTTTTTTATAATTAACAAAAGTATTTTTTGTTATTATTTATCGATTTTCTTTTTAGTTCTCTTCGACAAGAGCTACTTTTAGACTTTACAAAATTAATTTGTAATTACGCAAACAGCTTTTCAGCTCCCTCAGATCTTTGTTTTGTAATCAGTGATTTACTACCAACCTGTTTTTTTGCTCCACCCTTCCTGAAATAAAGTTTCTCCTCGCAATGTCTCGCCACGTTTACTTTTGGTCTCTGATTTTTTGTTTTTGTTTTGTTTACGGTTGGAGATATTGTCCATTCTTCATTGATACCCCTTTGGCTCCAGCACCCATAGGTCCTTTTAGGTAAACAATCATTCATTTATAGTAGGCCTAGGCCTATTTGCATCCTTGAATATAAAGCATTTTATTTATTTATTTATTTGTTTTTTTAATGTTGCAAAATAAATAAAATTTATTACACCCTCACAAAGCTAATCTAGTAATTTTTTTTTAATCAAATATTTCGCAAATTTCCTTACGGAAAAGAGAAATCATGATTATTAAAAAACTTTAAAAAAATAAGGGTTCCTAATAAATCATTTAATTTTTAAAAGCAAAGATTTTTTCTTAAATTTCTAATACTAATTACTATTTCCTTTTTCGTTTCTTAATTGCATTATTTAATTAATAAGTTAAAATTCGTCGTTGGTTTGTTTTCCGTTCCACTTGACTAATTCTCAAGGCTTTCTAAAAGCATTCGAAATATGGCGGTAATTGGCTGTAGGTGAAGGTTACTGTTTTTCAACTTAGTTAAAATGGAAGGGAAAATTAGAGAAATTAAAGTTCTAGCTGCATCAATGAATTTCAAAGAAAAAAAACCTAGTATTTTCCCATCTTTAACTTTGACCCTCATGTCTTCCGTTAATCGAATTGCAATTATACATTCTTAATTATATATTTTTTTAATCAGTAAAAGTTGTATAGAATTTTGGAAAGTAAAAGTAATTATCGTTATTTATTATTTCTGTCATTCAGAAATACTGCCAAAATGTTATACCTGTCAGCTATTATTTAAAGTATTTAAATCAAGTTACACTTGGGAATTATTATTTAAACTTGATTTAAAAACATTGAAATTTGATTAAAAATCGAGTTTTTAAAACTTTTTAATAAATGAAAACATGTAAGTACAACTTTATTTACAAATTCTTTCACTGTTGTAGCAAGGGTATCATTTTGAACAGTCAATCCAGATAAACTGTAATGAATTTTATTATAAACTTCAGATTGAAAATCTTTCTCAGTCTAGTCTTACTATGGCCGAAGTAACAAGAAACAGTGGATTATTTAAAACTAACTTGTAAGAAACGAAACAAAAAGTAGATCGGATCTCGGTGCTGAATATTCAAGGCTTCAGAAGCTTTATAGATTTGATTAACATGTATTCGACAGAAGATATATTACACTCATCATCTGCCTTCAGCGACTTTCATTTACTGAGGATTCTCCTAGAGGCACAACATTCTGATAAGATGACGACCTGAAGACAGCATGTCTGACCAAGTTCTTTATGTAAGTTATAAACAAACTGGTGTGACTCTGTTGGCTAGATAATTAAACTGAGAAAACAATAAAGAGGGTTAAAATAGTGTGAATATTTATCTTTTTGAAAATAAAAATCAATCTTATGTAGTTCAAGCCTGTGTACCAGTTTTTTTTTTGCTGAAAAATCCCTCTTCTAATTTCTCGAAATATGCATTCTCTGAGTGATGAGTTTTGTAGATTATTCAGAAAATGTTTTTTCTTTATGTTGTGTAGTGTTAAAACTGATGAATAAAGTGAATAAGAATATAATTCCATATACTTATAAATTTGAAACTGATGCCTCCTATAGCGTTGAAGCTATAGCGTCGAATTTTCTTGGAGTTATTCTCACGGACACACGTTACAGACGATCGAACCTAGAAAATATTATTGTTTGATAATTTATTTCCATAAGAAATTTCTTAAAACCAATATGTATAATTGTTCTATTTACAGCCAAGGAGTTCTTGCGGGAAATCTCTTGTTTATTACGGCGCAATTAGGAAAAGATCCAGTAAGCAACGAAATGGTACCAGGTGGCGCCTATGAAGAAACAAAACAAGTGAGGAAAGATTGCATTTCAAAATTATAAGGTTATTTTCGCACGCGTTTTGCAAATATATACTTCTCCTTAGCAAAGAGTCATTTTGCTTTTGCTTTTTTCTAAAATTTTTTTAAATAAATAGTATTATAGGTTTTGTTACGTAATTGCTTTGAATTTAGATTCACATAATTAATTATTTCATATTTGTTTATTTTCTTCTCATTTTTTACTTCAAAAATATATTAATTAATTTATATATAAAGTACTATAATTAATTTTCAAGCAAAGCTTTTTTTAAGATTTAGTTATTCATAGTTAACAAATTCTTATCGCTGGTTGGATAAATAATGTTGAAACACCAGTGCTCACATGCTTTAAAAATACAGATTCAGTCTTAAATTTAAGTTACAAAATTGCAATCTACAAACAGTACCCTTGGATCAATATTTACACTCATGGACAAAAAAATTAGCGCACCAAGAAGGAGTCGTCAAAATGAAACGAAAATTTACATACGTAATGACTACTTTGATATAAGTAAATGATAAGAAAATCAAAGAAAAAGGATAATTTATTTCAGAGAAAAAGGCAAAAGAATGGAGGTGTTAATACTCCGTTGGACCCCCTCTAGCGCAAATGCACGATGCGATACGATCGGGCATTGAGTCATACAAGTTCTGTATGATGTCTTGAGACATTTCGTTCCATATTTGCTGTAACCTTGCCTCTAGTTCGTTCAAACTCGTGGGATGCCCAACTCGTCGTCCCAAATGATCCCAGATATGCTCGATTGGAGACAAATCTGGGGATCGCGCAGGCCAAGGAAGGGTAGTAACAGTGCGGAGACAGTCTTGTGACACCCTTGCCGTATGAGGCCGAGCATTGTCTTGTTGAAAAATGGCTCCTGGGAGCCGTAGCATGAGTGGCAACACATGTGGTTGCAGGATTTCATGAACATACCGCTGGGCTGTCATGGTGCCACGGAACAATACTAGGGGTGACCATGTATTGTAGGCAATGGCACCCCATACCATCACACCAGCTGTGGGAGCGGTGTGTCGCTGTACAGCAAAGGCAGGATTGAAGCGTTCACCACGGGCTCTCCACACACGAACACGATTGTCATCACTGCCGAGATTGAATCTGGATTCGTCGCTAAAGACGACCTGGTTCCATTCCGCTGCAGTCCAGTTTCCTCGTGCGCGGCAAAACTCCAAACGGAGGCGTCGATGGGTGGGCGTCAAGGGCAGCACACGTAATGTGCGCCGCGATACCAACTGTCCTTCAGCCAGGCGCCTTCGTATGGTTCGAGAAGAAACAGCGGCCCCTAGTGAAGGTGCTACCTGTGCCTGGATGGCGGCCGATGAAGCAGTTGGCTGTATGCGTGCATTTCTGACTATGTGGCGGTCTTCTCGACGACTGGTCTGTCGAGGGCGTCCTGAGCCTGGTCTTCGTGTACATGACATCTCTCGGGTCCACTGGTCCCAACACCTCCTCACAACACAATCAGAGCGGCCTAATTGACGAGCTACTCGCCTAGCTGACCATCCAGCTTCCATCATCCCGACGATTCTCCCTCTCTCAAACTGCGACAACTGCGTATACTGTCTTCGAACACGGCGTAATGGCATGTCTACCTCAGCTCTTCCTTTGTAAATGATTCAGCACACTCAAACAAGCTTTGGTTACCTGTTTTATACTCCACAGAGTACGATGTTCAACGCCCTCTACCGGCTATACGTAATGCGCAATCACGCTGCATTTCTAATCATTTGCATATCTCCCCGACATGTACCTTCATTGCAAGTTTCGTTACGATCCCGCAATTATTTCGTGGTGCGCTAATTTTTTTGTCCATGAGTATATTATGGATCCGATATTTAAGGTTAACCAGCCACATCTTGCACTTTTCCTTTTAAAAAATATGAAACAAACAATATTTTAAATTTATTTATTTATTACCTTCGAAGAAACATAGAAGAGGTTGACGGATAGTATGATTGTCTTAAATCTCCCCTGGCTTCGTCCTTGATGGAGGGACTGCTTCATATTTAGCCAACTAGGGCAGTGCATTACGATCTCTGTTTATTACCTATCCTATTCTAGCTGTATTCCGAAAATTAGATTCTCCAATTAGAGAGAACTGTAATCACGTGATTATCGGTCGGTGATGAATGGTCTTTGTAGAAACACAAAACATTAAAGGTTTGGCTAATGACGAAAAGGAATACTCTGGATTCTCCGTTGATAGAAATCCTAGAGAGATTTTCTCAACTTTACGATCCCAATCAATTAATTTATCTTTCTAATGCTTATTGGATGACCACTGTATCCTTCAACTCAAGAAGAATAAATGGAAATATTTACATTCACAACGTAGACATCATCTTAAAAAGAAGTATACTGGATTTCGGTATATTACAGATTTCAGAATTCCGGATAAGTAATGTTCAACTGTAAAACATTTCTATAAATCTTTATAAATACGTAAATATTTACAGAATATTTCCTAAACTTATTCTAAATTCAGAGAATCTACATTTTTCGTTTTTTCCTTAGGCCCTGAAAAATATAGGCGCCATCTGTTTATCTGCAGGAGGAAACTTGGCGAATGGTAAAATATGCTTTTATTAATCGTAGAAATTTATTATGATTTTATAATAGTGATGAATTTATTCAATGAAATGTGGTTTTAGATATTTAATTGAAATTCAATTACTGTATAGGTTGGAACTTTAGGTAAAACAACTACACATCGAAGAAAATCTTCTTTCATTTCAATTAAGAAGACTTTCTTCCACATATATCTCTTTTACATCGCAACATGATGTAGACAATCCTGTGAAACCCTATCTGTTTGCGGACGCGCGTTATCTTGTTAGAAAATTGCTCCTGGGCGCCCAGCCAGGAAAGGCAGCACGTGGGGCCGTAGGATCTGCTGAACGTATCGCTAGGCTGTCAATGTCCCTCGTAGCACTACTAGTGACCAACGACCTTCATGTGCGATGGCACCCCAGACCATTACGCTGCAATGGGAGCTTATGTGGCTGTAAAGTGAGGTTGGAATTGTAGCGCTCACCTGTGGTCCTCCAAACCCTGACACGGTGGTCATCCGTTCCCAAACAAAAGCGGGATTCGTCACTAAAGTCACTACGATCTATTGATACCACTGCAAACGCAGCCGACGATGGAGGCGTCTAGAATGCAGATTCGCCTCTGCTGGGTTCTGGCAGAGACAGGGTTCTCTTGTGATCCTGACACGTTTGCTGGATAGTGGACAAGGAAGCCACTATCTTCGTGCCTGTCTCTTGTTACGGTTTCCCCCCCCCCCCCTTTTTTTTTTCTTCCAAACCGTGTCACTTTCTTTTCAATATCATTATTTTTTTTTTCTCTCTTCTCTTTATTTACACAAGAAAATTAACGTGCGTTAGAAACATTTTACTGTAAATAAAAACAAAGAACGCACATAACTAAACAAAACACAAATTCACTGAGCTATTTTTTGATATTTGTGCTAGAAATCGGAGATAGTACTGTTTCAAGGCTAATTGGCCTCTCATCAGTCCAAATCCGTCCAGCATACCAAGCTCAGTGAAATGGGACGATATACAAAACGGACAAACATACAAATCAATGACCCTTGAATTACAAAAACATCAAAACAAAATCAAGAATAAAAAGGGGTG
Organism: Thereuonema tuberculata; assembly: GCA_023159025.1. Classification (NCBI taxonomy): domain Eukaryota; kingdom Metazoa; phylum Arthropoda; class Chilopoda; order Scutigeromorpha; family Scutigeridae; genus Thereuonema; species Thereuonema tuberculata. Next base: position 107,069,857 of record JAFIDM010000001.1, read on the forward strand.
AATAATTAATCCCCGCTAGCGTTTAGCTTAGCATCAAGGGATTAATTTATAACAAGGTTAGTATTTAGACAAGAAAATTATTTATTCTTTATTCTTTCTCTCCTTTCTTCTTGTGTTTTTACATTCCTCTTATATTTTTCCTTTCTGTTTTTTTTTTTTTTCACTTTCTAGAGATCTGTGATTTACCTTTATAATGTAAGAATTTTTTATTATTGTTTTATTATTTTGTTTTATTTTCGTCTGCGTGAGAACGATTTCTCTTGGAATCTTAGTTAATTTGTATTTCCGCTGTATTTGTTTTTCTAGATAATCCATTTAGACATTCTGTCGCATGTAACCTGATTACAGCGTGATTGCGTCGAGGATTTTCGCGCGCTAGAATATGATTGGCGCATTTGTTTCCACGTTGGAGGAATTTGTGAATAGAAAGGGAGAGTCTCTGCCGAGGTGGGAGGAGGAGGGAGCAATGTATTTCCCTCCTGTGGCTTTGGTTTTTTTTTTTTAATTTGTATAAAGAAAAGGAGAGAGTCACTGACGAGATACGAGAGGAGCGGGAAGCAAAGTATTTCCCTCCTGTGACTTTTGGGTTTTTCCTGTGAACTCTCTGCTACGCCGGGTTCGGACGGGAACCTGTTATCTCCGAAAAGGCGATACTCTATCCCTGTGTGTGTGTGATCCGTTATGGTCGTATGTGCACGCAGTTATTCGTCCTAGGTCATCGAAATACGGAGCGAGCCGCTGACGTCGACTACTCACGGAGCGAGAAACACGGTTAGCCTCCGTATCCAATTGTGGCGACTACCGGACAAGTCATCAGTAGGAAGGACAATCATCACCCGACAGACCATCAGGATGGAAGGTGGTATTCTTGAGGATCGTCGAGACATCCAACAGACTGTAAGTAACTCTATTTATATGTTATCTCGCGCTGGAACTCCTCAGAAGAACCTACCTAAATCACCCTGTGGCGAAACGAACTAGTACAGCGGATTCCTAAATTGCTAATAGACAGCTCTAAGCCGAGTCAAATTTTCATCTTGTTCGCGTGAGAAGGAAAAAGATAAAAGAACTAACTAAATAAATAAAAAGAAAAGAAAGAGTTTTGATTGAGAAGCCATTTACGACATAAAACCCGAATCAGATCTGATTAGTTATTTTTAAATATAAGTTTAATCTTTCACTTTATTATTGATATTGTTGACAGCTAGCTAATTTTGTCATGACCATGCTTTTATACATGTATTTGTTTTTACTAGCCGGCCGGCGCGAGCAGAACCTCTAGGCCTAGCCAGCCCGTCTCCCGCCCTTTTTTCCCTAATTAACATTGTAGCCTGTTAATTTTTTTTTCTCTTTTTTTTTGTCCCCTTCCATTGTTTTTCCTTCAGAGTAGCTGATTTTATCGTTCACATGATTGTGGAGTTTTTTTTTTTGTTCTATCTACTCACCATGTGTTGATACCTACACCCTGGAAAGGCTCGGACGAGAGGCGAAGCTCCATTCACCTTTATCATAGTAGTTTTTAGATATTTAGTCTGGTTTAATTCATTTCCCTTACCATAACTGTGTTGGCGTTACCTTGAAAGGTAAACGTGATTGTTTTGAAAAGAAAGGGAAAGGTTTATCACTAATCTAAGAGATGTGTTCCCTTCACTGTTTGTATCTTTAAGCTTTATTCGTCCAATACATTTCTTTATTTCTTTGAACCTAATGTAGTTTGTCTTTTTTTGTTTTTTACCTTTATTTAATTCACCTTTAATCTAAGTTGGGAAAGAGTCTTGGGCCCAGTGCTCTTATTCCCTTCTACCTGTCCGCAGGTGTCTTAATTATGCTTCCACGTGCTGATTATTCTCTGTTAGTCATTTTAGATTCATCTTGTCAGAACCATGACACACTGACTATCAAACGATCCTCTCTCTCCTGGTAATCTGTATGGATCATCCAGAGTCGGTCCTTCGTGTAGAGATGCCTTCATGTGTTCATTGCTCCAACACAATCTGACTGTAAAATCAGAACGGCTTAAATGAAGGGCAATTCGCAGCGCCGCGCCGCCCAGCCCACCTCTCAAACTCCGTGCTGATGTATAAGACATTTTCGCTACATGTTGATCGCTCGCCTGATCACCTTACAGTGCATGTGGAATCCACGGCGTGTGCCTTATAAGCCCCACGGCATACGATTGCAGTGTCGCTGTAGAACGAGCGGCCATACTCAATCACCCCAAACGTTATTCATCTCCACCTCAAAAATTTTGAATTCACATGTTCAACAACTTCAAGGCTGTACCTGGGCTACATGAACTCAGGGACCTATAATTATATCTCTTTCAAAGTCAACTTCGAATGCTACAACTTGATCAGATTGCAAAGATATCTGCGTTATTTATATGTCGCGTCGTTTGCGGACGACTAATGAAATGGACATTGTAGCGCACTTCCCAGTTATTTATGGCATTACAGTGTACATTATAAGTATTTTAGTGTAAATTATGTATATATTCAGCTTACATTGTAGATGCACAGATTTACCTGTAACTTCAATCCAAAAAGGGTTTTAGATTGATGCTACTAGTAAGTCATATCTCTACACTTATTTTAGATATTTGAAGACTAAAAAGGAAAAAAGAAAATGTAAATCATGCTAAAATATATGAAAAAAACTTAATAATTTTTTCAATAGCTTATCTATTATAGCAAGAGCTTATGGGAACTACAACGAAAGCTAATTACAATGAGATTATGCACGCAAACCAAAATAACGTAAAGAAATTTTGAAAAAATAAAAAATAGGAGATGTTGTTGGTGGATTAAAGGTATTTAAATTATTTTATCTTAAAATGATATAACAAAATTTCTGCTTTATTTTTCATTTTTTTTTCTTTAGTTGTGAAGCTGACAAACTATCTTAAAGACATTAAAGATTTACCTGAAGTGAATAGAGCTTACAAAGAAAGTATGTATAGTTTGTTATTAAATTTAGCATTGTAAAAATCTCAGTTTATTTAATACCTTGTGCCGATATTATTATTTTGCTTAGATTTACAAGTATAACTTTTATTAAATACACTGATGGAAAATGAAAAATGAACACCCTGAAGCCATGCTTCCAGGAGAATGAAATTTTATTCACACATTCAAAAGGTCGTACACTGTACTTGATCATGCGCACGGGTTAATACCCAAATGAACAGATACTACAGTGTGCGTCAAAAGATCATGTCAGCACCCTGTGTACCTTCTTCCTGCAGCAATGCAGGCCTGCACTCTCGCATGGAGACGATCGTAGAGGTGCCGAATGTCCTCCGAAGGTCCACGCACATTCCACCTGGTAGCATAGTTGGTGAAAACTTTGAGCCGATGTTGCAGACTAGGCCAGACGTCGTCCAATCGAATCCACACAGGTCTTGAGATCGTGCTGGAATTGACGAACGCCTTGGAGAACTCGTTCGATTGCACGAGCGGTGTATGGGCGGGCATTGTCCTGTTGGTTGATCACATCTCCCTGATGTTGTAGGAATGGCAACAGAATGAGTTGGATGATGGTCTGATGGTTTATGCTGCACTGCTCAGTGTTCCCTAAAGGACAACCAGAGGTAAACGGTCATTGTAGGGTATGACTACCAGTACATGATGCCAGGCATTGGTCCTATGAGGTATCGCTCACCTGATCGACGCTGCATGCGCAAACGACCATCACTAGCACCGAGGCAGAACCTGCTGTCATCACTAAACACAACGCCTTCAAAACAAATGACTCATAATACATATTTGTTTAAATATTCAACGATTTGACAATGTAACAAATCCTTATGTTTAGCCATTACAAACATTTGCATCGTTAAGACTCTATGTTAATCTACACAACACTAATATTTCTCACTGTCTTCCATTTAAAGGAGTCACATTCCAATAAAAAAACAAAAATTACTATTTGAATATAACTTTTTTAGTGATGTCGTAGCAAATATTCTCACCCATGACTCTATTCAAAATTTTCCTCAAAATTATGATAGAAAGCTGAGTTTTGCTATCCAAATGAAACCAGAGAAACTCAGTTGAGCGAAACTGATGTTGCTTAATTTAGATTAATTAGACTTATCTTTCTAAATTTAGATCTTCTCAGTGAGTGACTTTACATTAGGGCATCTCTTTGTTTTTGACACTTTTTTTTTTCATATTTGACTTGTGTGTCATAGTTTACTTGCAGCAAATCTTTGGTAAGAGAAAAATTTAATATACAAACTATTATTTAATTATTTTTTTTGTTTGTTTATTTTATTTTAAGTATTTCTGGGAAGGAACTATCCTGCAAGAGCGTCATTTCAAGTCGCGGCACTTCCTGCCGTAAGTTATTCATTATCCATTTTTTTTGTTTTTGTAAATTAAATGATTTTGATTATTTGCTTATTAAATAGTATGAAAATAATCGGTTAATACACCGATAGGAAAGGATTAGCTCAACTTCTACACAATGCCAAAAATTTCCTTTTCTTGGTGTTAAATCATTCTCAAAATATGAAATGTCAGCATTTAGATATTTAAGATTAAAAAAAAAAAAAAAATTAATCAAAATAAAAATTAACATACCAATAAGCCAGCAAGGCACAAAGAAAATCAGAAGATTTCGCCTCTGAGCTATCATCGGTGGGGGGCTGAGACGGCCGTTTCGTCTACTTTACTGACTCGTCAGCCAGACAAACCCTCGATGAAAAGCTGAGATCGTGAATCCAGGTTAGGGATTCCACTCACGCACCCTCCAGTGGGATCCCAACAAATAAAAGTACAACCAAAAATCTTGCTTGCTATTAAAATTAGTTAATGATAATAAGTTAAGATGCTAATATGGATTGAATTTTTTCCTCACATTAATTACATCATTAATAGGCTTTCATATTTGAGCAATTTATCCTGTTCTATGTTTGACGATTTATTCATTCATAGTAATAAAACAGTCCTCTGCAATTCACACCTATTAGCAGCCAATCTGTTGTTGACCCTCTTATACTGCTTCTCAATCGGTATGCGGCAAGAACAATTCTGAAAGTTCATCAGTAATTAACATCAAACTTTAAATTTAGCCAAATGTTCTTATCTAGAATAAATGTTAGACATAAAATAACTGGACAACAGAAATATGATCTACATTCTATTTCATTCTAGGAGTGAAGATTAATAAAGTATTAATTCAAATCAACTTAAGCAGTTTCGCAGATACACATACCCTTGTCCTCCCGTTTACACTCTTTAGGATCCGAATATCGAAAATTCGTCGAATACGTATAGTTTAGATTGAGACAAAGAACACTCACGTGAAATTTCGTCTTTGCAAATTAAGCGATTCCCTTGAAGGATGATTGCCCCTCCCTCCCTCCCTCCCTCCCTCCCTCCCCATTTACACCCCTTACGATCCAAATATCGAAAATTCGTCGAATACGTATATTTTAGATTTTGACAAAGAACACTCATATCAAATTTCGTGTTTCCAACTAAAGCGGTTTCAGAGATATGCGGACCTTTCAGAATGTTTGCCCCCCCACCCCGTTTCTACTCCCAGTCCGGATCCGGGTTTTCGTTGTCCTTGCATTATTATGGGATGCATGTGAACCTTCGTGTCAAATTTCGTAAAGATCTGTTGAGAAATGGGACGTTGTTTCAAGATAAATTCTCGCGCTTCCTCTTCTTTCATCGACGACGGTCAACTTTGGACCAGGAGCTAGCCCTACCTAACAGCGTCAGGGTGAGGCTAGAAAATTTGAAGAAGGGGGGACGAGATTCACATCTCGTCCAGATATAACCCTGAGATTGTAAGTCCCAGGGAGAAACGGACGAAACACAGAAGAAGAAAGAAACAGCCATGCCCATGCCGGGATTCGAACCCAGGTTCCGACACATTGACCACACGGCAGACCGCCGTCTAGATCGCTCGGCCATGGCGGAACGGCACACTCACGCTTATTCTATTGATAATAAATGATGGTTTAATATCTTACCGATATGTATCGAACTTACTAGCGTAAAACTGAAATTTAATGTATTGATAGATTAATGTGCAAGGGAACATTAAAACATGATTAGATTGCGATTGCACAGGACTTTATAAATTAGGTAAATACAGAAATTTAGTTTACAGTTTCGATATCCCACTGAGCGTCATCTTCAGAGGTTATTGTTACCCATCCTCCGAAGATGAAACTCCGTGAATATTGAAACTATAAGGTAAATTTCTGTATTTCCCCTAATTTTTTAAGACCTTGTGCAATCTCAACCTAATCTTGCTTTTAAACTAAATATAACTTTTAAACAGAATTTTTTTTTTTTTTATTTTAAGTTTATACTCAATTAAAAAAAAAGGCTTAGTGAGAATATTCTTTGCTAACTAATTTGTTTTACTTTTGTTTCAGGATGGAGCGATTGAAATCGAAGGAGTTGCTGTGTTAGGAAGAAATCATTAAGAAAAGATTTACTTCAGGATCGTTGACAATCGAGAAGACGTCAAAGAAAATTAATTCCAGTATAAAAGCAACGTCAAAGTATATTTGAAAAGATTAGGAAGATTTATTGAATATCAAAATGTCAATTTATCTCAATCTTTCGCTCTATATTTTTAACCTTTATAATGCTTATGAGTTAATACAATTTATTTTATTATTATACTGGCATTTGCACCATCTTAAAATCACTTAAAAAAGTAATAATAAATTTTACTTGACAGAATATACTGCATTTTACTTCACAGATCTGAATGAACATAAATCGTTTATAGCTTTAGTTCATTTTCCGTACTGAAAAATAAAAAGCTTTAAATTGCCAAAAGGGCGAAACGTTTGTATATGGTTAAAAACAATGATAATTAATTTGGAAGCAAAATTAATTCATTTTCGATTATCATCATTAAAAAAGAGTTTTGTTTCATTTTTTTGTACGATATATGATAAAAGAAGAAGAAAAAAATCTAGTTAATTTGTTCCAGTTAAAAAGAAAAAGTATGGTACGGTAATCATTGAATTTGTCATTAATAGATAAAAACAACAAAGGGATTCCTAGTACAATTACGACAGATTTGTCAACTCTGACATCTTCGAAAAGTTTATTGGACCTTCTTTTCCTCCATTTCACGTCACATCCTCATTTCACTTACAGATGCTCTTAAATATCGAAATTCGATATTAGATAATCTTTTTCTGTTATCTGCAATTTATTCCTTAAAATATTTGCTCCTTTCCAAAAATTTACTATCTACGGTTAAGGCCTGTTTGCTACAAAGTTAAGAAACATTTGTTTATCTTTTAATTTTCAAATTTCATAAGCTTCACATTGTTTTGTTTAAAATATTTTAGTCAATAATGTTCTTATTTACCTGTTTACTAACCAAAGAGAGTAAAAAAAGATATTTAGTTTTGCATCTTTGCAAAGAACTGTCTCAGATTCGGTTTATTAGTTCAATTTAAATTTTTAATACGTATTTTAATTTACTTAAAACATCAATTCAAAAAAAAGTTGCACTAGTTTTATTTTAATTTTTTAATTTTTTTTTTGACAGCCTTCTGTAGAAAAAGAAACGATGAATATAAAATTTCTAGCTGTACCGTGAGATGTCACGTTTCAACAATACAGAAGGATATTGTTTGATATGTTCTTAATTGATATGAATAGTTATTATGCTAAAAAAAAAAAATGTTTTGGAAACTGATTAAGAAATTAGAAAAAGATTTCTGTAATGGAAAAATTCAATTTCTTTGATCTTGCGATTGCTCAAAAAAAATCTTCGCATAAATTATTCTCTGAAATAAGCAGTTAAAATTTATTAAACAACTGAATTTTCTCGTTTTAGTATCTTTTATGTATTATATGACATGATTTTTAACAAAGTAGTATTCTGGAAAAAAAATATTTGTTTATTTTTTTTTGTTAATAATTTATTGTTCATAATTGCCAGGAATATTTGCGTCATCTTTACTAAATGAAATTAAGTGATTTTATGTTATTTTTATTTTTAAAATCCGATAGAATTATTAAAATAATGAAGAATTATGAAGAAATAGTAAAATTAATTACGATTGTTAATGAAAAAAAAAAATCCAATACATTTAGATTGGAGGGCCCAGCCGGGATTTGAACCCGGGACCTCTCGCACCCGAAGCGAGAATCATACCCCTAGACCACTGGGCCTCAATGGGGAATGCGGCGACTTTTCTGCTATAAGTATTGAAGCGCCACCAAACGAAAAGCGCTTCAATCAATAGATTTCAGACCATTTCTTTACATTAAATGTTTTCAGTGAAAATAAGAAAACAAAAACTAAATATAAAGCTTTATATTACTTTATATCGTTATCAGCAGCAATCATAAATTCAGAATTTTAATTGTAGTCAAATGTTTTTAGTATATTTAATATAAATGATTCTTCGGAAAGGCAAAAAGAAGCTTGCGTTCGCAATTTAATCACTAACTTTCTTTTACTTACGACTTTCTCAGAATTTTTCTCTAAATAACAAATACAGCTTGCTTAAAAATGAAATTTTATTTGTTGAAGTGCGACAAAATTTGAAATGATTCTATTAAATAAGCTAAAAACTAAAAAAATAGATTTTTCTTGTGAAAGTCTTGAGCTATAGCGTTATTAGGATTTCGGAATGCTTATACGTCTTTGCATTGATATAAAAGTGTAATTCAATTTCTTTTTTTTTTAATTTCTATTCTTTCAATTCATTTTGTTTTCATTTGATAACTATATCGTTAATTAGTATAGTTCCAATAGTCGAAAAAAAGGCTTAATAATCTTGAATAAAAACATTTTTGTGAAATGAAAATCATTTTCGCTAAACATCTCAAACTTCTTTAATTTTTTGCGTTTTTTTAAAAGGGATTTCTCATAACTTATCATCAAAAACTGAGTAATTGAATTCAATATTATAAATAATTGCATATTTTAAAAAATAGAAAAAGAAATCAATCGTTTAAATATATCGAATATATTTAAATATTTTAATTTAAATAGTTAAACAATTAATAAACAATTTTCTCATTCATTTTTATATATTAACATTACTTTGATTTTAATAATAATACTTTACCTTATTTTAATAATAATAATAATTATTATTATTATTAGTAGTAGTAGTAGTAGTAATAATATAAATAGTTAGTCGACTTTTTCAACCATCTTTGAACTTACTTGTTAGTACCTTTTTTTGTCCGCAACAGCGTAATTTTCATAACACAAGCAGAGAGTATCTATCCATTGGATCTAATATAACCTAATATAATGTATAAAATATAATCTACTATAACCTAAGGGTAGTACTTTTATTAATATTTTTTTCACAAAAACATTGCATAATGACAGAGAGATAGAGAAATTCATAATGGTCAGAAATATCGATAAATGATAAGTTAAAAACAGCTTAGAAAAGCAAGTTCAAATGCAGATGGGTGTGTTAATTTAATGTGTTGTTTCGCCAGTGGATTTTATTATTATTGCTGATTTATATATAAAAAAAAGTCTTTTATTTGTTCTTTGACATACTAAAAGGTAGAAAGTAATCATAGATTTATTACTGATGAACTGTAGACTGGAATAATTGGTTAGGTACAATGATAAGAAATAAAGTAAATTTAACAAAATGAAACACCAATCCTTAACTCTTCAAATAAACATCTTCAATATTTCAATTCTCTGCACGAGAATTTTCTTCAGGAAATTGACAAATGAGAAATATAAACGTCTTTCTTCCATTTCTAACAGAAATGAAGTACAGTCGGACCTCTATTTAACGAAGTCGCTAAATCCCGAAAAAAAGTTCGTTATATGGAAAATTCGTTAAATAGAGATTCACCTTTTATTATTCAATGTTATTAAAAAAAGTAATAATTTTAATGACATAATGTAATGTAATGTGGTGAGCGTGGGTGGCTGGACAGCCGAGCACCGCGACCTGAAAGATCTATTGTGCTATCTCACGGAAAGAAGGACAGACGGAGAGAAAGGATGGTGTGAGAATTGCAGGGGAAACGGGAGAACCCCGGGAAAACCTGCCCAGCGCGGATTGCCATCATCAACGAAACCCACATGAGAACCGAACCCGGTACTCAGAGGTGAGAGGCCAGTGTCATAGCGACATCGCCAACCGCGCGGCCTTTTAATGACATAAAGCATATATTATCACATGCCTACTTAAATTTTGCTAATAAAGTCTGTTAATTTTGTCTGAGTTTTTTTTTTGAAAAAGTTGTTTTCGCTCATAGTATGTGGTGCATCATTGCAATGCACCAAACACCCCTTCAGTATTTTCTTCAAATTGAAATCCACGTCGGATTGTTTCAAATGATCTTAGCATTTCATCAAACGACTGTTTTTTTTTATTTCTGCATCATGATCATTTCCATTTTCATCATCTTCATCGCAATTCATTGCTGTATTGTTTTTATTTTTCACACTGTCCAAAATATCCGATTCAGTTAGTGTTTCCGAGGTCTCAACTTCAAAATCAAGTGAAAGATAATCATCAATCAGCACATCATCGTTAATTTCTTCTTTTTCCCTCAGCTATATCCTCGAAAAAGTTCGTTAAATAGAAAATGCATCACTTCGCTATTTGGAGGTTATTTTACGAAGAAATTAGCAAAATATTCTTGGTTCCAAAGAAAAGTTCGCAAAATAGAGAAATTCGCAAAATAGAGGTTCGTTAAATAGAGGTCCGACTGTATAACAATCAATCAAAAGAATACAACAACGATACAAAATAAATTCTTTTGATTGATTGTTATACTTCATTTCTATTAGAAATGGAAGAAAGATGTTATTTTTCTCATTTGTCAATTTCCTGAAGAAAACTCGTTCAGAGAATTGAAATATTGAAGAGATAAAGATGTTTAATTGAAGAGTTAAGGATTGGTGTTTCCTTTTATTAACTTAATAGTAGAAGATTTAGGATGTTACGATTTATTTAAAGTAAATTTGATTTAAGTAGCTAATTTATAATAGCTTATCCCTTTCTTTTTCTGTACATTCATTGTTTTCAATAATTGTGTGAAATAAACTGCGAAGCATTGTTGATTGGTTTTTATTCTAAGAAAAGCATCAGTATTAGATGCTCCAACTTAAGCTAAAGATTCTCAAACCTGTAGTGATTGTGGTTTTTATAAGTTCCGTCTAGTATACAAAAGCAATCAGTGAACGAAAGGAAAAAAAAGCAACCATCGTAGCGCTCTTTTATGGGAAACCTTAAACGGGTATACATCGAAATAATAATGTTTTTCGATTATATATTGAATGAACTCTCATTCACTTAATAACTTACATTAAACCCAGTTTCATCATTACATACAGGATTACTAGATTGCCTTCCATCTTCTTAATTACTTGCTTACATTGTTACATAATTTATACTTTTGCAATGGACCACTTGAGGATAGGCGGGGCTTCGTAGTTTCAAAATATCCCACCAGTCTACTTTTTGGCTTGTGGGATAAACAAAGCCATGTGCTTCGTTTTAACCCTAATAAGTATAGAGGCTGAACTAAAAGATTTGATTTGGATGCAATGATTGTAAGCCTTCCAAAATTTTCTGATTGGATATAGAGTTGATTATCGCCTGTTGAAGAAGACGACAGCAATTATATTTTCAAAGAAGAATATAATTTAATGGATCACTTGAGGATAGGCGGGGCTTCGTAGTTACAAAATATCCCACCACGCTACTGCTTCGCATATGGGATAAACAAAGCCATGTGCTTTGTTTTGACCGGTGTAGATACAGAAGAAATATTATATTAAAGAAGGATATTCCAAGCATTTTTACAGAATTATTACAATAAGGATCTACACAGTACTGAACCATCGCCTTGAAATATCAAATATCGACGATTTTTTAAGTAATTCAAACAAAGTTATATGTTTGTTAATCCCATAAGCTCTCGCCGCATGTGGGATACACGTCATACGTGACGTCGACAGCGGCGTAAACCTCAGGTGGTCCATTGTATCAATCGTTTCGTGTAGTAAAGCATAATTTCAAAACAAAAAATATTAAAGCGTAGATACTTAAAAAAAAATGAATAAAGTAAGTTTCACTAAAATTCACTTCTCATTTAGTGCGAAATTGGTGAAATATTTCGTTTCAGAACCACTGCTATATGAAGCAACTTAGCTTCTTGCATCCTTTGCATTTCATTATTGTCCATTAACTGTATTCGCAATCAACTATCAACTGTAAAGTCCTGCGATATCTCTTAAAGGCTGATTATTACGTCACTTGCGGCAAATAATGAAATTTGGTCGACGTCTAAGAATGCATTATAAACCATTTTAAATTCGTGCGTCTTAATTAAAATTAATTGTATTCAGATGACTTAAAATATGAATTTAATCAATTTTCAGAAGGGAAAATTGTAAGATAAGATTTTATTCGATAGATACCGGTATTTTAATTTACAAATAGCCTACGTAGGCTTTTCCTTTATATTTAAAAATAAATAAATAAATAAATAAATGTAAAAAATTTATAATGAAAAAAAAAAGTTCCAAGATTTTCAAAAACTTTTTGTTCTTATATTATTCAAAAGGCTTTTCCATTGAGTTGAACGAAGAAATATAATCTAGCAAATGCTCTTTCTAATAAAATATTTCAGTGCTTAATTATTATTATTAATGTAACAAGACTTAAGTAAGTTATTAGTCGATTTCCTTCTAATCTTGCTTCGTAATATTTCGCTACATCGTGAATAGAATCGAAGAGTAAATATCGTAAGCCCTGAAAGCTATAATTTTCCTTAGTTTTCTATGTAATCTTTGCTATTTGTACTACATAAACCTCGGTCCTCCTCCTTCCCACACCTTTGCATCCTGTCATTCGGACGGAATCCCAAGGATGAGGGGAGTCCTGTAACGGGATGCCATGACCTCCCGCAGTTGTAAATCCCCAAGACAAATTTGGCGTGAAGGTTTTGGCATGGGGGTCCAGCTGTAACCTCATGCATCACATCAGTCTGACCACTAACTATCTTATCGTCACTACAAAGAACGGATAGTTTTTTTCAGTAGCACGATACAAGAAGATTACTAATAATTTTCTTCCTTCCAACTTTCTTTGCGAAATTTAAAAAAAAAAAAAAAAAAAAATCAAGATTTGCTCTGAAAATAGCGTAGAACCCTAAAACGTGTATTGAGATGACATCATTATTGCAAATTTGTTTAAGCAAGTGACATTTTTTTCGAGAGTATCACAAATCGATTTTGGAAGTTACGAGAAAACATTTGTCGAAATAATTTTGAAGTGAAAGGAAAAAAAAAAGAAATACGTTGTACATTTTTATTTTAATTTTATTCAATTAGGGAGTTATTTTTAATAATTATTTAAAATTTAACTACATTGCCTAGATCGATATTGTAAATATTAGTGAATTAGCATTTTAAACTTACATTTTTTACATTTTAATATGGCATTTGTTGTTTCACTTTTATAGAATAAAATATAGAAAATTCATGTGTCAGCTGCCTCAGTTAACTTTTCATTGCCAATTAAATAAAGCGCCTAAAAATATATATTAACAGTTTTGAGACCCAGTGTTTTACTAGGTCACATCTCAGGATAGCTGTTTCGCGCTCTTTAGCGATCATCAGCTGAGAATATATTTTTAGGCGCTTTATTTAATTGCATAAAAAAATTCATTGAAGCTAGCGGAGGCTGACACATGAATTTTCTGTATTTTATTTTTAATGTGTATTTTTTGTTTTTAGTTTAATTCTTGGAAGTTCCATATTTCTGCCAACTTTCACTAGACTTATGCCCAGTTGCACCAAACTCCAGTTAACTTTGATGACTGTTTTTTGGACGTACCTAAAATTATTGGGGGGTTGCTGCCTACGTTTTAAAAAAAAAATTTAGCCTTCGTTTTACAATTGTGTGAAAGGAAACAAACATGTATAAAAAGAAAATTTATTCAGAAACTTGATAAGTTTCTTTTTATACGTGTTTGTTTCCTTTCACACAATTTTAAAACGAAGACTAATTTTTTTTAAAAAAAACGTAGGCAGCACCCCCCACTAATTTTAGCTACTCCAAAAAGCAGTCATCAAAGTTAACTGGAGTTTGGTGCATCTGGGCATTATTCAACTAAATTTAGTCCTTGTTTTCTGTCGGATACAATATAAGTTTTAAAACATTCGAAAGAAATCCGAAAGAAAGAAAGGTTGAATAAAAAAAAAACCGTCTTTTTACGTTTGTTGAATTGAAATTGTTCTTACCTCAACGAAGCAACGTTTTACCTACACATAGTACGTCATTTAAAAATGGTTTAGGGGTCTGGTTGTTGGATGACGGTAACACGATGCATGGGGAGGGGGTCTTGCCAAAAATGACGTCATCACTTGCTAATCTGAGATAACCCTAAAATAAGTTTTAATACTTATCACAAAAAAGCTGCAAAAAAAAAAAAATATCGACTGAAAAAAAGACAAGCCATTCAAGTTTTAGTTGCTACAAACCCAGAAGCACGATCAATAGTGACGTTTCACGCATCACGGATTCTGGTCGCCCACGGCTAGAGAATGAAGACGAAATAATTCAAACTATCACAGAAATTGCCATGTTTGGAAGTTCAGCAGATGAGAAACGTCGAAGCGAGATTATACGTACCTGCCTCACCTTAGATGATCTTCACCACAAACTTACTGATATGGCGTTTGAGATTTCTCGCTCGGCAACATACATTAGACTTATTCCCCGTAGATCCGGGGAATGGATCTTTGGATGGTAAAAGGCATTTAAAAACGGCTCCTGTGCGCTTAATTCGGGCCCAAGAAGATTTTCATAAGGTTCATCCAGATACTGCTTTCTGCGTTGCGTCTAGGAAACTGGAATGCCTTGCATCCCTGCTTGGTGAGGATTCTGGCTTCATGTCTCAAGGCCAATCGGCTTAACTGCAGCTAACAAACAAGCCCCTTTTCTAATGCATGTGGACTATTTGGTGCGTCTACCTGACCTTTGTTGTAGGACCCGGGCATAAATTAATCCCAAGCGTCTATGCAGGATGCCAGATTAATCCAACAAAGCCAATCGGCCAGCCTTACGGAGTGTCCTACACCGGCCCAACATATGTTGCAATCAGGAGTGGGAAGCACTCGTCCTCAACTGCAGCCACACACGCCCAGGACTTTGAAAGATTGTTGAATCTTGACAATTTCAAGAGCATCTTAAAAACTTCGTCTGGTGAGGTGAAGCCTGTTTTGATTTTGCTGTGATATATTAAATTATTGAATGGAAAATAATTTAATTATTTTAAGTTGAAGTTATTTATTTCATTAGCATTTAAAATGCTTGAAAGAATTTTTTTTTATTTAAAATGGAAGAGTTCCATAGAAAAATTTAAATATGTAAATTTTGGCGAGTGTGACGAAAAGCAGAAGTGACGTCATGTAGTGACAAGAAATGATTCGTGACACACACAGAGAAAGTATGGGAAGTCGAGAACGGTTAGTTCATGAGGCTGTAAACTGTTGGTTCGAGATGGACTGAACCATTAGACATGGATGTTAGACAGAACGAAGTGAGAGCTCTTAGAGAAATGAGTCTATTCGAAGAAAAGGCGGTCAGAGCTTAATGTT
>JAFIDM010000001.1:107090456-107159303 GCA_023159025.1 Thereuonema tuberculata
AGCAGTTCTACTTCGGTGCCTCTGCGTCGTAGTGCTCGAATCCTGGGGCGGCGAGGAAATGAAGTCCTCCACCTCATGAATGACAGCGTCACGGGGCAGGCACTTGATGTCGAGTGGGCTGAGGTGGACGTGGATGAGCCGAGTTCAACAGGAGAACTTGCAGATAATCCCACGCCTGTGATTCAGAGTTTGGAGGAATGGGTGAACTCTCTACCTATAAAAAAAGAAAAGTCATGACTCACTCACTCACTGACTGACTCGTCAACGCCCAGCCCAAACCCTCGGACTTAGAAAGCTAAATGTTGCCCTGAGGTTCCCTTTATGATGTAGACAAGGAATAAGACCAGATTTTTCGAAATTCCCACAGGATAGGGAATAAAGAGGATCTATATTTTCGCTTTAAAGTTGCCTTATCGATATAGAGGTGTGTGGCGCCAACCCGCAATACATCTGAGTTATCCGGAGAAGGCCACAACGGGTTGGGAACTCGCATATTTTCCAACCTCGATATTAATTTGCTAAATAAATAGTTTTTTTTTTATGCTATGTATTCAAGGGTTCCGGATCGAAGCGACGGTACCCGGCTAGTATTAAATAAACAATTATCTTTAAATTTTAGTGAATTTTAATTGTCGAAGTAATCCATCACATTTTTAGCTTTTAGAAAATGACGTCATTTTGCGAGAGAGGGGGGGGGGGTTTATTGGATTATGACGTAGGGTGATTGTAGGGGAGGGGATAAAAAAAATCGCAAAAATCGATGACGTAATATATGGACGGCCTTCTACTCAAACTTCGTTGCATTTAAAAAAAATAAACAAGTTCATAACCCTTACAAATTATTCATTTTCAGCAAATTTTCGAAACAAAACCATTGTTTCTTTTTCAAATAGTTTGAAATTATATAATAGAATTTTAACAATAATTATCATCGAGGGAACTCATGGGCTATTAATAATTAATCAATAATTATCTAGCTTAACAATAATTTAAAGGAATTATTGTACATGGGCGTATTTACGAAAATTATGTAGAATAGGCCTTAATTTCTTTCTTTCTTTTTTTTTGATTGGATGGCCGGTTAAAAGGACTTTGCCCCTTCCTAATCTCAAAATTTTGAAGATTACCCATTTTTGTTTGTTTTTTTTGTGTTTTTTTTTCGGCTGTTGGAGATCGGCTTCCTATCTTGGAACACTCCGAAATAAAATCCTATTTATTCTCCTGTTGTTAACTTTTGAATATTAGATTCTTGAGAAAATTAACATTCGATTGTTAAAAATTAAAGGTTTCATTTAAATAACATTTTTTTTTTAATTGAAGGATTTCTATTATTATTTTTTGAGTGATATAGAGTAATTCGGGAAAAGATAGCCTTGCACCAGGAGAGTTAGCGCAGTTGCTGTAGTTTTGTCGTATTTCACCAGTGTTCTACTAAACATGTTCAGTAGTGTGGCAGTTCCATAAGCAGTGGCATTGTGCTCTCTGTTTATTGTGTTCGGGTGGCTATAACTAAATATTTGAGCTAAGTGTACTGCTGACTTGGTGAAAATTTACTTCGTTGCTAATTTTTAAGCACCTATTTATCAAAATAGAAGTACTAAGCATACAAATTTCAGTTGTTGTATAGTTTCACAGAACACGTCTTATGCATTTTTGGCTATATAGGTCTCTCACAACGTGCGTCAAACTTGAGAATTGGTAAAGATGGCGCACAGTATTTTGGGAGTAATGGCGCATTGTTTTAATTGCTCATCACGATACCTGCAATATTCTCAACATGGACGAGTCACGAATTCAATTAATCAATAAGATTCTGCAGGAAGCTCTCTGCCGAAGCTGCCTCTAAAAAAAATCAAACATAAGGAAACAACCTATAATCGAATTGACTTCATTCGAGAACCTGGAGAAGAAGAAATAGAGGAAAAGGTGAAAAAGAAAATGGATAGAGAAATGAAGAGAATACAGAAGGATTCCGTGCAAAGAAATAAAAGCAAATGAATGATAGCAGTTGTGACGATCCTGGCGACGATGAAGATCCTCCACCATCAGACACAAACAAGTATCCTAAATGATGGTAAACTATTTCACAACAAAATTAGAGATTATTTGGTGAAATATGTTAAGTGCGAGAAGTGGTTAGACGAGAACTGTTGACTCTACTATCTTTAAAAATGTAGGTTTGAAATATTAGATAGAAACCCTAAAATGTTGGTTTTAGAGTAAGCGAATTCAAAAACTATTTTTGAATGTCGGTTTTATTATTCAAATAAGGCTCCATTGGCACAATCTTGCCAATGCTATCTGAAGCTATAAATTTTTCTTGCACATATCCGTTGTTTGGCGTTGAAGGAATTCTTCAATGTCCTTTTTGAGATCACAATCTTGAAGGTATCTCCTGTCCTTCAGAAAGTTGTCCTTATGTCTGAGTAGGTGAAAATCTGTTGGCGAAAGGTCCGGTGAATAAGGCGGATGAGGCAAAAATCTCATATCCAAGTTCGTGAAGTTTCCTGCAGTTTTGTTCTGCCATGTACGGTCTTGCATTATCATGAAGCAAAATGGGATCTTTTCGATTGACCAGTGTAGGCTGTATCTTTCAAAGCTTCTGGTGCATTTCAGACAATTCTGACACGTCACCTCTGCTATAATGGTTTGTTCCCGGGAAAGAAAGTTTCAATGGGTAATTCCAGCCACGGACCACCATTCAAATGAATTTTTCGAGGATAAAGAGGCGGTTTAGGAGTTGCTACCAGTGGCTCGTTCTTATCCAGCCAAGATGATGAACGTTGTCACATTATCCACTTTTCGTCGCAAGTTACAATTCTGTCAAGACAGGCTCTTTTCTTCGCGAATGTGGAGTGAAGAACAAATTGTGTAAATCGTAAGCTTGTATCCTTCTTTGAATTCATGGGGTACATGTCCATCTTCCTCACTTCGCCAAGTTCTTCCAGGCGGCATAAAATTATGTGTGAGTTACCCTAGTTTCTCAGTCATCTCCCGTGAACTTTGATGTGGGTCAGACTCTTCAATTCTTTCATCTCCTCGGCTGAGACCACTTTTTCATGGCGTCCTCTACGAGCATTTTTTACGTTGTAATCTCCATCGCAGATTTTTGAAACCAACGCTGCATTGTTCTTTCGCTTACATGGCCTTCACCGAAAACACTACATATGTTCCCCTTCGCTTCAGCTGGTGATAAGCCTCGTAAGAACTCATAAAGCATCACTTATCGAATATCCAACGTCTCCATATTTTGATTCTATTCAGAAAATAGAATACAGAAAGAACCTCATGACCAGGTGATACCAAATGCGATAGGGGTGATCCTTCAACCGACTTAACTAAACCAAACCGATATTTTAGGGTTTCCAACCTAATACGTGTCAGCTGGAAGAGCTTGAAGCAATGAAGCATCAGAACATTAAGATTATTAACATATATTTTTCTAGATAAGTGTATTTTGTCAATAAAATAGTGCAGTTCAGGCAATTGAAATGAATTTTATTCGGTGTGCCATCTCTCCCATAACATGTCCAACTCACCCAAGCAACAATGGAGAGATAAACTTATGCCTATGGAATACATATTCTGAGAAAACGTTGTTTCAGGATTCTTTCTGAAAAAGAATCTTTGTGATTCTTTGTGATTCTTTGTGCTCTTTGTAAAGCCTCATAATTTTTCCGCTTTAATAAAGGATTGAGGTTAAATATTTCAAAACTTTATACAATGTAATCTTCTACTTCTAAGCCTTTATTTTTATTTTTTATGTTTTCATAAGTAGTATATTGCTAAGTTGTAAGTTGTATATTCAGTCATATTGCTTTAATTTTGTGTCTGTTACGACAATTAAAGTTGTACTTGTCTTAGGAGGAGAATGTGTAAACTTTAAATTATGATCTACCAATTCTGATTTTTCACTTAAGTATTGGCTTTGCTCTTGAGGTGTTCTCTAATAATGACTCGTTTCTCCTACATAGAACTTAGGAAGAGTAATCGACATAAGAATCACTAAAATAAGAAAGAAAAGGTAATTGTGTAGAACATATAGGTTTCGGAATTGTCATTGAAGCAGCATTGAAGGGCTGACCTTTAATGCAGTCAAATTATCGTGGAAAGTTATCTCCTTTATAAACGTTTTTAGTATGACTTAAGTCATAGATAATGAAAAATAAAGTCTGTGGAAAGGACATCTTCTAAGAATTCTTTAAGAATTGTTTGAACATTGAGTCCGTCTTTATCTTCTCTATATCTTGTATTTGTCTTGGTCTCTGATTTCATCTTTTGCAGGACTTAAAACGTTGTTATTTTTGTTATATTATGTTTTCCGTTATCATTAAATCACTTGTAGGCTGAATTTTATTATGCTTTAATTCTTTTTGGTGCTACAATGCAGTTAATAGTTCGGATTTGAATTCCTAATATTTAATTCATTTTAACTACTATTATAAAGATTCTATTCTAACTTATCTCTTGGCCAATACCTGTCTTCGTGGGAATTATTGATGTAATTTAAGTGTTGGTTAAATAAATTACAGTAACAATCATCCAGACACGATTTTGTTAAAGGGGTGGGGGTCCAATTTTGTTAAGGGGTGTGGGGTTGGGGTCCATTACATTTAATTTTTTTATAGATGACTTTGCTTTCTTTAAATAAAAATTTAAAAGTAAAATGATCTTAATGCTAAAATCTATGGCAATAGTTGCTCTTTGAATTTCATCATTTACACATACAACACTTAAACATACACACTTTCTTTTCTATTTTTCTTCCCAGAAGAAGGGGGGGGGGTCCGGATCCACCAGACCCTCTCCCCGGCTATCTAAATCATCTAAAAATATATGACAATACGTATTGAAGCCGATATCTGTGACGACGATTGTCTGTTAGATCACATATGGTACACCAAAAAGCCAATGAAATGTTATGCAATCTTTGTAGCTTATCGTCATTGAGTTTGCTGTATTGAAAAATCAATGTAGATAACAATGACAATAGAAAATTAATTTATGTATATGTGTATGTTTATCTAAATAAAAATAAGTTTACAATAGAAATCTTAGATATAAAACCAACCTGGCATTTTTCAAGAATTGTCAATATTTCTAAATATCTCCGCTATCTCTGTTCATTCAGTTTGCTGATAGACACTGAAAATTCTTTTGCCGCCAAAGAAGTAGACTGTGGTTAAGGAATTAATGTTGGAAACAAAGACGTACGTCTGTATTGTTTCTTTAAGTAACTTACAGTCTTCCACGAAGAAGTACATACACATTACTAATCCAGATGTTACAAATAAGCATTTAGAAACTGCACAGCCTAGCAATGAGTAATAATGATCCAAATTCCGACATCTGGAATATCGAATAAATAACTCGTTATTAAATATAAAACTTTGATTTCAGTGATTAAATAATTTTAAAACATTAGATTCTAAAATATTTACAGAACAATACTTTTATCTCAATAAATTTAATGTATTGAAAAAATTATTGATAGATTTTAAGAATTGAAGTAAATCATACACTGAAATAAATAATTTAACGTGCGGCTACTTTTCATAATTTCAGATCATCAAATAAATAAATAGATGTTAATGTTTCTTAAAACAGGTCCTTTTTGAAAATTAGGAATAAAATTAGGAAACTTATGCATTCATGGATATTGTATATATAAGGTATCTTTATCATTAAGATTCAGGTAAAATTTAAACTTAAAATCAAAAGTAAGTACAACAATAGTTTTCAAGTCAAAATTATTTCTGTTGTAAACTAAAAAAAACTGATTATCTTAGAAAAATTCAAAGTTAGGCTAATCATTTGTTAACAATAAAGGTCTTTATTAGACATATTTCTTCATCAGTTTACATTTCTTACAAACTTTTCCCATGATGTTTATATATTTTTCCTCATTAATTGTATTCTTCAAAATAATGGATTGAATGCATTATCTCCGAGGGATTTTGAAAACCTACATTACATTTTCTTTTTCTTTTGAACATGCAGCTAGAATAAAATCCTGGTGTCTTTAACAGATTATTTTCCTCTAAATTTTCTTAAACAATCTGTTTTCGTTAGAAAAATAGAGTTCACTTGCCTAAGAAAAGCCTATGAAACCTTATATACAATATCTTCTACACACTCCAACTATCTTACCTTCCATTACCAGTGTCTGTGTCTTTTTAATACTTAAATGAAAAATAAATATCAGAGAACAACTACTTTCTTTCCTAAGAATTCTCGAAATGACAAATTAATTCGCGAATTCTCATTTGTCAGGGAAAAAAATGTCCAGAAAACGAGATATCTCGAATACTGTAAAGTAAAAAACTCGAGAAATCACACTGGCTAATGTATAACTCTTTGAAGAGTTCTAAACGCATATCTTGGCTACATATCTAGAAATAATCTATTATTGTTTTATTTCAGTAAATAGTTAATGTTTTTGAAGAAAGTAGAGAAATTAATTGGAAGACTTGCTTTTTTTTTTTAAGTTACTTTCTAAAATAGTTTTAGAAGTTTATATTTACTGAATTATTTCCGTGTTGAGGTAGGCTTTAGCAAATTTACAGAAACAGTGATGACTTATATCTTTTTTTATCCATCTGTTTATTGCACTGATTAAGATTTTTTCTTTAATTTGTAACTTGTCATTTGAATAGAAGACATCTATTAATTTTTGAGAACTAAATCAACTAAATCTGAAATGTCATAAAATGAATTTCAAGATATTTGAGATTTCGTTTTCTTGCATTGCTGATCAGAGAAATAAAAACTGATTCTTGTTTATATTTCAGAAAAAAAAAAAGTTTACAGCTTGATTATTCAAAATGTCGAACTCAAACATGGCAATGGGTTATTACAATATTTATTGGCTTAAGTACTGCTAAGTTTTAAGGCAATTAAAATAATTGCTTACATTAATAAATGCAAACCTTGTTACAAGTGACTGTGATGTTGGTATGTCCGTTTAAAATGTAATAAATAATACTTCATATTATGAGAATTGAGTATGCAAACGAAGGCACAACGTTACTTGCTTACTCAATTCTTTGAATTATCGGACACGTTAAATTTCCTTTCATTTTAAATACTTCATATTACTTGAAAAATGTTTTATTCATGGACAGCTGTTTCGCATTTATTGGCGCACATCAGTCAGGACCAGTCATCTCTGAATACTCAGATCTGCGGAACAGTAGATTTCGATCGAGAAAAAATAATAGGATCTCAAGTATTTAAGGAAAATGCTGGAATACGAAATAGTTGTCTCACTTTTATAGTAAATTTTCTTTCTGTCTTCCCATTGCCATTTCTATAATAACATTTCTCTTTTCAATGATCCGTACTATAATTTTCAAGTTTATAGATTTCAATTTCTGAATTTTCAGTGTTAGGCCATTTTTTTAAAATACATTTTTTGAACAATTCCAGTTATGGAAGACACCGTAATATATAATAGTTTATTTGTATCTTCATAAATCAGATGTATTAAACGGTGATTTGAGTCTCAAATAATTGACGACATATTTCTTTGAATAGATTTAGTCTAAGTTTACTCTTTAAAGTAAATACCCATGTTCAAGAACGAAAACTACATATTAGGGGCAAAAAAAATATTTATTTTCATTTTATGGGCAAAAAATATGTATTTCCCATAAGATCTAAAGGCTGTGAAACTGACAATATTTTTTACTATTTGAATTTAAAAATTGAAATTTATTTAAATAAATATTTTCCACTTTATTAAAATTGTTTCAAGTTTGTTAAAGTTATTAATAAGTTATTTTATTAGTTCAAAAGTTAGTCTTCGGTAAAATGGTACAATAATCATTTGATCAAGGGAAATTGCTTCAGTTCCTTATTTGATTAAAAAAAAGGATGAGCTTTTTTTTTTTATTTTAAAGTCGTTCTCCATGGACATTCAATTCTTGCATTGATAACCGGGCATCGAACACAGCACCAACCAATTGGCTTTGAGGTTCTGCAGCAGCAAGGCACTGATCTCTTTGTCTTACTTCCCATAAAGACAAAGGAAAGATTTCATGACATAAATAAACTAGTAGCAATTATTTAATTCATATAAATAAGTTAGTAGAAATAATAACAGCTGTAGTTTCAGTGAATTCCTGGCAGTTGTAAATCCGTTGCAAAGTTGAAATCCAAGAGTTCGGTGGGAGTGAGAGCATTGCAAGAATGAGAAGTTGAATGTGGCTGTTCTTCTGAGTGGATTTCTCCCTCTGATTGGCAACGACCGTTGTTACTGCCACCGAAAGTAAAAGGCCAGGTCTGGAACGAAACAAGAACATAATAATTACTTGAACATTCTTTTAATAGAATTTTAGAAATGCAGTTGACAAGCATTTTTTTTATGGCTAAAGCAGTCATTGATTTCATACATGTCAGTTTATATTGCTTTTGTAACATGTATTACACTTGAAAGCTTCATTTTTAAAAGACATTTAGTAATTTTAACAATTTAAGTTCAAAAATCAAGTTTTCCTATTAAAAAAAAAAAAGATATATGTGATAATCGTGTTAAATGTAGGATAAAACAAGTGAATATAATTTTGTGCTAAAGTATAAATTTAAGGATACCATAATAACAAAATTTAAAAATAATAGACTAATAATAAAAAGAAGTATATTAACGAAAAGAAAAATAAAACAAAAGTTAGGAAAAAAAATAAAAAGAACGTTTGGAAAACAAGAAAAACAAAAAAACAAAAAAAAAAAATCCACATTCAGCAAAAAAGATTAAGAGAATGAAAAAAGAAATAGAAAAGACACGGATTCGAGCAGACCATCTTTAACATATGAATCCAAGACCTTACCGATCTCGTTACACCTGACAACTGAAATGAAATAGTTGCATTTCTGACATTTAAGCTAATAGCGGAAATTCAATGAAAACAATGCCAAATATCTCGAACATGGGGGGGGGGCTAAAATACCGCATTACTATGTTGTTTAGGCCTCTGAACACGATGATGAATTCCCTCTGTCGATCCGACCTTCTGTTCGGGAGTTATTAGGGATGGACAGACTCGGACGGACAGCACAAACACAATAGCTACCGATTTTTGTCGCTATCACAATAGCTCCCAAATGGTCGCTAACTAGGTTCTTGAAAGCACAACTGCTTCTTCGGAGTTCCTTGATTTCGTGTTTAGACAACTTTTTAAATAGCAAAGTACATTTGAGATTGATGAATACTGTAGTCAGCAGAGTAGTGACTTCACTAGAATATAAGTAATCAGCAGCGATCTTACTTCTGAAGGTTGGATAACCACAACTGAAGAGAGATAATAACCTAGGAACAGCTCTCTGAGAACTCACCCACCTCTTCGACTTAACGTACAGAGATTTTGCAGCTTTAGAGATTATTTTTTTTTCTCTTCTAACTTTCTTTTCATTGTTTCATTTTTTTTTTCTTAACTTTACAAAGAAATTAAGAAAAGCTTGTGTTGCTTTTTAAGTATATTTAAATTGATAGATTACAAAGTATAGAATGGTGTAGACAGTGTTGGAGCCAAATGGAAAAAACCAACAGGGATTTTGATTTTTTTTGACTGTTTATTTATTTTGAGAGGAAATGGGCAGCTCGTATTGTTGACTTGAGAATTCACATGAACCTGTGAGATTACATTTTGGTGTAAAGTCAGCTAAAAAAAAAAGATAGAACCCCAATCAACTCTCCTAAGGTCTCATTTCTAATGTCCAATTCATACGATTCTAGCTTTCGTCATTATTTTGATTATTGACACAATCATTTTGCTCATTGATTGTGTGTTTTATTTCTGTCATCATTTTCATCACCAGTTTCATCACTGAACAGTCGTTAGCTCTAAAATTCAGCGAATTTTCAATTAAAGTTCATTAGTCAGCGCCAGTTACAGCCGGCGAATCTATCACACACCAGTAAACAAAAGACGGCAATCAAACAGCCGGAGGCATTTTTGCCAACGATTTGATCGAATGCTAGATTATTATGAATTTGAGTGTCAGTCAGGAGATTATAAGATGAAATGAACCATGTTTTTACTGAAATAAATTCATTCTGTTCATCTGAATGTTCAGATATCTATTTCTTAAAAAGGTTTTTACATTACTTGTTGAAGCAACACCGCATTCTCAAAGGACTGAGATTATTTTGTCGCTTTTCGATCTTCCATCCACATGCAGTCCGCTTCCTTTTAAATAACAGAGATTTCTAGAACACAATGCACATGCAGTTTGGAACTGGTTGACGAATTCTGCTCTTTATTATTCTATGGAAATTGCATTGTATAAAAGCGGCTTTAACCCATAACGAAAATTGAAAGTCGGAAGTTTAAAATCTTGTTACTGTTTGGTTCTTCGTTTTAAAAGATTTTAAAAAACAAAACCAATCACATAAAATATTTCATCACATATCTGTGGGATTTGACAGAAGCACATTATTAAACAAGATGTCTGTTTCAGTGATCAAAACAATGATGAAAATTAGGATCATGTGATTTGGACATTGTGACATTGATTTTATTACAAAATACATAGAATTAATGAAAACGCTTCCAGAACAATAGTTGTTTCAGGTAAAGAAAAGTTAATAAGCTAAGGAAAGCTATCAAGCTCCTAAAGAATAGAACTGTACAAATTTTCTACATTCTAATCTTCGTTAGAGTATCTACGAAGTATCTACTTTAGCAAAATTGAAGTGACTGAAGGCACAGTGAGTTATTGAACCAAGAGACAAGACCGCATCGTCATTCTTTAAACTTATAAATTGCTTTGAATGGTAACATTTCTAAATTAATAATTTTATCTGCAATAAAAATCTTTAAAAAAACAACAACTTTATTTTGTGCTCTTCCACCCAGGTATATCATTTCATCCCTTTTTAGGACATTTAGTACGAAATACACCTACATTTTAACATTTCAAAATTTAGGGTGGTGCGCACCAAGATTTCGTTAACTTTGATGGATGTTAAGTCTAACATCAACTGGCATTTTCCGTGCACCAACATTCGTTAGGGGCTTAACAGTCGTTACATCGCTGATGAGTCGTCAAATTGTAACAGCTGTTAAACCTCTAACGAACGTTGGTGCACGGAAAATGCCAGTTGATGGTAGACTTGACAACTATACGAAAGCGTTAGCGAAAGCGTGGTGCACACTACCCTTAGTTATTGAAAAACAAAAGTGTTTAAGCCTTAGTTAAGTATCTATGACAGTTCAGGATAATAAAAAGTAATAATTGTTACTTTTGTTGTTCCTATTTTGTAATTTATTATATTTTTTTTTATCTGAAAACAGTGATTCTTCTTTCTTTACTAGGGTAAGTTCAGAAATAGCAATGTTTTTTATTCATATATCTGTTCAAAAAAATATAGTCTACATTATTAATATTATTATTTTTATTATTTATTCTATAAAAATTTAAACCTTCAATGCTGAAATAATTTTTTGGATCAAAAGTCTTTTTATTCTATTCATTACAACTTTTTTATATTTTTTTTTTTGTAGACTCTTAAAACAATCACACTTTTATTCTCTTTATCGGGTATAGGATAAACAGCTTAGAAGCTAATGCTCCAGTGATCATCATCCGAACCGAACCAAGTTGAGATCGGAGAACTAATCCGATGCTCGCCTGCCTTTAACCCTAGCTAATAAATCTGATGCCCATTGTTATAATCTCCTTGAAGCTAATATTCACTGTAGAAATTGAATCTTCAATTGGGATACATAAGTAATCTGGTTTTTTTTTCCCAACGGTCAAATATTTTTTTTTTGGTAATGCTGTATTCATTTTTAGTTGTCGTTGTTAACTAATTTGGTTATTCAATGTAATTTTTATTATAACTTTTCCCTCACTTAAAATTGTTGAGCTTCCCTGTACAGCTTCTTTGCTTTACAGAAAAGCATATTAAGTGGCTATTCCTCCTTTTTTGATGCTCAAATTCAAAAAGTGTTTCAGGAAAGTTCTTTATTTTTAACAGCATACTAATGAGGGGACTGTCAGGGAGTCAGGTCGTGGAGTTTGTTCATACTCACAGTACGAAGGTCATCCCTCGAATATCAAGTTTTAAATTTACAAACAAAATGAATAAAATTGGTATTATATTTTTAGCTAGTAATTTTTATTCGTATTCTGATTGTGAGTTTATTTAAAAAAAACTAAAAAACAAAAAAAATCTTTTTATAAGCAACTTCTTATGTTTACTTCTATCTTATCATGAAATTTACTTAAATCGAACCAAGACGAGAAATTTATTAGAAAGGAAAAAAAAAAAAGAAAAAGAAAAGAAACATCAAGAAATCTTTGCAATAAAATTCTAATATCTTAATTTTTAGTTCACCCTTTTTAGAGTTGGCCATATTCTATTCTGCCTCTGAAAATAGCTTCTAACCAAATTGTATTATATTTATCTGAATTGTAAATTAATAAATAGAATAGATTAAATTAAAAAAAAAAATATGACTAGAAATAGAAATTGAAAACGTTAGATAAATAAATTAAATACTAGTGTAACAAAGCGTTAAATTAAATATAATAATTAGGACATAAATTAAACTTGTTTCCTTTGCACATTAAATTGCTTTACAGTTTTAAATCCTTTGGCGGTGGTCAGGAAAAGGGATTTAAAGTTGTAAATTTTGCAGTTTATTTTTCCACTTTCGGAGATCCATAACCTTTTCACGCATTCTGAGTTTATCATCGAGGATAAGTCTTGCAGATGACGCCTAATAAGGCTGAAACAGCTGTCTCAGATTCCCGTCGATGATGGCTCCGAGCACAAATCCTAATTTTGTGCATTTTGATTTACGTTCATTAAGAATAATTTTTAATTAAATATTAGTGTAATAACAAAATAAAACACAAATAATAATTTAATTAAATAATAAAGGAGAATGGGCACAAATGTATGAGAACTTGCCCCACCCCTGTATAGTGATTAGATGTATAACTATAGAAAGATCTCATTACATAGAACATATGTTATTATTACGACTCGTCTCAATTATTAGCCCGTTCAGAGTTATATAATTCTAGATGGGACTATCTAGATGTCACATGCGCGCGCTCATTCAACTGAGACGATAGATAACTATATAATGATTATGTCATAATAATTATTTACATCTAATAAATGAAAATAATATTTACTGTTACTGAAAATAATTATTAAAAGTTCATTAAATAATAAATCCGGGAATTAAGATGTCAACCAGATAAGTCATCTCTAGAATTATATAACTCCGAACGGACTAATAATTGAGACGAGTGATTGCCTAGTGATCGTTATTTAGACATCAAAATAACTAAAATGAATCTACTTTTATTACCTTCTGTTTTTACTATTATAATTAATTTTAATAATTATTTCGCTTCACTTAATCAAAAATTAACATCCAGCAATTGTGGTTTTTATTAATATCGAAATGGAAAGTAACTGGAACTATTTTGTTTGTCTGTTATATCTTATTTGTGATCATACTTTAAATAGTTGAATTACTTAAAGCATTTAGTATTTAGCATCGTCTGTCACTGAGCAATTGAATCATAGCTCTGAAATGTTTAATTTATCGGAAGGTTTTGGATTTGTTTAAGTAGCATTTTTTTTTTCGTTCTGTCAGGTTCAATGGCAAGTCACGTCCTGACCTTTTTTGTTGACATACACTGTCCGGTCACTTTATTAGGAACACCTACCTAGAAGCATGTTGGACCTCCTTTAGCCCTCAAAACAGCCTGAATTCGTCAGGGTATTGATTCCACAAGATGCTGAAAACGTTGTTGAGGTATTTGTGTACCATGCAGACATGAGTCTGTCACGCAGTTCCTGAAGATTTGGTGGAGGTGTAGGCCTGGAACGAACAGCCCATTCCAGCTCATCCCACAAATTTTCAATCGGGCTGAGATCCGGGGACTGAGCGGGCCACTGCAGTAAGGAAAAGTCATCGTCATGTTTCTCAAACCATCCCATAGTGATGCGGGCTTTGTGCAACGGCGCATAATCCTGCTGGAAGTAGCATCTGTATGAGGATGAACTGTTAACATGTACGGTTGCACTTGGTCAGCTCGATGTTTAGATACGCTCTAGCATCCTGACGTGCCTCCAGAGGTGTCAATGGACCCAACGTGTGCCAGGAAAATATCCCCCACACCATGACACTGCCCCCATCGGCTTGAAGAGTTGTTGCGAGACACGTCCAGACATTCTTGCGCACAGCAGGGGTATACCTACAATACCTACAGCAGGGGTGGCCGGATAGTGTATATCTTGTAACAGATACTGAGGTGGTTTTTCCATTTTTAAAATCAATTACTTTAATTACTCCACAAATCTTAGATAGCTTAAATACTTGAATAGCTTTTCATTCGGAAAATTAGAATTAGATTTTAAGCTATCACCCAATAAAAGATGATAACAAGTTCGTCAAATCCTTTACTCTATGAGAAGGAACAATGAAGAGAATCTCCCCCCCCCCCCTTCCTTCCCTAAGATTTCTTTAAAATATAAACATGAGCAAGTAAAATCAATTAGTAATTTTTAGGGTTTTTTTTTCTTTTTGTTATCAAATCTTCCGAATAATAAAAAAAGTAAAAATAAAAATAAAAACTTGTGCGTTCTAAAAACAAATTTTCCAAAAGTTATTCACATAACCCTTTTCTTAGGCGGATTTTTCAGATCGCCACTGTGTGTTTTTTGGTTTTCGTTAGTCTTCTTTCCATATATTAGAAGTTTATTTCAGAACATTATCCCTCTTCCTTCCATGAGTTATTCCCGCAGCCTAAATCTGCCGTTTTGACTGAGCTGTGTAGTTCCTTGTCCAATATCCCATCTATGCCCAGGGTTTTACTTAGTGCATCTATTACTCTCTTGGTCACAATATTTTAGTGAATTATATTTTTTTTTTCCTTTCTTAGTACATTTTCTATGCATCAAAAGCAAGGTTATTTTTATTTGTTTATTTGATCTTTGTAATTATTTATCACTCTTGTACGGAATTAGAAAGATCACATTCATTAACCTGAAATAAAACTCAACAGATTATAGAGTTGTGACACATATAGAAACAAGACAGCCGGAAGAACAAACAGCTTTGAAAAAGACTGCATCATCTAGTGGTGGAGGCAGACAACCCCCCCCCCCCTATCAAATTGAGAACCCAGGTACCAAATGCAGTACCTTCCCTACGTTAAGGTCAAAATCATAGATTCTTAGCCAAAAATATCTCGAAAACACCATAGGATTTCATATTTGTCTCTGTTAAATATGCCACATACACAGTTATTAGCTTTATTTTTAAAGTAAATTTAATTAATTTAACATCAAGATCTACTTTTTTCATCTTAATTTCATTGTTTCTGTATCCTACACAATTACCTAAAATATTTACTTAAAAGGTAAAAATGCAGCTTAAATTGATTCTGGGAATTCTTAAGCTGATTACAATCTTAAAATTAACCATCTTTTTGTTTTACAATTTCTTTAATTTATTTAAGAATTTGAAAGTTTTCAATTATAAAATGGCACTAGAAACAAGTGCTTAGATTCAGTTATAATGGAAGCTCAAGTGTAATGTGATCATTAAGGAAGTCATGAATAAGATATTCTTACACATCAACCGTCAGTATCATATCCATTGTTCAACATCTGTAGGAGAACGTCTCGATTGATGATCAAGTACGGTAATGTACAGCCGCTCTGTGCAAACCTTGTAAATCAGAATAGTTCTACGCAGACGTTTAAATCACAAAAGTAGTTTATATAAAATGTAGGCTTAATTATATAGAAAAAAGTCTAGAAGTGATAAGCTAATTCTTATCATTTTTTTTTTCGGTTAAGATCTCAGCCCGTGCCCCTTTGACGGCCAGGCCCCGATGTTGAGGGACCATCGACACCCCCTTCCCTTGTGGGGTCCTGCGTGGAGGAATTTGAAGAGGCAGAGTCTGACTTAGACTTATTTTTTTTAAATAAATTAACTAAAATAATTATTTGTATCTGTACTGGGCTGATTCTCACAAAAGTTGACACATTGAAAAATGAAGAATTGAAAGTTGAAAATTGAAAGAAAAATTCTGAAAAATATTATCAAGTATTTGGATTAAATATTGATACTAAATCCAATTAATATTGTTTTGTTTGCAGCGATCTTTTCTAATAAATGATTTTTTTTTTTAAATTTCAGTGGAATTGAAGATGTCAAGATAATCATCCGCATAAAAAACATAATAAAAAAGGAAATGTAACGTTTATTTTATTAAAATTTAACATTTTAAATTTATAACATATCCACGTATGATACGAAATAGGGCTCTGGGAAGTACAGAACTTAATCAACTTCCTTATCATTTAAAGAAAATTTTGGAAAGTGTTGAATGCACGGTTATCGCAACGTGTTGGCATTTAGATCCTGATCATAAATGAATTGAAATCTTAGTAAAAATATACTTGAGTTTTTGGGTACTTGTTGAGTTTCAACAAGTCATTTAGTGCGACTTTACTTGTTGAAAGATAGCATTCTAACATTTCTATAATTTCACTGTTTAAATGTTGTTAAATGACATGTTCCTGTTTTGATAGGTTTCTTATCTGTTAAAGAACAGTATATTTCATTCAAGGCGTTAGATCTTCGTTATTACATTGTATTTTAGAAAATTTGTCTGATTGTCGGACTCTGATTATTTCAAAACTTTGAAACTTTTTCAGTATCAGAGGGCTTAATAACTTGATAGCACTGTGTCAATTCAACATAATGTTTGAGACCCGAATTATGTCATCATGTTAGTTAGAGAATAGGCAAAACTTTGTTTTTTCATTAAAGCATATTGTGAACTTCAATAATACTACTGGAAATGATATTACTCTGCCTCTTGATAGAAGTGCAATCAACGGGATTAAATGTATCAATAATTTGAGACCCTAAAAAATTTATAGGTACAGCTTTATTCCACGGAGGCCACGATTCCCAACGGAGACGCTGGAGATAAGGCTCCCGAGTTTTCAATAATCCGGGACCGAAATGAGGTCGGGTGGTCAGACAAACGTTCGCCCGCCTGGTAAACCCGGTACATTCTAGAAGGAGCTGTTTGGACCTAGGATCCGCCTGAAGGAGAATTCAGCGATTTCCGCCGGGATCGGTGGTTGAACCCCGCTCTTCCAATCTGCACGTTCCTCGTCATTTGTCTTCCGGGTCCACCTAATATGATTAACTTTTTTTGAAGATTACGTTTGTCATCCTGAACGCCTATTACATTTCATGACACAATAACAAAATTAAAAGAATAGGAATGACACTTCTTTCAGGAGGAATATTTAATGGATTTATTTTTAGTAGATTGACCTGCTTAAAGCTTTAGTTTAATTTAGTGTAGAATTTCTCTTTTTCTTTTTTTTAGACATATTTTTGTCATTGGCTTTACTTTTAGCTCTCTTTTTTAAAAAATTCATATCAACATTTACGCTAAATACTCTTATTAGTTAATTTTATTTTCCTAGTGATTGGATCATTATAAATAACTGGGTCAATATAAATAACTGATAGCATTACAGTTATTTGCTTGGATTAATTGCATAGAGGATGTAGCAAAGGACTTTTTTTATCTGAAGAGTTTTCCCCTCCGATTGATATCGCTAAAGTGTGGGGACCACATTTTTTTGAAGGTTGGCCTTATTTCCACCCTTTACCTTTCAAAATTATAAAATCCAAAATAACATAAAAGAAATTTCAGAAATGTTGGATATAAAAATCTTAACCTCGTTGTTGTCATCTAATGCTTCTTTTTCTACCGAGACAATGATCTATTTTCAATTGACATTTACGAGAAGAAAGTGAAGCAGGACATTTTGTTAGAGATGGATGGCCCCTCAATCATAAATTATTTGGTCCTACCAAAATACATTCATTGAGATGCAGTTATCAGTTTCAATTCCAGTATTATGATTCTTATTTTTTATTTTGTTAAAAACAAAATTTATTTTCCAAAACTACAGTTATCGATCTGGCAGAATAATGATTTTTTCAGTGATTTTTTAAACTAAATTATTGCTAGCATTTCAAATTTACTGGCAAATTTATAGTTAACCGTTTTAGTTATTACAATTTAACAGCAAATAATAATTTGAAATCCAACGTCAAATAACAACCAAGAATTTAAATTATCAAGTTTGCTGTAATTGCCACTAATAATACTGTTGGTGCTTTCTGCAAAGAGCCTTTCCTTCTGTCGATAAATAACACGAATTACGCTTTGTTAAAGTGATGCGAAATATCTGGTATTACCCATTTCATGTAAGATTTTAATGATTTCATTTAATTTTCAGCAAAAATTTGAAAGTAAATATCCTGCGGATATGACATGAATACGGAGGAGCACATTTCCTGTGTTTTGTTTCCACATTTTTGATGAAAAAAAAACAAAACAAAGAGAACAAGAAAAAAAAAAAAAAAGCTGCAACATTTTAAGGACGATTGTAAAGTAATTTTATAACTTTTTCCATTAATTTCCTGTTTTGATATTGCATTATATTTTTATTTATTTACTTTATTCCTTCTTCTCTGGAACTTATTTTGTTTCTTTTGCTTTTCTCTTCCATTCTTTACTTTGATTTGTTGATTTTTTTTTTTCTTTTATTTATTTGGATTCGCTTTTTCGTCGATTTGCCTATGACAGCAGCTGCAGCCACACGGCCATTGTTTGTGTAGAGCTTCCGCGACAGTGATGAGCACCACCTTGAGTCTGATCCGAAAATATTTCTCCACTTAGCAACGTTGGCAAACGAAACAGAAACACAAACAAAGATGCCGACGACATTTCCTTTAAAGCACCCTTCGAACCATAGCTTATCCATTTCTCAATCGGATTCCTCGGCTTAAATTATTCCATCAACTTTGGTTGACGACCACCAGTCTAGGCCTCAAATAATCACCGTCGGAATGCAATTATGGTTATGGCTTTATGCTTACTGTGTGTTCTTATTAAGAATCTACTGATGTCTTTCTTAATCTAAACAGTGAATCAAGGAAGCCTTTATTTCTATTCGTACGATTATATTCTTATTACTGTAGAACATTTATAATTGTTCGGAGGAAATTTTATTTTTGCTTGTTATTTTTTTTCCCTCTTACAATTTTTTTTAAGAGAAGTTGACGAGAATGCTCAAGGCCCCTCCTGCTTCTTATAAATAACAGAGTTGTGACGTATACGTTTTCAAAATATTTAAATTTTTAAGTGAATTTAGGCGTATCATTGCTTTTGATTAACTCCGTGGCTATCTGCCAACAGATTTTCAATGAATTTGTTGATTTCCATTTTTGAATGTCTGTCATTATAACATTAATCTCAGTTATGAATAGTTACAATTCTTTAATAATTAAAATTGCAATAAGCTATTTAATGAGAACTCAAAATTTAAGTAAGAACTTTCTGAAATGTTTGCTAACTGAAGCCCAGTTAAACATGAATTCTATCAATTTTGACCTGTTATTACTTCATTTATAAGTTTTTAAAACCGAATTTCTAAAAAGTATTTATTGACAATCCGTTTTTTGATTGAAATTTATTTTCTAAACAAATTGAAAATAATGATGAAATGTTGTCATGCATTTAAAAAAAAAATGTATTATTTTTTCTACATTTGTATGATCATTATTTTTAAATAAGTAATTAACTATTGAAGTAAAAAAAAAAAAAAAAATAACAATAAACATTTTTTTTTTCTTTTCTAAAACGCCTAAAATGTAACGATAGTTATTTATAAAACACTGTGAAAAGATTGTGAAGTTTATGGGAAGTTTGAAGTTTGAATTAATTAATTGTAATTTTTGGCTTCCAAAATGCGGCACCTAAATTATGATAAGATAATAAATTGAAATTTATCGCGGTTCTCAAAGCAATTTCAAAGCATGAGACAAATGATCTAATGATTGATGCAAAGATGTTAAATGGGTCCAATATATAGGGGCCAACAAGAGTAATTTATTGTTTTTACGCATTCTCATGCAATAGGTGTCCTTATATAGATATAGATAGACTTTGTTCATATAGCCTCTTTCCCGCTAACTGATTGTCATGCAACTTGGCTTGCATCTTGAAAATTAATTGATGAATATATATTTCCATCGATATAAGGTGAAAAGTATGGTATCTTTGGTACTGTTTGAAAATCTTTTTTCCAGGCAATATCTGAATCGCAAATGGTTGGATTTTCTTGAGGTTTGAGTTCAAAACTAAAAACCTTTGAAACCAAACATAAAGTTCATAAAATAATAAACAAGCAACAAAATTGAACTTTAATTAAAGCTACTAATCCATATTTCTTCTTTAAATCTCTTCCATAATTAAAATAAAAACTACTAACACTCTCGAAACATTAAAAAATTATATTTTTAATGCCAACGAATTTTCGAAAGCATATTTACTTGCTTTCTTCTTCAAGTTTGTTTGATAACAATATGATTTCAGGTGAACTTACATTGCTTATTTAAGTATCAACAATCACAATAATGCAATAACATCTACATTCTCACGTTAATATTACAATAATTGATAATTTACGTTCCATAGAATTTCTTAATTATTACAGATTTGTTATTAATATTACAATAATTGATAATTTACATTTCATTGAATTCCTTAATTATTACAGATTTTTGGTTTCCTTTGAAGCATTTTTTTACCATTTCATTGGCTAAATTTACAAATATACTCTCTACTTCTAAGCCACTACTTTTATTGAAATTTAAGTTCTTGGTATTTCTTATTATGAAGCTCTCCAATATTTTCCTAGTTTTACTATCCTTTTCTAACATTAAAATTTTGACCTCATCGTTAATCCAGTGGCCTGTTCGAGAACAATGATTAGCTACATCAGACTTGTAGTCTAATTTATTTTTAATACAGTAAATGTGTTCTTTTGCTCGTTCAAGGGTCGTTCTTTTACTCTCGCCAATATAAATTTTACGGCAATTTAGACATTCTAATTGATAAATTAATCCCATGTTTGCATTTTGACTATTTTCATTTATTTTATGGCATAAGATATTTTTCAATTTGTTCTGATATTCAAATGTTACATTTATTCCATGTCTTTTGCAAATTTTCTTTAATTCCCAACTGTTGTTGTTTAAATATGGGATTATTATTCTACTTTTATCATCATATTTCCCTATTTCTTTAATTTTAATTTTATTGTAATCATTTAATGAAATTTTAAAAGATGCATGTAAAACTCCCATGTTAGAAGGTAGAGTTAAAATACACAAAATCAACAACCCTGTTAGACCGTTAATCAACGCATACGGTAGTCCTGTACATAACGTAGCAAGATTTTTAACAGAATTGTGAACAAGTTCAAATTACCAAGAGAAGATATTATAATTAGAAACACTAAAGATTTGGAAATGAAATTACAGCATTTGTATTTCAAAAATAAGAAAAAATTTTATCTTTATTCCCTAGACATTGACAACATGTATTCAAATATTCCTGTCCAAGAAACTTTGCAAATTGTGGAAAAACTGGCATATGAGAATAATGAAAAATTATTGAATCTAAATTTAAACAACATTGAATTTATGAATTGGATTAGACTTATTACTAGTAACACATATTTTCAACACAAGAAGAAAATCTACAACCAAATCAAAGGTTTTCCAATGGGTTCACCCATATCGGGTAGCCTTTGTAATATTTTTATGAATTTTTTTGAAAATGAGATATTAAAGGAATCAAAATTTAATTTTGAATACTATAGATATGCAGACGATATATTGGTCATATGGTATGGAACAAAAAGGCAATTTCAAAATTTTTTTAACTTTATAAACAAAAAGAATGTTGACATAAAATTTAAATTAGAAGAAGAAAAAGATGAAAGATTAACCTTTTTAGATGTATGTCTAATAAAAAAGAATATTAGTAATTTATATGTTAAACATCATCGGAAAGAATTCCAGAGCGATCATATTTTAAATTTTAAGTCTAGCCATAGCTTTATAATTAAAAAGAATATTGTAGAAAATTACATTTATAGATTAGACAGAAATTCCAGCCAAAATTTAGATTTTGAAAATGAAATAAGAAATATGAAAGACATATTGAAGAAAAATGATTACGAAGATAAGTTTGTCAATAAAGTAATAAATGATTACAATAAAATTAAAATTAAAGAAATAGGGAAATATGATGATAAAAGTAGAATAATAATCCCATATTTAAACAACAACAGTTGGGAATTAAAGAAAATTTGCAAAAGACATGGAATAAATGTAACATTTGAATATCAGAACAAATTGAAAAATATCTTATGCCATAAAATAAATGAAAATAGTCAAAATGCAAACATGGGATTAATTTATCAATTAGAATGTCTAAATTGCCGTAAAATTTATATTGGCGAGAGTAAAAGAACGACCCTTGAACGAGCAAAAGAACACATTTACTGTATTAAAAATAAATTAGACTACAAGTCTGATGTAGCTAATCATTGTTCTCGAACAGGCCACTGGATTAACGATGAGGTCAAAATTTTAATGTTAGAAAAGGATAGTAAAACTAGGAAAATATTGGAGAGCTTCATAATAAGAAATACCAAGAACTTAAATTTCAATAAAAGTAGTGGCTTAGAAGTAGAGAGTATATTTGTAAATTTAGCCAATGAAATGGTAAAAAAATGCTTCAAAGGAAACCAAAAATCTGTAATAATTAAGGAATTCAATGAAATGTAAATTATCAATTATTGTAATATTAATAACAAATCTGTAATAATTAAGAAATTCTATGGAACGTAAATTATCAATTATTGTAATATTAACGTGAGAATGTAGATGTTATTGCATTATTGTGATTGTTGATACTTAAATAAGCAATGTAAGTTCACCTGAAATCATATTGTTATCAAACAAACTTGAAGAAGAAAGCAAGTAAATATGCTTTCGAAAATTCGTTGGCATTAAAAATATAATTTTTTAATGTTTCGAGAGTGTTAGTAGTTTTTATTTTAATTAAAGCTGCTTATTTGAAGAGTTTTCAACTCATACAAACGAAAACTGTTTCTCATTATTTTGTAACGAGGTTTCGGAGAAGTGTAAACACTCCCAGATCATCTTCTATCATCTTCTGAGTAAAAATATCAATAGTGATCTGGTAACGAAGCTACGGAACCAAAATAATTAGAGTTCATTTCATTGAAGACGTAGGTTTGATTAAATGATTTAAACCAAGTCATGTAATTCTTTAGGAAGTTTCCGTATATGTATAAGAAACATGATAGTCAACAGTAAAAGATAATGTTTGTAATGGGAGGACTTTACTTGTGTGGCTACTGGTTTCTCAGTAATTTCTTCGAATATTGTCCAAGTTCGGTCTTTTTCTTTGTTCCGGTCGTTTAAGCTTATTATTTCTTGGATTGTTTTTCTTGCAAACGAAACTTACAATTGTTTGCTTACCTTTTACCCCACTAGCAAGAAAGAAATTATATCCCCTCACACAATCCCCTTCTCTCCCACAATCAACCCACGTTTTTATGAGGGTGGGAAACATATCCCTTCAACGTTCCCTTCCATTTTGAAAATCATTGCCCCTTTTATGTTAATGGGTAATGAATTGACATCCGCTGAAATACACAAATGTCTTATTTTCTTTGGTGGAAGCGCTTAAATCCTTAGTTAACGTATTTTACAGTAGTGGTCGTTATCCTGTATCAGAAAATCATCAACAGCCGATGGCCAAACTTCACATTGTAATGTGATTACAATAAAACCTATGATTATACTTAGCTATTCATCACAGAAACTAATATTTTTGGTAGGTTCAAATCGACCAATAAGAGCAGCCCATCGATTTTGTTTGCAAATTAGATGTAAGTAGTACGTCAACACTACACCAAGTAAACTACAACGAGATTTTTAGTCACTTTTCTAAATAAAACATTTCATTATCTGACTTTTATGGTATTTAATTGTATTTCTAGAGGAGCTAATGTTTAACGGCAATCCACAACGCAGAACAATTTTATACTATAGCGAGTTTTATTTCTAGCTGTAGAAATCGTCCTGTCTCTTGTATTTCTTTTATCGTTTATCGAAAAGATAAAAATGTGTTTTGTTAATAATG
This sequence comes from Thereuonema tuberculata, assembly GCA_023159025.1. Lineage (NCBI taxonomy): Eukaryota > Metazoa > Arthropoda > Chilopoda > Scutigeromorpha > Scutigeridae > Thereuonema > Thereuonema tuberculata. Next base: position 107,114,559 of record JAFIDM010000001.1, read on the forward strand.
ATTACAAACACATTAGTGAAAAAAAATGTTTCGTTGGTGATTGATTATCATAATGATTAATTTATTAGATGTTAACTTACTAAATTAGGCCAATCAAGATTAGGAAAATTCTTTACTTCACTATTGAACATTAGATAAAGTAAAAAAAAAAAACTTCATTTCTGTACGATTTTTTTGCGACTTTTAAAATTCTGCTTTCGGGGATATACAATGCTAAAAATTGAATTTCTGATTAAGAATGTTTTCTGAGCTACAGAAACATTATACTTGGTTTTTAAGTTTTCACATTAAGCTTTGAAGAACAGCAGGAACTCTATATAATTTGGTGTGGACAAAATAAATGGTATCCAATTTACAAGAAAAGTACCAAAAGTTACTGTTCATCTGCATAAAGCAGAAAAAGCGGTTAAGTGGTACCTTGAAGTCTAAATCTGAGGTATTCATTTCTTGGTTAATTTCGCAGATCTGAATTTATTAACATCAACCCCTTAAACTACAGACTTAACTTTAATTCTTTGATGATAATATTCTGTTATTGTAGCATTGATGACTGATGGTTAATTGATCTCGAAGTATTAACTAATGTTTATAGATTTCTTGAAATTTAAGTTTAAATAAAGAAATTTAAGTCAGTTAGAATTAAGATTAAATTTATGAAAGATAGAAATGTTATGTCTAATTCTTCGATTTGAAAATCATAGTTTTACATAAGTTTGGAATTTAATAAATAAATAAATAAATAAATGAATAACGTAAATGCTGCTTCGTGGTAGGCTACAGATGACAAAATTTACAGCAATCAATTAACCAAAACAAGGAAAATGCTCCAATTTCGCTAATATAATATTTTTCGCATGGAACTGTAAAGATTTGTTTTTTTATTTCGGACTGAAATTATTTCCTCCTCAGAAGTTTATAAATGGTGTCATTCAGAAAAAGCTTCCTGACTATTTGCACTCATTAGAATTGGATAAGACAGTGGCTCCTCCTAGGTATTAGTAGAGCATTAAAAGTTAAAATGCTCACTGTAAACCAATGCTCATTAAAAACTAGAATTACATCTCAGACCTTTGCCTTCAAGATGAAAAATAGTAAAATTACTTCGTACGCTTCATCTTTTACAGGAAAACTGCTTTCATTTGCTGAACTGTTTTCGTAAATTTACGATTGTGTTTTTTTAATTGGGGCAGTGATGTCTGCTGAGGGTCAGTTGTGGTCACATGAGGGTAGTCGGTATTGCATTTCTTCGCTCCGGGTCGTCCATTAGCGCGTGCACAGAAACAAACAGTTTCGTCCACTACACCCTCACGTCACATCGCGTCACTCGAGGTCGGAGGTCAAGGTGGAACCCTCGAAATCCCTTTCACACCCAGAGACTTTCATTTTTGTGTAGCAGGGAATAACAATTTGTTATAAGATGAAAAGATTTTACAATATTTGACTCATTAAAAATATTTTTCCTAGCAAACGTTTATTAAGAAACAAACCCTAATAAGCTTTTGATAGGAAGTTTATTTTTAAGAGGAGATTAATCTCTCCTTAAAAACAACAAAAAACTTTCACTAATGTAAATTGTTTCGTTACAAAACTGGTTCAGCTGTTTATTCTTTTTGATAAAAAAATCTGAATCGATCATAAAACTTCTCCAAATTTTTGATGAAAGTTTTATTGTGCTAAAAGGGGTTGTTTCCCCATCCCTCCCTCCGAGGTGAAAGAAATTGAGCTTTTAGCTCTATAGTAGTCAATATTTTGAAATTGTAATTGTCTAGATATCTACTCTTGAGTTTTAGTTTTCGTAGAAAATAAAAAGTATTTCAAAAATGTTAGGACTCATTTCATGATGTAAACGACGCTGTAAACGTAAAAAATTTCTTTACTTCATATTCTTTTCTTTACCAAGATTAGATATTAGATTAGATTAGATATCTAATATTGATTAAATTCAGGCCACCATATACAGTTCTAATTTAAATAACATAAATAAAAGTACAATAAAATGCAAGCACTTTCAAGATGGTCTACATCTTATTTTCAAGAGGAATAATGAAAAACATGTTACATGTTTTAACATGTTTTTCATTATTCCGCTTGAAAATGAGATGTATACCATCTTGAAAGTCTTGCATTTAATTGTACTTTTATTTATGTTTTTAAATTAGAACTGTGTATGATGGCCTGAATTTACTCTTTTCATATTAAGAAACACACATAAAATATTTTTTAAATTAATATTTAACAATTTTTTTTTTTTAAATTGAGATTATTTAAGAGCTGAACAACGTTCTTACGATCAAGAAGTTTATTAAGGTACGCGGAATGATACGTATTACTGCCCAGATTTCTGACTGTGACGCTTTCATCCAGTTGTAACATAAAATAATCACATTAGAGTAATCACATCAGTGCCATCTTCGTTGATAAGGTAGATATTAGAAACACCTTATTAAACAACATGACATCATAATGGGTGGATATCAAGGTCTGAAAGAGGAGGCAAGAAATAGAACAACTTGGAGGAAGAGACATTGCTGACCTTATTTGCTGCTTGCCATTGGACCTGTCTACGACAGAACACTGATGATGATGATCATAATGGAATTTCAGCTTGTTTAGTTTATTTAAATTTAATTAATTTGATGAAAATATTTGAATCGAATAACTGGAATACAAAAAAAAAAATTCATCACCGACTGCCCCATTGGTGAAATAACTTCCTTCTCGATACAAACAAAATGAGATCAATTTAAAATATAAGCTCAACAGCTTTGTTGATGTCCTTCCGTCGCCAAGAGATTCTTTGGTCAAGAATTTAACGTCGTAATCGACAGAAAGAATTATTTTAAGTTGTTTCTTTTCGTAAAGGTCAATGGAGCATTTCTTTTCCAGTTCAATAAGTCAAATAGCCAAGATATATTAATAAATTGGAATCGATAACTTTATATCTGAGATTATTAAAAACATTCTTAATATCAACGACAATCTTTTAACATAAATTAGATGGTTTTTTTTTTTTATTTTTAAAGCAAAATTTACACGATTTTCTTAATTATTCAGATAAAATTTGTTAGGAGTTAATCTGAAAATTACTTTTTGAAAGATGAATATTGATATTTTCAGGTATTAATCTTTTTTAAATCTTTATTTTCTACGTATGTGACTCATCTACTTTCTTTTACGAGGTTTGAGATAGGGCCTATCTTATTAATCAAGAATGTGTGTAATTTAAAAAGTAAAAATAATAAAGACTTATTTTTGATCATAACAACTCAACGATATGTGATACCATTTCTGTGCGTCTTCGTTGTTATATTATAGATGTTTATCTCGTTTCACAATTTAAGTTTGATGAAGTTTTAACATTGCTAAAGCTTAAAATTCGGTGGAGTTGTCTCCTTCGTGAAGGTGGACTTCGCGGTGTACTTTTTATTTTTTTATCACACGGGATTGGTTTTATTCCCCGGGAAAATGAATATAAGAAATACATCGTATTTTTCGTAAAGAAAATCTTATTGTTTTATTTCTAAATATATATAGTTCTAAATAACAATGAGACCAAATTGTTTACTAAGTGACATAGTGGAACAGAATGTTTCACGATCTTTGGCGATCATCAGCCAGGAGCAGTCACCAGTAAAACAACAAGATCTCCGTACTGAAGCTAATACGAATGATCATCGGAAGCGCAATGAAACAGCTGTTCCAAGATGTCACTTGGTAAACAATTTGGTCTCACCCGTTTATGTTTATTAATAATTCAAATGCGCAGTTTGAATTTTTATGCTTTAAAAAAATTCATTGAGGCCGGCGAACGGCTGGCACATGAATTTTCTCACTGATTTTACATTAGTGAGTTTTTATTATTCATTCTTTCTTTTGAGGTACCACTGCGCTTCCGATGATCATACATATACTTCTCTTCATTTAAAAAATTATTTTATCAGCAATATTTAATTGGTGTATATTTTTTTAATAAAACTTCATTTTCAACTTCTTTAAGATTAAAATACGAACTTAAACAGTTTTATCTCAAAACAATAATTACTTTAAAAGATGAATCGAGTTTTACTTCTCATCTATTTGTAACCTGTAATTCTAAATAAAACTAAAATATTTCTGTAAAACTCACCCTCTATAAGTTTAAACCATTTTAAATATACCTACATCTCTTTTCATTTAAAGAGAGGTTTACGAAAAGAATCAAAAGCTTCTGCGTGAGAAATACTGCTGATAAACTATTTTTTTTAAATGAAGAGAAGTGTAGATATTAAAAAAAAAAAATGATTTTTTTACGAAAATGTATTTTCTATAAATTAAGTAAAAAAGTGAAGTTTTTTTGAAAGTCAGGTTAGATGTCCTTACTTTTTCCGATCTGAATTCTTAACTAATCATGATTTTTTCTCGAAAAAGCTAAATTTTTCAATTAAAAATTTAGTCGAAGAGTAACGTAGAATAATCTAAAAAAGGCTTTAAGTTTACTGTCAAAATTGTTTAAATGCGTTACATTATTTCTAAATGATAGAAATCCGATTTGGTAGCACTGTGGTTATTTAATCATCTCTTCAGAAAGATAGAAATACGATACTGTTCTATGTCTGTTTCTCCCCATCACAGTGTTTTTGTTTTTGTTGCTTAAGAGTAAGTTGTTCTGAACAGCATCATGAAATAATGTGATCTCATGAATTTGTCTTTTAAGAATGCTAATAAAAAATAATAAAAAAAAAAACCAGAAAGCTTATTTCAAAATTAAAAAAACACTGCCTGTGAATATTATAAATTGTGGAAAAATTCAAAAGCATTAGGGATTTAGACTTCAAAACAAATTATCCTATTCTATTTTTTTTTTTACATTTTTTCTTTATTGTTTTGTGAAATAAAGTAGCATCAATTTGTGCTTTCAAAACATTTGAGTACTGATGTGTTTTAACTTAGGAAATCTTACCAATGAAGAATGATAATTACAAGTCTCTCTTCTATTAACCATGTATTATTAGCAAGTTGATTTCTTACCAGATTAATCGGATGGATTGACGATTCTTCGGGTTCCTCCATGAGGATCTGTCGTAAGTGAGCAATGTAAGACGCAGCCAGCCGTAAGGTGTCCAACTTGGATAATTTGGTGTCTGCGGGGACCCAGGGAAGGGTTGTTTTCAGCCGCGAGAACGCTTTGCTGAGTACTCGCATCCTCGCTCTCTCACGGGCATTGGCAGCGTTCCTTTGAACGGGTTTATCTTTGAGACTTCCTCCTCGTTGTCCATTACACGGAGGATCTTTGCGTCGCCTCGCCATCACATCTGAAACCACAAAAAATCACATACTGAGAATTCGTTAAAAATAATATCATATTCTAAAAGAATCAGAATATAATAATTCTAAGCTTCATTTCTTCGTAATTTAATGTATTTTATCCATTTAAAGATAGAATGGAGAAAAGAGATTCAAGTGAATCAAGTTTATAATATTATAGGATCCTTTTCTCATTAATAATTGAACGTTTATCTATATATATACATTTCGTTTTGTAAAGTCACTCTTAAAAGAAAATATAATTGATTTCATATTTGGAATGCAATGTTATTATAAGCTTATTATGCATTAGTTGAAAAGAATAACAAATAATATTTACGATTAATGAAAACTTTCAAAGTTTTGTATGCTATTTTTTTATCAAGCATTATCTGAGACTAAAGAAATTATAGTGGATTAATTAATTTATTAAATTGGGTCTCTTTTTTTTCCTTTCGATAAAAAAATGATATTTGCAGCTCTTTCATGTTTTTTTTTTTTTTTTTTTTTTTTCCAGTATTAGAATGCTAATAAAATTTTTAATATGTAATGACGTCACATCAATGAAGACTTAAGGACTTGGAAACAAGACGTATTTTCTTAATTTAAATTTGTTTCATTATTTTGCAAATGACCGTTTTAGATACAATTACGACAGATGAAAACAGACAAAAAAACTTCTTCACTGAGAAAATAAAAACAGCACTGAGTTAATAATTCAATATATTTTTTTAAACTTAGGAAATTCTGAAATGAACTGAACCAAAAATGCAAATTTATCGATTAATAAAATTTTCAAAAAATAAACGATTCTAAACCTCTAAAAGAAAAAAAATGAAAATTTGTGTATTATAGAAGTTTGTTCTTTGCTTTGTATATCTTATATTAGCCATTCCCATTTGATGATAATCAACAATCATGAAAGAGCTTTTTTTTTTTCCCTTGGGAATACAAATTCTTATTATTTGCTCCAAAAATTTAAGGATTTGTTTTTAAATGGATTATTTTTTAATCAATCATCAATTTCAGTAAATTCTTCTTTAAAGTATTTATTTACTCTTCTTTATTCTGCTTTTTGAAACCTTTTTTTTTCAGTCAATTTCCAACAAATTGCTATCTCATATTAAAATGTATTATAGTATTATTTTTTGTTTTAACTTTTCTTACTTAATTCATTTCTATGTTTTTATAATGTTTAGATCAGTTGCGTTTTGTAGGATAGTTTTTTTTTATAAATTATCTTTCCATTTATCTTCTTGATAAATCGTATATTCCGTACTATTTGTATTTCTTTTATTTATTATTTCAGTTATACTGTTTCTGATTTCAGTTTTGTTAACGGCAATCCGTTTGAACTATCAGGAAATACTTCATAATAAAAGGAACCTAAATTATTATCCGTGAATTTTAGAGTTTCTGATAAACTACACAATAATATTGGATGACGTAAGCATCTATAATTCTTTGTTCCTTATTTTCTTTAAATATTTCAGCTTTTTAATTTAATACCGGTAGTTGTTTTTTTCAGTCTTTATAAGTGTAAACACCCACACAAAATCATGCTAAATTTAAAGTTCATTCCATGAAAGCATTTGAAACCGTAAGAAGATTACTATTTATTAGAATAGCTATTTTCTTTAAATTTACCTACATGATTTTTAACCTTTTTTTTTTTTTTTTGAGAAATACAATTAAATATTAATTTTTTGAACATTATTGTTTACAGAAAATCGCAAACTAAACCTTTTAAGTAAGTTGAAAACTTTTTATTTGTATTTTTTTTAATTAATGCTTTGTAGATTTTCTTTAGCTCAATTTTTCATGACAAAACAGTAACGTATTATTGATTTATTCTCAGTATTTCAAGTTGCTTCTTTAAAAGTAAATAGAAATATGAAAATTTACTTTCTTAAAAAAAAAAAAAGGCTGGCAAAATAAATGTATTTGAATAAAGATGAAATTTTAGCTTATATTTTTTAAAATAAAAAATGAAAACCATTACCAAATATGGTGATTTCGAAGAATTTTAATTTAAAATGCCTTTCAAAAAAATCCAAATTTTAGCGTTTTGAATTTTATCGTATCGACATTCCTTTGATCTTTCTCCGAAATTTAAAATATTTCAAACAAAATGAGACACAAATGATATTAATTTCAGTTTTGATAAATCGAAATATTTTTGAGTATTTTTCTTTAATAGACTATAATCAGCTTCGGTTTCTTGATTGTTTGTGAGCCATCGTTAAGAATACTTCACATTACTTCAGTTTTTTTCGAATTTTTATTTCTTGAATTTTTGTTTCTGTTTCAATAATAATCAAACACTTTTTTTAATAACTTAACTTCATCAATTAACTTTATTAAGTTTTAAGTCAATTTTTTTCCCTGCTTTCCCATATTTCATTTTTCAGTAACTTTATAGAAAGTAAAGATATCAAACAATGACAGATTTCAAATTAACAATAATAATAATTTTAAAAGATTTTATCTTAAGAGAATCTCGATTATAAGTAAAAAATCAAATTCTAGCATTTCTCAATTTGGGTAATAAATGGAAAACCAAGATGTGATGGAGAGATAACGAAAAGCATCACTAGATTCAAAATTAACAAAGATGTACAACGAATTTTACTGAATTTCAAAATTTGCACGAAATATATTTTTTTTAAGAAGAAGAAGAAGAAACAGAAGAAGCTTCAAAAGTAGCAAATTGAAGTTATAAATTCAATAGCAAATAGTAATATTTTTTTTTTCTAAATTTAAAAATTAATATAATAATAAATCCAGATAAAAGCTATCGTACCTGTTATTTTGTGATGATGCTATCCACGCTGGGTTCGATGCCTCAATGTTGTGTCTGGAGTTCGATTTGTCCTTCTGTAGAAACGCAGAGGAGGGGAAGGGTGTTGACACCGCCCCTGCGGCTCCACCAATGGATTAAGCGAAACACGAAACCGACGACCAATTACAGAGCTCCTTTCTTATTTACGGTTTCAACAGCAGAATTTACACTTCTGACAAGGAAGAAGGTTTTACGAATAAGATGAGAAATTATCAATGCTACATTTTAAATACAAAGAATAAACAAGAACTTACTTAATACCTTATCAGAATCAGCTAATCTTTATTCTTTCTTAAATCTGGAATATTTTTCGGAAAAATTTCTTTTAAGCAGAATTATTATTATTATTATTATTATTATTATTCAGCAATAAATAATATCCAATAAATAGTAGTTTTCTGTTTTTTCTCAGTAGGCTAATAGAAAAGGCTCTAATTTTCTATTAGAGCCTTTTCTAACATTTGAAAAACATATATAAGTTATTAACCCTTCTTTAACGTGCGGAGTGAACTATCTAGGAACACAATTGACACGCACGATTTACGCAAAGGATTCGCACCCCGAGCTGTCATCGTGAAGAGACTGGGACGGACCGTTTCGCACTTATTAGTGCTCATCAGCCAGCCAAACTCCACCGATAACATGCTCAGGAGGTGCGAAACTACTAGCTATCCAGGCTCTTGCTCCCAAGAGCGGGACCTCTCACCAAAGAAATACAAAACAAAAATTAATAAAATGAGAAAATACAGTACTTCCTTGGCCTGCAACTCGCAAAGCACAAAAGGAATTTAATAGCAGCATTAAATTCCTTTTGTGCTTTGCGAGTTGCAGGCCAAGGAAGTATTGTATTTTCTCATTTTATTAATTTTTGTTTTGTATTTCTTTGGGGAGAGGTCCCGCTCTTGGGAGCAAGAGCCGGGATACCTAGAGTTTCGCACCTCCTGAGCATGTTATCGGTGGAGTTTGGCTGGCTGATGAGCACTAATGAGTGCGAAACGGTCCGTCCCAGTCTCTTCATGATGACAGCTCGGGGTGCGAATCCTTTGCGTAAATTGTGCGTGTCAATTGTGTTCCTAAACATATATAAGTTATTTTTCCTCATTTTAAGAGATAGAGTTCAAAATGTAACTCCATAATTTCTTCTGTGTTTTCAAACGAAATAGAAAGATATGTTTTGTTATTAGAGTAACAAAGTAAAAATTAAAAAAAAATCAGATTTCAAGATAACGTAACTCCAAGTTATTATTGCATGGCACTTTCAGAGTCAATTTCATAGCATGTATTTATTCCTACTGCTAAAATACAGATTCCTATGTTAAAAACTATATTCCTATCGCCTTGTAAGCTGAGAAGTATTGAAAATTTCTGTCTGCAGCTATTTCGAGCGATATTATCCTTGTTCTTATGGATAAGTCTTCAGAAGGTTAAATTGATTTTTCGGGAACTTGTTTCAAGTAATGATTCGATTTATCTAAATTAACACATTTACTTTTATATATAAGTGTTCCTTACCTCCTTTGTAGGTCTTTTCTCCTACAATATTTATTGTAACAAAAGATCTTCGACATCTCATAACTAAATGTAAAAAGCAGAATTAAGATTAGCTGCTTCTGATAAGATATTAAGTAAGTTCTTGTTTATTTAAATGTGAAATATTACATTTAGTTATGAGATGTCGAAGATCTTTTGTTACATTTACTTTTGCTTTATTTAAATTACTATTTCTATGAACAACATTTTTCATAGAAGTTTTAGTTTTCTCAAATGGTGGACGACTGTCCATTTGTCTTTCTTCTTTCTTCTTATGTCTTTCACTTTGATTCGTTGGAGCCTTCACCATCCTTTCAAAATTTGACTGAAGAATAGTTTAAAAATTTTGAAATATTTTAATTTTAGATAATTATCTTTCTTCAGCACCGGAAAACAGCGAACATTGACTTAGAATTGAAAATTTAATTGAATTTGGTTCTAAATGAGAAACTTGAAAGAAAACTTTACTGAATTGTGCTTTTTTTTTTTTTTCAATTTCTTTTGAGTTCCAGAAGCTTTGAAATTCTGGAGTTTAGATTGAAATCATTTCAAGTAAATTATTGCTTTTTATCATTTTGGGGGGCTCTCATGTTAATATTAAATAGTTACAAATTCATAGGTAATTTGTATTCATTTAGTTTCGTGAAAACTTTTTGAAGATTTCTTAATTTAATTCATGAATTTTGTTAACAAAAAATCCCATTTACATTCTGGTAAAACAGATTTAATGCAAATGTTTATGAAAAGTAGAGTTGTAAGATTATTGTTATTAGGGTGGATGGTCTGGCTATGGAATCTTGATACATTTCTTTGATTATCTTAATTCTCTTTATATTTTGCTTTTAAATATATTTACTATCGTCCTTCATTATTCTTGAAGGATTCTTAATTCTGTCCTTTTTTACAATATTTTTGCTATTCTGAGAAAACAAACTCAACTAATATACTACATCAACTTTTAAAATGACAATAAGAACTGGCTGAGCATCCAAATGTCCCTGTTCAATAACTGTCTCTCAATATATAGAAATCAACTCGTATATGTTAAAATATGAATAATGAAGAAAAGTATTTTACTTGAGTGTAAAGCATCCTACTATAGATCTAATCTCATTTGCAAATAATGTATAACAACGGCTTTTCAAATTGCCATGTTTATCATTGTCATGAACCTTAACCAATGTTCCAAATAAAAAAAAAAAAAAAAAATACTTAATAAAAATTGCTTCTTTTTATTTCTCTTATTTAACATTCCAGAAATTTGAAGGTAAATTTGTGCTAACTTCCGGTTACAATGAAGTTTAGGTTAGCAAAAAAAAAAAAAAAAAAAATCCATTGAAATATTTCTCCGTGTGCCGTTGCTTGTCCTCTGCTGCAGCCATGCACATACAGTTCCAAATGACCTAGTCTATATAGAGCTTTATTTGTACTACTATTTTTTTTTATTTTTTTTATTTTCAGTATCTTAACTATCAAGTCAAGTCACAGATTTAAATAGTCACTTGATGTCACAAGATTTCAAAAAATAAAAAAAAATAAAGAAATTAGTCTATGCTTTAACAAAGTTTGATGGCATCAATAGTTCACACTGAATAACACATTAATAATAATACACATAAATGTAAGAAAAATTACTTTGAATCATATCAAGGATGATCAAATCTTAGGTTCTTTTTCTTACAACCAAAGGATATTCAAACTTTTTGTATTGGAAGATTTAGCCTTTATTAAGGCTCTAGGATTTAGGAGGAGGTGTAGTACAATAGACAAAGGTTTTTAGATGTATGTTACCCATGTATGTGTAAGGTTTAATCGATGATGGAGTAAATTTAGCAACAACAAAGGTCATTTGGATGACACAAGTTGTGAATAGATTTTTAATGTAATTTGTTTGTCTGATTAATTTTATTTATCTTCGTTTGTCTATTGCAGCATTTATTCATTAGTACTACATTAATACAAACTATTTCTGTGCCACAAATAAAATCCTTAAAGTTCACAAATTTAGCCGACACACCTGCTTTACTGGATTAAAATATCATTTAATAACGACTATAGTTTCGTGTATATGAATTGAATACACATTCTCAAGACTTGAGAATGTGTATTCAATTCATATACACGAAACTATAGTCGTTATTAAATGATATTAATCATATTTTAATCATATTTTAATTTAGCCGACACACCTGCTTACTGGATTAATCATATTTTAATCCAGTAAGCAGGTGTGTCGGCTAAATTTGTGAACTTTAAGATATGATCAACACACGTGAATTTGCAATTGTGACAAATAAAATTCCTTCAAGAATAAAGCCCAACAACTTTACACAGGCCTGGAACACAAAATATAGACGAATAAAAAAAAAAATTCATTGAGGCTGCGGAATGTTGACACATGAGATTTGTAAGTCTTTTATTGATTTTTTTTTATTGTTAATTTTAGCTTTGGGGCTCCTAGGTGACTATTATTCCTATTAATCACCTAGATTATTCCTATTAGCCTCTGTATCGAGACCCGCTGTTTACTGGTGACTGTTCCTAGCTGATGTTCGCCAAAGAGCGTGAAACAGCTGTTCCAGGATGTCACCTAGTAAACAATTTGATCTCACCCATTTTGTAATATTAATAATTTGAGGTTTATTTTAGCAAAATTGTCTGTTCAGCCGAAACAAATATGTAATTAGCAATAAGATCCCATTTGATCAGGACACGTATAAATATAAAACGTAAACTCATTAAAAAAGTGAAGTTCATCATATTAATTAAAAAAAGGAAATCATAGGCTTTACAATTTACAAGAAGAATTTACATTATAAGAACAAATACGATTGCATAATATGATATCATCATTTATTAAATATTAATTAATTTTATTGTTGACATTATAAATACATTGCATTTATTCCAATAAGAAGAATTTTTGTTCCCTTGAGTCCAACAATGCCAAGACAAATGGTCGCTGTGTTCAGTTAATGTTCGTGTGAAATAACTGTAATCCCATTGCACAGATTTTTATTAGTCTGGATGTTCAACATTTTCTCAAAGTCTTTTAGTCGACCAAATTGATTAATTATTACTGTGATTTTTTCTGTGGGATGCCAATTTTATTATTTTACTTTATTAATTAATTTTTATTTTTCTATTTTAAAATTTGTTAAAAAATTACAGTGTCGTATTGTAGAATGTATCTCGAAATAACATTAAAAAAAAAAAAAAAACTCCAACAGTCTTAGTGATCTAACAGATATAGACTAGTTTAAACGATATTGCTTTTAAACAAATGGCGTAAATTAGAATTCAGTATTTTAAAAAATAATAAATTCATTTATTAAGACAGAGAACGACCAAAACTACGATGGAAAGACCAAAATCATCTTCAGAGCTAGGAACAGACAATCATTTTCTATACCTAAGATATTCAAGACAAGACAAGACATAAATTCATTTAGTCGAAAAGAATATGGTACCTCCAAAAATTAAACTAAAAATAAAAAATATACATTAAAAATAAAGTATAGAAAATTCATCATATCTATATTTTATTGTTAATGTGTATTTTATTTTTTATTTTTAGTTTAATTTTTTCTATATTGCTTACGACTAAGATTCTATTCACCTCCATACTGAGACCTTGTTGTTGTGCTGGTGCCAGTTCTCAACTGATGATCGCTAAAGAGCGTGAAGTAGCTATCCTGAGATGTTACCTAGTAAAACACTGAGTCTCAACCTTTTATTGTGTTAATAAATTCATTTACTTCACAAAATACTTTGTTGAATTCAATAACCGAAATCTCCTACATTTGAAGTGTTACTTGAAGCCGTACAAGATCTTTCTATTGCGTGTGGGAGTTTCATTCCTTCACCTACTCTTTGCTGGCGTACCTAAACATAGATTTTTTTTGAATTTTCCTCATGGTATGATATGGTTAGCCTCTGATTTATAGTAAAACTAATTTAACACTATTGGAAAAAAATATTTAATCACTGATCTCGTTCTGAAACTATTTAGTGAATAAATTTACTTTGTAAAAGAATAGATATTAAGATTCGTGCACATAAAAAAAGACTGAATAAGTTTAAACAATGAACAGCTTTATACCAATGGAATGTTTTGTTTTAAAGGGTGTTTTCAAGAAATGCTCTTGGTGCTCTTTGTATATATTTGTTTTATTTGTATAAATGAGTTACCCAGAGGGTGGCTAATTGTCCTTCTGGTCATCAGTATGTTTATTTGTGCACACGTTGATACAAAGGTCTTGTTGCAGTGGCGCGTGCTGCCACCGGAAGCTCTGACGTCCCAATCGCCGGTGTCTCTCTTGCGGTGGCATCTCGAATAAACAGCAACAATCAGTTCGATCAGGGAGGTCTCAGGGCTCCAAACAACCAAAGCATGAATCTCTTCGATTTTATTTTCAATTGTCCCTAATAATATTATCAGAAACACTTTAATTAACAATTTTTACAGAAGACCTGTTTATCATTAAACAATTCGAGTCATTCTAAAATGTTTTACCAAAAGGTCGAGGGGACTGTCTTCAAAGTATTTGGAAACCATAATAGAATGAGTTCGTGATTTTCAAACATTCTTAATGAGTTGATGATAGTATATACAGTATTATTATTCATCATTGCATTTCCCGTAGCTTCTCCTATTACAGCTTAATATTAAAAAAAAAGAAGAAGCTAAAATCGGAGTCTCATTAAGCAAACCCTTGATACTGAATTTTCAAAATCAGTATTTGGCTGAATAAACAACGGAGCTTTTTTTCTTCCTTCAAAAATTTTTTGAGGATTTGCTGTCCAAAGGCGCATGCGTATTTTGCCATTCTTTAGTATGTTTTGTTTTGTGTTCCTAAGACTTTTTTACTTTTACAACAAATTCGATAGTTAAAAATTAAAACACGGAAGAGATACTTTTCAAAATTAATTTTGATAAACTTTTTTTTTTAGCAATTTTTCAAATATTCACCAACCATTTAATTTATTTATTGGATTTTGATTTTGATTTGTTAGTTTCCAATTTTCGCTACAATATAGTTTTGCTTTGCTCTGTTGGTTGGTATTTGACTGAGGAATGTTGCAACGACATCAGTAATGAATGAGCTTCTAACGATGTCATCTCAGATGTCGTTGATGTGGGGGAAGGAGAATCCGAGGGGAGGGAAAGGGTATTTCTGTCACCTTAGGCCCCTGATAATTCAATTGTCTAATGAAGAAAAAAGCTTTCCTAAAGGCATCTAATGAACTAATGTAATAAATTATATAAATAAAGTTTATTAGTAGAAAAGCAATGAAGTGAATGAAAAAATAACATTTTTGTTTACTTTTTTTAATAGAAACATGTAACGGAATTGTCGAAAAAACTTACAAGGTATTTTTGTTTATTTGAAAAAAAAGAAAATATTGAAATAGCTTTACAATTGAAACTGATGTTAAGAACCTTATTATTTCTTTTTTGAACAGGTTGATTGGGGCCGGGATAGACAGGTTGAACAGTCAAACTGAGAATTTAAATCAAGGCATTTATAATCTCTTATAAATGTTAACTATTAATAATGTATAATATATTTTAAATTATTACATTTGTTTTTCTTTATAGATACTTACTTTGTGAGGATGCAGTTCCCCAGCGATTAGAATAACAGAAATCATTGGCAGTTCTGAATTCTGAATCTTTTTTAGTTGATTTGAATGGCGTTCTGAAACTAAGCTTACTTCGAAACATTTCACTTAAAGGAGATTGTATTGTATTTCAGTACTTATCTTTTTTAAATTCTTCCTTGCATAACTTTAGAAGGGTTTCCGTCCTTGACGTCAGAGCATTTCATTTAGTGACGAATTCGGAATGAGAGGGGTCGGGTTTCCAGGCAAGTCTTCCTCCGGAGGGAGGTTATTCCTTACTTGTTCATACAGTCTTGATTTAAACTTGTCTATTTGCTATTATTTGCTATTTTGACAGCAACTTTCACCAATAATTTTTTCAGTATTAATTACAATCCAACAGGATCAAATAAAAATCTTAAAAATAATTTAACTTTGTGTAGCGTAAATACAATAAAAGAAGAAATGAATAGAATTTGGAGAAAGGTTTACTGCTCAAGCAATTTTCCACTATGCCAGAAAAGAAAGATGTGTGAGAGAGGCATCATCCAGCAACGACGAGCAGCTTTCAGAATGAGAAAAAAATGAGTTTTTTTTTTTTTTTTTTTTTTTTTTTCCTATTAGAGTTGATTTGCACTAAAACCATTTTGTAAGCTTATTATTTACATTACTTTGCACCATCTGTTAGTTATTGAAACACAACAAACTTATAATGTTAGTTAACATCACAAATAATTATTTTTTTTTAATATATATATTTTGTTAAATAAAATTAGTTAAAAAGGTTAAAATTTAGGCCAAACGAACAAATATTTTAAAAAGTTTTTTTAAAAAATACAAATGATAAAAGAAACACAACGTTTCGACTTGCCTGCAAGTCATCGACCAATATTTGTGCGTTTTGAAACTAAATTTTGAACATTTTTAATTAATTAACGCTCGTTAAATAATTGTAAATAAAAAAAAATGAAATTAGTTACAACGGGTATTTTTAATATCATAAAAGTACCTTTTCTTGTGTATATTTGCGATGCATCAACATGGAGACGTTAAAATAAAGCCATTAAGTTGTTTTCGAGGTGAAAAAGGGAAGCAATTTCCATACTTTACTTAGGTCGTTCAAATCCTTTGTTTAAGATATACAAAACTAAGAGAATCTTACAGTGATACGAAATAGGGTTAGACATTAAAATTGATCATTTTGGAAGCAAACAAAATATTTCCATTAAGATGTAGATTCTTTTTCCATCACTTTTCAGCGACAAAGAGAGTTACTTTTCCTATGAAAATTATAAATACACAGGAAAGGTTTTGCTATGAAATCCAAATCCGTATTTCCAAAATCACAATCTAATGGAAAGATAAAAGCTAATTCACCTTCTCGAGTGTGGACTTAAATTTTGCTACATTTACCACTTATGTCTTCCTCCATTTATTAGAACTTTGGTGGTGTGTTATGATGCGGGGATTTTTTTTTCCTTCAAATAACCAAAGGAATAAAAAAGGTTAAGAGAGTAATTATAAGAGGAAAGCTTATAATGATGTTTGCTTGTACTTCAATACGACAACAATGCTTATGTAGTAAAGATTAGCAATTCTATCAGTAGCGAAGTACTATTCACATACTTCTGTCATGGGGAGCTCAAGGCCCAATATTAATCCAAATAAGAATCAGTGATTTAATTGGAAAGGGTCGCATATAGACGAACACCTCTCTTTACCACTTACCTGCAATAATCGGAGTCGTAACCTAGTGGGTAATATGTATTTTATGCCTTCATTTAAGCTAATACTAATAGTTAATCTAATACTATTTTATAATAATCATAATAATTTTGTATTACCGTAAAAACTTTATACGCACAGGCATACAGAGGTAGAAGGTTTGGTAGAGGTTAAACCCCAACAAACTTCCTATTGCATCGGAAAATGGAAAAAATCTAAAATTTTGGACTTTATTTTTTTTTTGGATTGGATAGTTCATGGTTTATTTATAACCACCTCTCCACCCATCTGGAAAAGGACACGACTTTTTTTTTGGTTGAACGACTACGACCATCATAATTCCTTATATATCCTGAATAAATCTATGCCTATATGTATGATGGTATAATGTACTATCGGGCATAAATATCGCAACATTCGTAAAGATGTAAATCCAAATCATCACTATATTACTATACAAGTAAAATAAAGATTTTATATAAAAGATCAAAATTACGTTGAGATTACGTCACTAGAAGCGATAATACATTTCGTAGAGGACATTTTAATTATGCAGATCCCGACAAAAATATAAATATAAACAGATCAATATAGCAGGTAACGGAAAAGCCTTTAACAAAGATTCTCATTTCATTTTTGGTAGTGCAATAAACACTGCAACACTTATAACGTATTATATGCAGCAATGGATGCACACAGGTGATACTTCATATAGCATACCTCATAGTTCTATTCAGACGCGCTATAGTAAAAGAAGACACCTGAACTACCCACAAACAATTACTAATCCTGTTTTAATATTCATGGAGATCTAGCGATCTGTGTTGCCTGCGTTGCATTCACCTGTCTCCAAAAAGTTCATCTTTTAAAGGTGACCTACAGACACAGCTTCCAAAGCGCTGCTTGTCTTGGACGATTCACTCGACACACATCGTCCAACTGACTGTACAAGGTGTTGAATCCTTCCTTGGCCCGAGAGGTCCCCAAATTTGTTTTTACCTTTTAGACACTATTTTTGTATGCTTTTTTTTTGTTTACACTAGTTTGCAAAGTTCTGTAGAAAGTTGAGAAAAGTTCTGACTCCGTAGCAAAAGCAAAGAATATCTCTTAACGAGAAGCGTCCAATACAATGGAACCATCTACAGGAGCTATTTAATGAAATATCTGTTATTCAATGTTGTCTGAACAAGACGAAAAGCAAGCTACGGGTTACAGGTTCACTGTGACGATTGATTTAGAAATGCTAGAGAATATCTGAGAATATCGACGTCTCCTGTAGCACAAGCATGGACGTGTGCTCAAGAATTGCAGGAAAAATGTTGGAACATGTTCACAATAAGCTGTATGTATCAAACACCAGTTATTCATTATCTCTTGCTAATCAAATATAGTTCAACTTTTCAAATTAAAAATTTGAAACCTTTAATTTACTTCAGACATCTTAAATTTGAAATTTTGAGTACGAAACTTTGCAACCTTATTATTCGCTTCTTATACACACCTTATGAACAAGCATGACTCATTTTCTGCCAAATTATAAGTTTTCATAGCTCAGTTCTCGAAACATTAAGAAAGTTTCTGATAGTACTTGAAAACTATCTGGATATGTTCAGATAGAGTTAAAGATATTTAGGAGCTGATCAATTGATATTAATTCAGACAAAAGGCTTTGTTTAATAAGTCGAATTTTTTTTTACAAATCTTGCTTTCTACTGGTATTTTCGCGTCAGTGAGCTTCATTGCCATCGAGAGTAAATGGCTTAATCGTCCAGCTTGAGATAAAACTCTGTTCTCATTTTAAGGGAAAATAGGAGCACCAACACAAATCTTTCTCGTCTATAAATCTATGTTTGCTGACGGCAACCTTCGATACTAGAGGGATTATTAGTGGCACTGCAATCTGCTGGAGAAGTAGGTACGGAGAACGGACTGTTTACGCTGCATTCGTAAATCGTGTAACATGGAACGTTCACTACTGCTGAGATGGCAGCCATACATCTGGCATACGAGAACGGAATGGAAACGAAAGAGCTTCTTGTGAGGTTGTACCGACAGCGCTTCCCAAACAGGTATTGCTGTTGCCGGCCGTAACTTTAAGAGCCTTCATTGAAAAAACATGTTGTTCACATGTGTTTCCATTCGTTTAGGTTTGTGCTAATGGTGTTCCATCTTCTTTCTAGCCGATTGCAGCGCCACTAAATAGCGCCCTCTAGCACCGAACGTTGCCGTCAGCGGACTTACATTCATAGACGAAAAAGATTTGTCTCGGTGTTCCGTTTTTTCCATTAAAATTTGAACAGAGTTTTGATACACTCTGTCTATAGGTCAATTAACTGTTCTGAAGATAGAATTGATAGAAATAAAATTTTATAACATAACCCATATGAATTATAGTAAAGCTACAAGTAACTAATGTTGCCGAAGAATTCGGAAACGCCCATGGTGTTGTGTCCAGGCTCTGGGCAGCGTTTCAAAGCAATGAAACGACGCTTGCGAGGAGGTCGTCATTTCTCTACGACAAAGCATTATGTCAGATTTTTAGTTGTAACAGTAAAACGTAATCATCGCAATACGGCTGGTCAGCTTGCGAGTCACCTCCGTTCAAGCTTAGGAACGCGAATATCCCGATAAACTGTAGGGAGACGTCTGTGGCGAAATGTCGAACTATATGTTCGAAGGTCTGTGTCCCTCTATCCAAAGCTCGACGTAGCTCACGTTTGTTTTGGTGCTTACTCCATCGAAATTGGACATGTCATCAATGGACCACGATACTCATCACAGATGAGAGTCGTTTCAGTTTTTCCTCAGATTCTAGACGTCAGCTGATTTGGCATGAAAGTGGTACTGCGACAATATACAGGAAATGGACAGATATGGCGGTGGTGGGTCATGGTGTGGGGAGGCATCATGATTGCTGGGCGTACTGAGCTACAGATGCTACAGGTGGTGTACTAAGTTACAGGTGGAAAATGGAATTTCGAATGATACGGCAACGAAGTTCTTCTATGTCATGTTCTATTGTTCCATGGTATTGTACGAAAACAGTGCAAAAATTTTACGAAAATATCTCTCATTGTACGAAAACAGTGCAAAAACACTTCTGAGACAGGTAATTCTTTGCATCGATTGGTCAACAAGCTCCCCAGATCTGAACCCCATCGAACACGTCTGGGACGCAATGGGAAGACGCACTGCTGCATGAAACCCAGAAAACAAGCAGGGACTCATTCGTACTCTAAATAGGAGTGGACGAATTTGCCTCAGGAACTCCTGGTGCTAAGGATGCCACGACGTTGTGCGACCTGCATCACAGTTCGAGATGGCCATATTCCATACTGACATATCTCTCCGTCTGTTTATCTGTCAGCACTGTACATCTCCACCTATATTCTTCAGAATTCTGTGACTTTTGCAAAGAAAGTTTTACAGCTTACTTTTTACTTCATTTATAATCATTTTTTTGTGTCATATCATGTGTTCATATTCTGGCAATACATCTTTGTCCCTATTTGGATACAGTCATGAACTGTTTTTCAAATACACGTACAGATGTCGTCCGTCCTTAGATTTTGGAAGCTTGCGTGTGTGTGTGTGTATTATATATATATATATATATATAAGAAAAAGTAAGCTTACATTTAATTGACTATCATATTATCAATTCTAAAAGAAGTAATAAATGGGATACAATAAAACTTAAAGTTAAGGACTACTATTCTATGGATCCAGGCTTAGACAAAATCAACTCCTTGATCTTCAGGTATCATTAAAAATGAAGGTATTTTAATATGACAAACACATGAATACATAGTAGAAAAGATAGCGTCATTGAAAAATGATTTATAATTGCATGATTTGACCTAATGAATATTAATAAAGTTAAGTTCTAAAAATTCCAGAAAAGTTGTTTTTCTTGAATTGGTTCAAGTATCTTTCAATGACTGTGTGAAATTTAGTTTCTCTACGGAAGCAAAAAATTTGTTTGTTTTACAAAATATTAGGTTTCTAATAGAGAGTGGTTCCTTCATTTCTACTGACGTCACTATTTTTCTAAGATTACATAGACGACATCTCTGTATGTCACACGTTGGTAGTGATGATTGGCGTCTGACACAACAGAGCTGTTGCATCTTTCACGCTTAATTAGCTGACGAGTGACACGTGGGCGCGTGCCATTACCTCTCTACTCTCTCTCTATTGACTAACATTTTCACTGTAGACTCCATCTCAGGAATTAGTAAGATTACGAATTTTAGATACGCACTTTAAAAAATGCAGTATTTTCTGATAAATAGAGATTTTTAATATTTATTAACAATATTATGTTTTACAAATCTCAGTATAATACAGTGTAATAATTAGAGAAATTCTTTTCTTTGGGGATCTTTATCAAAAATAAAACGTAGAAAATCACAAATATATGAGATCCAGTTACAGAATTTGAAAGGGTTATCAGAAAAGTGAGTGAAACGGTGTTCGGGGAGATACTTCTAGATTCCTTGCAAACAGTCAGGGATGCTGCGTGCTATTATCTCTATTGAGAATGGATTAAGTTCTCACTAGATTCTTTATTTTCGTACGAGTGGTTTCTTTGTTTCAATGCTCCATATTCATAGAATTACGGTTGCAATCATAAAGTTTCATGCTCGACTGATTATTCATGATTAAAGCATGAAAATATTTTAATTAATATATTAAAATATTCATGTTTTAAATTTTCCTTTACTAAAATGATTATCACGATTATTTATTAATTTTAGCGAATCAAATAGGTTTGCATACGATGTTATTAACGATAGTTCACAAAGCTGTAGGCAATATTGTGCATAGAGCAGTGGCTCCGTTATGTCTCCAAAGGTATACGGTAGCTATGACTCTTTTTCGGCGCGAGAGATATACATTTTGTCAGCCAAAGAGATGAGACGGATATTTACAAAATCTAAACTCTGTAATTGTGATTTATTCCGTTTTCAGTTGTCTGAAGACTAGAAAAAAAAAAAAAAAAACAGTAATGTAAGTATCGCCGTGCTGGCGTGGTCGTGCGGTCTCGGCGGCGGCCAGCCGTGGCGTCCAATGCGCCAGTACCTGGGTTCGAATGGTTGTTTCTTTCGTCTTCTTCTGTGTGTTGTGTCCGCTGGGGACCCGACATCTGCTCTGTAGGTAGTGGTCCCCATTTGTCTTCTATATGTTACAGGCTATAGTAATGTAAGTATCACCAATATCAAAATAGGACCAAGTTTAAAGGAAGCAGCCAATAGAAATTCTTACAGATTTCAAAGTTACAATGTAAATAAAAATAATAAGAAACTTGAAATAAAAAAAAAATTTAAAAAAATGAAAAATTCGCAGGAAAAAGAACAACACCCAAACGCAGGTAGAGTAAGTTGAAGCAATGAAATGTAAAAATAAAATAAATATGTATTGAAGAAGAAAAACAAACCTGCATAGGCCTACCACCGTCTTCGTATTGCTTACATTGAATAAGATGATGATATTAACCAAGATCTTCCAGATTCCACTGATGAAAGCAAATGAAAAGAGAGTATTGTAAATTCTGAACTATAAAAAGGAAACAGTTATCCAATAAGTAAAAGTTGTGGCAAATATGGATTCATGAAAGTTGTACAATTTGTAAGGTAATTTGTTGAATGTATTTTACTACTTGATTTAAAAAATATCAAGAATAACTCTCAACCCCTAGTTTCGCAAATCATGCATCCAAGTTGGAGATTTTGTCAAAAATATCATTTTAATTTTTTTTTCAACATGAATTTATATTTTAATGATTATCGTTTTTAGCCTATTTTTCTAGGAAAGTTTAGGGGCTCATGAAATTGTGTCATATCCCAAATTTTAAATTTTGATGAAAAAAATTCACAGTTATGTGTAGATAGTACAATAGAGATAAATATTTAAAACTAAACATAGAATTTAAAACTAAACACAAGTTTTTTTAAAAAAAAAGAAAGAAAAAGAAATTTTAAGGAAAAAGGCTTCTTGTTCTTTTAGGAAGTTATTGATTCCCGTAAGATAGTATTTGCAACTACAAATTTTATAAGTACTGTATTTTAGTTTCTTCGATATTTCTAAGAGATACAGTCATTGTAAAAAAGAACTGTTCATGTCACCCACTTTTCCCTTATGTCAAATGGATGCCGCAATTTATTTTTAGCTTCGTGCCCCTAAAATAATTATTATGTTTTCTTTTTCCTGTCTGAAAAAAAAAGGTTTCATTCTTAACGTAAAATAATTAAGTTAGACACTAACGTTTTAATTAAATTAAATGATAATAACATTTGATGAACAGATCTCATTCAAGTATTTAAGATATTTCAGGTATTATATTAAAAAATAAGTGAGTCATATTGAGATAGGAACAGAATTATAGAAATAGTTCATTTGCTGCTGTAAAGGCAGTGTACAAATTCTACACTTAAGAATTAGCATATTAGAATTTACTTCTTTTTTTTTTTTAATTTCACATCTTCAAGTATCCGTACTTACTGTTTTGTGAATTTAGTGTAGAGTTCAAGACGGTTTTGTAAGAACGAGCAATTTCTTCAGTTCAATTTGTTTCAATTTGTTCAGTTTCTGCATTTCCAAATTTTTCATTAACTTAAAAGTCTTTTCTTGCCGAAAATAATGAAACTACATAATTTGTTTTGGCATTTAAAACGATTATGAGGCCTAGGCATTTTGGAATTAAATCGATTTCCAAAGCAGCCGTTAATTTAATGCGGA
The DNA here is from genome assembly GCA_023159025.1 of Thereuonema tuberculata. NCBI lineage: Eukaryota > Metazoa > Arthropoda > Chilopoda > Scutigeromorpha > Scutigeridae > Thereuonema > Thereuonema tuberculata. The sequence goes on from JAFIDM010000001.1 coordinate 107,138,284, forward strand.
AACTGTATTAAGATTATAGTTTCTGAGATTGTTCATCAAACGAGGAGCAGCCTGTGAGCAATGTACTTATGGCCTTCAAAATTAGATACGACTAAAAATTTAGCATAGAAATTTAGCATTAGATAAAAAAAAAGATTTATGTTGTGATGACTTGGGTTTCCCAACCCCTACAAATCTATTCACCCACACAAATCTTCACCGGAAACGGAGGCTTCTCAACGATAGAGATCGTCTCTCTCTCTCTTCTCCCCTCAGCTGCGATTCCCTTTTCTCTCCCCTAGTGGTCCTCCACTCTTTAGATGAGAAAGCTTCCACTTATAGTGAATACACGAGATGTAAAGAAAATTTAAACATATTGTAGATCTATCGGTTAGCAAGATTGGAAACAAACAGCAGAAGTTAAAAAAAAGTTATTATTCTTATTTCTTTTTTTAAGAAGCTAGGTCATCCCCTGTCTCCTCCTAGTAAGTATGAGATAATCCAAGAAGTCGATTCCAAGCGGTTATGGCAAAAAGTGATATTTTATTCCTTTTTGAATGAACTCATTACTTGATAGCGCGCGCCATTGTTGACGGAGAGAAGCAAGAAAATGAACATTGAAATTTAAATTTTAAGCTAGTAGGCTAAAATTAATGAGTTATTTTCTTTTTTTCTCTGGCTCTTCTCTCATTGCGCCACACACACACAAAAGAAACAATAATTTGAATGTAGTCCCCGTGGCCTAATGGATAAGACGTCTGACTTCGGATGAAAAGGTTGCAGGTTTGATTCCCGTCGCGAACGTTTTATTGTAGTAATTTTTTCACAGGAAATTAACAATTGCGTCGGACAGACAGACAGAGAAATAAAACATTTTAGTAATATAGATTATGAATGACACGACGAAAAGGATTTTTATTTTAAACAAATAATTTTTATTGTAAAAGAATTTTTATTACAAATTGCTGACAACAAAATAGAAATTAATAAGATTCACTGATATGTAAATATCAAAAAAACTCTCAGATTGGGCGTTCCTATATTATAAAATTCCTTTTGTATAGAACCAACTGAGTTTCTTTGGGAACAATTAAGGTCTTCTATTTTTATATATCTATATTCTTCTTTTATCCTATCTATCAAGAACTTGGACATTCCATTTAATGTAAGTTAAACGTCAAATGATGAAGAAGGAGAAGATATTTCTATCCACGACGAATAGTCCAAACTAAAAAGAATTGTGCTTAGCAATCTAGAACTTATTGAAATTGTTACTTCGCTGTAAAATTGAAAATTCCATGGTAAACTAGAAACGCTATTATTTTGTGACTTAAACGAAAAAAGTCGCTGTATTATCTTTTGTGATGTTTAAATGGATTTTGAGGAAAACAATGAATTTTGAACTGTTGAAATCATTGGCATATTATGAAAATCCTTGGGGTTGTTAGAGTTGTATCCACCCATCCAAAGCATCCGAAAACGGAAGAAATGTAGCTATTTTCACCTTTTTTGTTGTTGTTCGAAGAGTTGTCGTTTTATTGTAAATCCCTTCCATTCCAAATTTCTGGGTATCCCTTCTAAATACTGAAAAAAAGGGCAGATGTTATCATTGTACAATAATATGTTTTGTATCCTGTAGTTCAATTTATTACTTTGAATAGAGAGCAAATAATTGGTGATCATTTCTTTTGGCTATACAGACTTATAGTGATTTATATACAGGGTGTATCTAAAATGTGCTGCCAAATTTAAAGGTTGTATTCAATCATGCAAAACAACGAATAATGTCATCTAAACTTGGATCTGGAAATGCGTTATTTCCAAGATATGAACGATGAAATGATACAGAGGTGTTGGCCTTTACGTCGTATCGTCGAGTCATTAAATTGCTCCTCAGTAATCGTGACATGGCCTGCTATTAACCTGATTTAAACCCTCTGGACTTTTTCGTATGGGGTTATCTTAAAGTATTAGTGTACACCACACCGGTTCCTGACGTCCAAGCACTGCATGATCGCATAGTGGATGGGTGCAACACAATCGACGTGCACCTGGCATCTTCGACCAGTCGATGGAACGACGTTGTGTTGCGTGCATTGCGGCCGGTGAAGGACATTTCGAGCACTTTCTGTGAAACTGAGCGACTGTACGGCCAACACCTCTGTATTATTGCATCGTTCATATCTTAGAAATAATGCATTTCCAGACCCATGTTTATATGGCATTTATTCGTTGTTTTGCATGATTGAATGCAAAACCTTTAAGTTTGGCAGCACATTTGGTACACCCTTTATATATACAAAACTACTTTTCCTTACATCCTATTCTGCATCAGAAATCTTTACCTATTGCTACATCTTTCAAGTGGAGCCTGAAGTTCTAGGGTTTTAACTTTCTAACATTGTTTCAACAGCTTTTCAGTAAGATAGTACAGAACAAAAGAAAAACTTTTTGTTTTCCTATTTTTATAAACTTATTCTATTAATTACACCATTAAGGAAAAAAAAAAATAATAAACCTGCTTTTACTTTTTTGCTACTACAGCGGAACCTGAATGAATGAATTTCGTCGATTTTTTTTTTTTTTTTTCCTCTTTAACTTTACAAAATGATCTTCAATAAAAATAATAGTTTAAAAATAATAGTTTGAAAAGCCTACTTTTCTTAAAATTATATTTCTTTTTTTTTTTTTTAACATTAAAAAAAAAACCCTGAAAAATCTTAAAAATGAAAAATCTACAATTATTTTCAAATTATAATATTTACTCGAATTTTTTCCATTTTCTGAAAAAAAAAAGGAATTAAGTCTTTATTATTTACTTAATATTTAAATCATATTTAATTATAATCTTAACAAATCCACTCCCAATGGATCAGCTAAAATGATTAAATGTTGATAGTTTAATACAGGGAGATATTAGCAGAGATAGAAATCCACTGTTTAGATTCCAAAGCGTTTCTATGGAATTTTTGTCACTTTCTCGCGCTGATTTGGACCCAATTGGAAATATGCAAGTCCTCAAATATGCATGCCAAGTTTAAAGAAGATCCACCCAAACTTCAAAGTTATTAGAAGGACACGAACACAGACTGAAGGATTTGTTGAACCTCCTTTTTCTGTTGCAAAATAAGCTAAAAAGAAATCCTTTGAACATCACTCAAATAAACGTCCTTGAGTGCAACTGAAAATTAGAGAAGAAAAAACGATATATAAGGATTCTTATTTATAATCACCTTATTTTAAGTTTTAGTTTTATTTTTATTTTTAATTTCGAAGAGAACGAGATTATTTGCTATAGTTAAATGGTAAATGATTCTTACAATCTATAAAATATGATACTTAACTTAATACTTCTTTGAAGAAGCAATACAAAAATTATTATTATTATTATTATTATGTTTGTATGTTTCAAACCTTGGGTTTCCCCAGCAAAAACAATATGGCGGGTCAAGGACCAAAGCACATACTGCCAAGTGTAAAGATGTCTGCAAGAATGATTAGGGATGTGTGCTTGTGTCCAAAAATTTCCTAACTATGCGTGTAGTGTTGAGTACCACAGCCTTCTGCAGTTGTGCATAAGTGATTTTGTGAAGTCCTAGTGTGCTGAGACTGTGGTGCAATGTGTGAGGCACCAGACCAGTAGCAGACAGAACGATGGGTACAACACGTACTCGATCCTGCTTCCACTGCTTCTGGAGCTCGTGTGCTAGATCAGTGTATTTACTGATCTTGTCTGCGTGAGTTTTCTGCATGTTCTTGCTGATAGGCACTGCAATATCAATTAGATAGGTCTGTTTGTTGACCTTATCAACAAGATCTGGTCTGTTGTGATGTATGGTTTTGTCTGTGTGAATGGGGCGGTCCCAGTATAGTTTATATTATTATTATTATTATTATTATTATTATTATTATTATTATTATTATTATTATTATTATTATTATTATTTGTTAAATATGTTTTGCAGCCCATCCTTATTCTGTTGTCCGCAATCTTTTATTGTTTGTTGACTATTATTATTGCTTTTCTTTGCAAATAACTTAACATAAACTCAAAAATTATCATTTGAATGCTGTTTTAATTTGATTTTTTTTTCTTGATTGAGTAATGAATTGGTATTACTCAATGTTTCTCTAAGGCTTTGTACTGCTTGTTCATTGCGGTGTCACCTTAGCGGTAACAGCTGTCCACAGATCCATCACGGTTGGTTCCCGCCAATTGAATTTCGCCTCCTACTAACCCTGGGTCAACGCAAGATTATACCCCGATTTCTAACGGAGAAGTTAACTTCCTTTACATTCCCTAAGATTTAAGAGGATGAAAATTTCTTTTCTTGAGACACAGCGTCGAGAAGTTTGTAAGTAAATTTATAGACTATGTATAACAACCGTAAAATGTATTAGAATGCAACTTGTCGCTTGGAGTAGATATTACAAAATATTATAAATTCGGTCCCAGCAAGGATCACTGCTTGTGAGAAGAGTGGCGAAATGACTGCAGATTTATTTTTGTTCTTTAAAAACTGCTCATATGTATCACTTCAGTATTGCGAACTACGTGAAATGCTTCCAAAGAATATAAGAGTTATACATCGGAAGCGCAGTGGTGCCTCAAAGGAAAAAATACACATTGAAAACTCACCAATGAAAAATTAGTGAGAAAATTCATGTGCCAGGAGTGCACAGGCCTCAGTGAATTTTTTTTAAAGCATAAAAATTCAAACTGCGCATTTGAATTATTAATAAAAAACAATATGTTACTCAGGGAGATGGAAGAAAGTTTGCCTTATTTCTGATTGCTTGTAAAATTTCGGAAAATAATTCTTTAGTTATCAATAAATTAGCATTCAAGATAAATGTTATTTTAAGCTTCCCTTAATCATGACAGTGAAATAGATCCTCAATTAATTTGGGATATTGCTTAGAATAGTATTTTGTAATAGACAACAGAAATATCAGAGTGCTACAATTGGCCTTCATACTGCAAAAGTAAAGGTTAAGTATCAAGTCTTCAATGCATTTCATTTTGCTTTGTTATTTGTATTGTTATTATTCTTTGGTTTATTAAAAACATTTTTTTTTTCAGGAAACAAGCCATTCCCTCAGGACAAAACGTGGTAGGAATTACTGTCATTTAAAAGCGCATATTCAAGACCTGATCCCATCTAACTCAAGATCATTAAGCAAAACTTCTAAAAAAAATTATATTAAAATTAAGAGGAGTTTATAATAGAGCAAATTGCTGATAAAACAATATTATTTTTTCATGTTTGTCTATTTTCAGTAGACTGAAGTTTAGAATTCGATGTTTACTTATCTTCATGTCCAAGAATGCCACTCCTCTTTCTGTTTTTTATCAAAGTCAAATTTAATATCGATCTGATTGTAGGTAATTGTCCTGTACTTATTATCTAAACGCAATTGCATTAATAATCATATCATTTACAAAGTGGATGTAGGCTTAAACGTAGACACATTATTCACAAATAATCAATATCATTTTTCAATCGTAAGTACATTAGCCAAATGCATCGTACATTAGTACTGCATCTTAAGTACGTTAGCCAAATTTGCAGTTTCTCATTCCATTAAATACTTTTTATTCTGCTACAGGACCATTGAGAAGGCGAAGAAGGGGGAGATAAGTTTCCCGAGCTCCCGACTTTTAAAGGACCAGGCGTAATTTCCTTTTCTTTTCTTGAACTTCATTGGGCGTAGTGAGTTCTTTTCCCCAAGCCAAGCGTTAGCAAAGAACGTTTACACACACGTTTTATACGTTCTTTGGTATTAGCTCTCGACTCCCCTGCTCTGATGTATCTGATGTTATGTCTCGTGGTACCACTGCTACGCCATTACTTCCAGCTGTTTTAATCTTATTACAATTTATAATTTCACATGTACTTCTCTTAGTAAATCATCACCTAATTTTGCTTCTGGATTCATGGATCAAAGAGCCGATGTGCTTTTGAATATTTCCAAATGCTTACGTCGCTATGATCCATTCGTACAATGAGAAATGGATGTGTGATACTGAAATTATGAAGAGAAGTCAGCATGAAATTACAGTTAACGGAATTGAGTTAGCGGAATTTCCGTGACATAATTAACATCTCGTTATTCAATGTAAATCCTATAACGTAAATACATGTCAAACTATCAAATAGCCATCCAAATCAACAAGACTTTTTTGAGTGTTTCTTCTATATGTTACTATTGAATAGCCATTTTATAATTAAATTCTTCCTTAATCAGAACGATTCTTGATAGAGAATTTAATCTTGCTCTCTTGATTAGAGAATTTAATCTTATCTTATAAGTGTCATAATCTATAATTCTTCCGTTGGTTACTTTCTCTAGCTGCACCACAAGCAGTCTCCGAAAATCGTCGACTCCGAAAATCATCATTTAAATCGCCAGTATGAATTTATGGAGTTATTAAGGAATAAAGAGAATTTTATAAGTTAATGCATCATTTATATGTTGTTGATACATCAAGGCTGCATTTTACGACGAGGTTACGTTTCTGAAGGTGCAGCCGTAAAATGAATCTTCGTGAAGAATCCCTCTTATAATCTCGTTAAGTGTAATAGGGTCCTATTTTATTTTTTTAAATCCCTTTTATTTATTTTTTTATTAATTTAAATCGGAAGCCTAGTGCTAATAATACAATATATTATTAAAAGTGTGTTTAGGATACCTTAAGAATTCAGTAAAAAAAAATTTTAATTAGCGATTTTCTTGTTACGTATACTTCTCTAAAATACAGATTTTTGTGCTGTTTTGGTCGCACTTTGAAGACTGTTAATACTTCTTATTTTTATTTATTTTCTTTATTTATTATTTTTTTTTATAAGACGATATTGTTGCTTTTACGTATACCGCGTGTTTAATTATTTGCTCATCAGAAAATAAACAACAAATTCAGAAATTCATATCCAATAGCTTTCTAACGTAACCATATACAACATACAACTGGTCTGATTCGTGGAAGCACGAACTTGAAGCGATAACAGGAGACATTTTGTAAATACAAAGCATAGCATTGATCACTGTTTGTATTAACATTTCCATTCATGTAAATCAAGGATTTTTCATAAAAAAAAAAATCAAATAATAATAATAAAAAAAAGGGCAAAACTCCGAACGGCGGTCCCAAATTATATAAACCTTTTTATTGACAGATAACAGTATGACTGTGAAGGATAACACATAGCCAGAGTTATTACACATCAAATCATATAGTTTTCGCTCAACATATTTACAAAAAAAAAATATGTATTGTCCGAATATGTGCGACTTATGACTAAATCGTTATTACTCTTGGTGCTTGCGGTCTACCAGCCATGGCACGTTTAAAGTGATTTTTAAGCAACAATACACAATGTTTCATTAATAACAACAACAACGATGTCATTACACTTCACACAATGTTTCATTAATAACAAGACAAATGTTTCATTAATAACAATGTTGGGGCCGCATTCGGAGGTTGTCATAATTTGGGACCGCCATCATAATTTGGGACCGCCATTCGGAGTTTTGCCAAAAAAAGCTTTAAATATTCTGTTTTATTTTTTTTATGTTCGATGAATCGTACATCCTGATCTGACGGTATGTGACGCTGATGTTAATTAAGAAGCATACCTCGTTTCTCAATGTGCACAAGACAGAGTACTTAGTACAGGCTTGTCATTAAATCCATAGTTGGCATGGGAAGTATTCATCAGGTTACAATTATCCTATTTCTATGATTTTTTTATCTTCCTAATTTGAAGATACTCAAGTCATACAGAACTTAGTTCTGTGATGCTTGTTGTAATGAACTAGAAGAACGATTTCTCGTGTTTGAAAGACTTTCGAGAATGCAAAAAAAAAATCTCAAATGCCTTTTAGGATTGGAATATAGTTATTCTCATTAAGAATGTTTGCATTATTTCTTAAGGATATTTTCCTTTAGTAATCGTTACTCAATAATTATAATCTTCATCATCGCATCCCAGACAATTTTCAGGACTTCCTGTAGGTAATATGGCATCCATCTGTTTCAGCGTAGCTTTTATCAAACAATGTCGTTTGCAATTGATAACAGTGTTTTTTTTTCGGTAAATGGTAATGAGAATTTATTGATGCTAACGACACAGTTGCTGATGCGACATCTTAAAATCTCCCAATAATTCGTTAAAATGAAAAAACAAACACACACACACACACACAAACAATGAAAATCATTATAAACCTATAAATAAAAAAAAAATGAAATCTGTGTTGACAGTTTGTTTTATTTCTTACAGGTTAGTAATTAATTAAGAATTACGGAAGTTTGAAAGTCTGCATTTGTATTATCTAAAAATAATTGTTAAAATGTCCAGTCGATGGCGTCAATTTGTAATTCACCTTTTAGCTTTTTCAGAAAATTAAAATTGTTGTTTTTAAGTGACTGTGACCGTACCTCTTATTTTTGGTAGTTTCGGATTCGAGACGGTCGAAAACCTAAAAATATAACTTTAATTTCAATTTTAGTTTAAGTTTTAAATTCTTTTGATCACAAATAGATAAGTGTATTTCGACTTAGAATTGGTTTAAAACTTTTTTGTTCTAATCAAATTTTCCGATGCATAGTAAAGTGTTACAAATGATAGATCTAATCTTTCATATCCTTGGTATCTGCGCTATTGCTTACCATGACGATATAAAAAGAATAAATTAAAATAAGGAGAAACAAATTCAAAGGAAGAGAGATTAAGGCCATGCAGCTTCTATAGAATTTGAACATTGAAGTGAAAACTAACGGCTTCTGTTTTTGACATCTGCCAACTACAAAGATGAACCTCTAACATCCAAACAGTAACTTGGATCAAAGGAAACCGCTGACTTAATCTCGTTTAATCCGGATCTTGGAGTGATGCTTTTGATTGACAGATAGGAAACCCTACTGGATTAGATAAAAAAAAACAAAAACCCTGCTACCTCCCATGAGATATTCGTTCCTTTTTTTTTTTTTTTTCTTACTTTTTTTTCATTAGTTATCTTGTAGTTATTAATTATTAGAATTTTTTTCCAAATCTTCATTTTAATTTCCAAAATTGATTTTGCGTTTTTTTTAATTCCAATACGTAAACTATACTAATAATTTATGATTATGTTTCGGAAAGGACTAAGATTTGTACTGAAAATAAATCGCATATTCAAACTAGTTTAATAGGGGAAGGGGATGTAAGGGACTGAAATTTGATAGCCCCCCTCCCACCCTCTTTAAAAAATGCCACTGGGAGAAAAAAAATGTCTGCTGTCATTATTGAAGTAGATGGAAAACTGTTGCCGATTCCAAAATTATTAATGAATAAATTAATCCTTATTTATTTACAATGGCTGCTCAGTTTGATTTTGAGCGCCCTCGTATACGAAGAGTGTCACTCTTTGACCAGGTCTACAGCCCAAAGTACAAGTCGGACAGATATGAGTCATAACTTATTGAAACCCTTCTAACTTGCACAGATGGGGAAAAACACGAGTTCGATTTGTGATCATCTTTTTTATCGTATTTCGATTTTTTTTTCTTAATTATATTTTATTTTCTTTTAATCATTATTTATAGAAAATAAAACATTACTACGACTTCTATCTTCTTTTTTTTATAAAATTTATAAAATTTCGCAAAAAAATAGAAACACCAACACAAATAATAAAGAGACGATATTCCGGTTTACCTTGTTATCGTAAGTTTACGTAAGTTTTGAAAATGAAATGTTTATAAATTGTCGAATTTCAAATTTGTTTTTCAGAGTTTACTTAATCAAAAGAAATTTCTCTAATTTATTAGTGAATAATATGAAACAATTTAAATAGTAAATTTACATGTCAAAATGCAATGTGTAAGCCTTAAATAAATAAATAAATAAATAAATATCGGAAAAGGAAATTCAATGAAATCTCAACCCATCGGCTCTAATCAGTTGAGAATCATTATTTACAAATCCATTACAAAATAGCATCATCGATTACAATTACAGCTGATTAAATACTTTCTACAGATTGAACAGAATTAAATGTTGTTTGGGTTAATTTAAAAAAAAACAACGTTACAAATCTTTTATAAATTATAATACCGTACTTAAAATCTTTAACCAGGACTACTTTTTGTTTTACTTTTTTTTTACAACTCCACTGACCACGTGCCAAACATATGTTGTGATCTGTTGCCCTAGCAACATAACAAATCTCGCTGACGTCTTACACGCAATATCCTTTCGCCCTCTCTGAATGAAAACGTATTGAAAATGAAATTTTTAAATCTAACAGACTCTGAATATTCGTTCTTATGAATATCACAGAATCTATTTTGAGACTACTTTCATTTTTGAATGGAATTTTATTACACCTGTGTTGATTTTCTCGTGCTTCTGATCGATTCCTCTTTTTCTTCGTGGAACGTTGAAGTTCGTGGATGGAGTAAGAAGGGATGGCATGGCGCGTGAGAGTTTAGAGAAGGTTACCAACAACATGTCCGATAACATTAGCGAAATAGATTCTCACATTACTAAAAAGTACGAGATCAAGAAACGACTCGGTAAAGGGGTAAGAACGAATTGACATTATTATTCTCTTCAACAGGAGTAGTTACAATTGATGATTTTGATTTGTCCAGTTGAACTAATTCTACTGTTGTCAGTTATTCCCGTAATGTTTTTCTTAGCATTATTTCCATCGATTACAAAAATTAACATAGTTTAGGACATTTGAATTACTGTTTTGCTTCTGCACTTTTTAAACTGTATAAATATATCTATAATAAATCCCAACAATATTCAAAATCTGTAAACTGATGACATGGCTGAGATTTTACAGAATTTTGATGCCTTGACTTAATGGATATGTTTTTACATTTATAATTTCGAAAACAAACTTTATATCATTACTACAGAAAGCGGAAACTTTAGTCGGGCTATTTACAAATAAAACCAAGAATTGCCGCCTTATCTTAGATCAATAATTAAGCTTAGTATTCTTAGCTTCACTGAAAGAGACATTTTTAACCCTTTTAATTATTGATTTTATTGCGTTGGATAATCTATTAAGCACATTAATTTGTTGCAGTAATATCCTGAATTTCATCAATTCACTGGGCAATGTTGTTATGGAGCTTACTAACGCTTGAACTACGGAAGATTGCTCAATTACTGCTTAACACTCGCATAAACATCTTACATAAAATTAACTTATTTTGACCTTCAGAATACGTCATTTAACTTCTTTTTTTTTTTTTTGTGAAGAAGACTTATTAATAGATAAGGAATTGAAGTCTTGTAGAACAAGCCGATGGTGACATACAACTTTAGTGTTTTCATTTTATTTTCTTAAAAAAAAAATTGAAAATCAAAATTCTAAAGAAATAACTAAACATTATCAATCTTTTTCAAATTGATATAATTGTAGTTCACATTTCATTACATGTTCAGTGTTTTTCCAAGCAGAAAAACATATTAATAATTTAAAATTAAGGACGTTAGATATTTTCATGTAAATTATATAGACATCTGTGTTTAGTATCTAAAATTGTAGGTTTTTTGGTCTTCTTTAAGGAATAGTAATTAAAATGCTTAATAATAATTTAAAGTTTTTTTGAAATAGTAATTAAAATTTGTAGGGGCATCATGATGATTCCTAAGATCTGTTAAATTGATAACTTTTTTGTTATTTTTTACACTATTTCTAAGTTGAGAAGGTTCCTTTCATTAAGGCTTCAGTATCAACTTATTATTGTTTTTTATTTGGGAAATTTAGGCATATGGTATCGTTTGGAAAGCCATCAATAGGAAAACTGGTGAAGTAGTGGCAGTGAAAAAGATATTTGATGCCTTCAGAAACCAGACAGATGCTCAGGTAAATAAATATTTATTTTCTTCATTGTATTGCTGCAATTTTTTTGTATTCCTGGAATTTAAAGAATATGTTTTTCAATAATTTGTTCTCCATGTTTCTTTTTTCTAGCGAACATTCAGAGAAATTATGTTCCTGCAGGAATTTGGCAATCATCCAAACATCATTAAACTATTGGATGTTCTTCGAGCAGATAATGATCGTGACATTTACCTGGTCTTTGAATTTATGGGTAATTAAATCATTCAATCTGAGAATCACTTCCTTTTTCTTTTTAAAATAACATTTTTGAAGTTCATTGATATTCTTTGATCCTTAATTCTGAAGAAAAGTTATAATGAACATCTAGGAAATACCTTCACAATCTTTGTAAAAACAAATTTTTTGACAGATTTAACAAACATAATTTCCCAATTAGATATAATTGAATAAATTAAAATATTCTACCCATTTCCAGAATCTAATTTTTGTTTTTGATTGTTAAGAAAAATGAAAATATTAATATTATCCATTTTGTATGTACCGTATATGCTGCAATAGAAGCCCCCGGCGTTTATTTGCAAAACTAGCCTCGGCTCCCGGCGCTTAATAGAGGCCGGCCATTATTCACAAAAACCTTCAGAACGCAATATTTCTACACATAAATACCGGCTAATATTACAAACAGCTACTTTATTTGAATTTCACATGCTACATAAGACTGTTAAAGATAAATGGCAATGTCTTTCTGTACCTTTCGCTGCTATTCATCGTCCGAATCCGCAATGACGGACGGCCGCCTCACCGGAAGTTTCTTTCGCTTATTCCACAGCGCGAATCTTAAAGGCAATGTCAAATGACCATTTTGGCGACATTTTGTAAGGCAATGTACATTAAGGTATTACGCACGACTATAAAGATACGGATGCTTACATTAGTACCGGTAGGCAAATATCAAAGACCCGGCTACTATTTGGCCGGGTCCCCTCTGCAGCCCGGCGCTTATTAGAGACCGGCGACAATAAGAGACTCGGCGTTTATTGGAGCATATACAGTAAACATTATTACAAAGGACCAAACACACAAAAGTTTAAATTTCAAATTCCAAGCCTTGTTTTCCTTTCCATGTATTTATTTATTTAGTATCTGATGAAGAAGGAAGTGTACCTTTGCAACATGTCATGAAATTACTTATTCTTTATATCTGTATTGTTTTTGTGTGTTTGGTCCTTTGTATTAATGAAAATATTATTTTTACTATGCTTATAAAAACTGTAAGTCGTTACAGCTTTAAAGTCATTATAGTAAAAACAAAACATAATCTTATATGCATATAAAAAGAAATAGTTTATTATCCAGTGAAAATAGATGTTCACTTTTTTTTCATGTATATCATTTGCAGTCATTTTGTTATCATGGACAGCAGAATATTAATCTTTATTTATCATTTTTTTGTTCACTAGATAAGCATTTTCTTTCTTTCATTCAGTGGAGGTTAATCTCTCATACATTTTGTATAGCTTAATTGTTTCGTTGATGTAGGTGAATTTTTCAAAAAGCACACTATATTTTAAATATCTTGAAATCTTTTATGTAAAAAACATTGGAAGAAACATCATTAATTGATTGCTTTGAATCTTGTCATTATTAAAGGTCTCTGCTTTTCTTAATGTCATATAAGGCTATGTAATGTTTTGAAATTTGTAATTTCTTTCCTCTTTTTTTTGTCTTACAGAAACCGATTTACATAATGTCATTAAGAGAGGTAATATCCTGAAAGATATTCATAAGCGATATATCATGTATCAACTATTCAAAGCTACAAAGTACTTGCATTCTGGAAATGTAGTTCATAGAGATCAAAAGGTAGGAAATGTAAACTTGTTAAAGTTGATAAACATAGATAATCATAAACAGATTTTAAGTTATTTCGGGTGAAGTGATCTATCTGTCAGTTAAGAGTTCCTCTGTATATTAACATTGTAATTTCCTTGGACATTTTCATTTCTTATTATGAATGATCATAAATTATCCTAAATTATTCTGTGTGCATGGAAACCTGTTTTCCCAGCTGAGGACAACTTCTTGATTTTTGGAAGTGTGTATTACTACAAAATTCTTTGTATTTTGTTATAGAGAACAGATACTCTACTAGAAGATTAAAAAATTACACATTAAAAACAATTAAAAGGTTTAAAATGCAACATGTTTCATCTACATACGTGCCTGTCGGGTATTGCCTGATGGGTATTGCCTGACAACAGTCATGGACGTGGGATGAAACATGTTGCATTTTAAACCTTTTAATTGTTTTTAATGTGTGTAATTTTTTAATCTTCTGGAATTCAGTGACACACGTAAAAGTTTTAATAGATACTCTACTATTGATCTTCTTGCGATCATGTTACTGCTCAGCTCTTCATTTTTTACTTGCTAATGATTATCTTATCTGCAGCAACAAAAAATTTCCTACAAAGGCAAATTTTTATGTGCTCTATACAGTCTTCCCCTTTCCAGCTGCTTTTTTGTTTTGAATTCTAGACAATAATAATTGACTAGCAATGATTATCCACAGAAATTTCACTCTATCTAGAAATTTTAAGCTTTTATCTGTAGCATTTGTATTTTTCAAGAACTGGGAAACTGGTATTTTCATTGTTGTTATTCTACAGCATGTGATTTCATATCTCAAACTTACTTGAAATTTAAAATTCTTCTTAACATTGCATTGTTCTTGCATCGAATCCATAAAGATGGTTAGATCTTCTATTGGAGTTTTGTATCCAAAACCATCTAATCCAGAATAGGTAACTCGGCAATGCAAATTTTATTTTTTTTGCTAAAAAATTCCATAATTGAGCAAGTTTTTGAAATAGGTATCTTGTAGAGAAGTTATGGTTATTTCAAAGCTGGAAAATATTATCATTGGAATCACAGCGATGCCTCAAAAGCAAAACTAAATAATAAAAACTCACAAATTAAATAATAGTGAGAAAAATCATGTGCCAGGAGTCCACTGGCTTCAGTGATATTTTTTTTAATGTTTTTAATGCATAAAAAAAAATTCAGTCTGCACTTTGAATTATTAATAAATAACAATAGGAGCCAATTTGTTTACCAAGTGACATCCTGGAATAGCTGTGTCATGCTCTTTGGCAATCATCAACCAGGAGCAGTCACCAGTAAACAACAAGGTCTCAGTACTGAGGCTAATAAGAATAATGATCGGAATCGCAAGTGGTGCCTCAAAAGCAAAAATTAACAATAAAAAACTCACCAATGAAATTATAGTGAGAAAATTTATGTGCCAGCAGTCCCCTGGCCACAATATTATTTCATATTCACTGATAAACAATTCACCATAAGAAATCAGACATTACTTTAGTAAATAAACTGATAGAACAGCTCTATTAATTTAGACATTGCAATTTCTAACACAGTAACCTTGAGGAAACTTTGCAGTAATGATGAACAAAATACAGAGATCTAGAATTGGAACTCAAAAAGCAATAGGATATTGGTAAGATTAGTATAATTCCAAATTGTCCTATCAGGAACAAGTATTATAACCGAAGTCTCTCTACACAAGCCTCAAAATACTCGATGTATCTCCAAATATATACATTGTGCTGCAACTACAGGGACTCTTGACCATAGTCACTTGTTTGCCTCACTGTTTGTCAAAATACAGCTAAAAGATTGAACTCAGTTGTTGCTTGGTATACTATCACACAGCTGAGTGTCCATTTGTGAATAGATTCAACATATAGTAACAGCTCTTGCAGTGGTAAACCAGCTTCATTGATAATTTTAAATACGAATGACTTCTTTCAAAGTTATGTTAAAACTTGCAAAATAAATTATGTATTGCTTACAGTCACCTAAGGAAAATGCTTTAGGTTTGATGTGATTCAGATAGTTGCAGAAAGCTAATTGGACAAAAAAAAGAGACATGGCCATTGAAGACAATTTTCCAAGAAACTTAAGTGTTGTCCATTTGTTGTCAATTGTTGTATAATAGTTTTCCTGCATCCCTTTCAGTTAGATATTGATCAAGATTTAATGAAATAACTTCCAAATATTGAATGTTTTATATATTGTTGTGATAAGTTTAAATCTTCATATAAGAACAGCCTATTCTGTGTGTATTTTTTTTTTTTAATGGACTTTCAAATCCAACATCTTAACTTTATCTCAAATTGGAGAAAAGCGTGACTCAAAATGAATAATAAAATTTGAGAAACTGAATGAATCCAATCACATCACAAGAAAAATAGTAGAAATTATCTTTTTTGGATTTATTCATTATTACTTCCATTTAGCATCGCAATAAAAAACATATACGTACGTAAACAAGGATTCATTGAGCTGTTTACCAGGAATCCAGAATAGCTGTTTCAGGTTTTCTAACCATCATCAGCTGGATTCGCCCAATCCTACAGCTCAATGATCCCAAGAAATCCAGCTGATGATGGTTAGAAAAATGAAAAACTCTGCTATTCTGGATCCCGAATCAAAATACTAAAAATATCTCAATGAATCCTTATTTATGTGCATAATATGTTTTATATTGTGATGTTATTTCCGCACTTTAAATTTGTTTTTACTTCCATTTAACTTCAATAATTTGTAAATGAAAGATGTAGATATGTGATGCTTGTCATTGATAGAAGTATCTTCAACAGTTTTTAGTAATTAGATATCATTGTGGTTTTTATAACATTCTGTTTTTGCCATATGTTCAGGAACATCTGACAGTCAATTTTTGTTAATAACGTTCTGTATTCTGCATTTACCGCATTGTAAATTCAGTCTCGCATGGAACCCGATATGAACATGACTCTCGATAAAGACCTATAGCAAAAAGGCTTTTGAGATTGGGTGAATGATGTGGCCAATTTATTGAACCTTTTTGTCCTTACATAATTGCCTGTTCAAAGTGTTATCAATTTTTGTGATGCTGAAAAATTGTGAATTTCTTAAGAGAAAAACTACATTCGACATTTGCTTCACTTACACTAAGACTACCTAAAACTTTTCCTTTTGCAGAAACAACTAGAGTTGTTGTTAATGAATAGTTTTCACTTGATGACTCTCTCATACTTTCTACACTTCTTTGTTATGATTGATTTTAAGGAATGAAATGTAAGCTCAAAAAATGCTTTCTCATGCTGAGTTGACGTAATGTTCACTATCGCAGTATTGTATTCATGTTTCGTCTGGTGGTCAGTTCATTAATCATGGTTTAAGTCTGTGTTTTAAAATTTGTTTAATTTCTCATTTAAATGATTATAAATTTCTTGTTCTATATCTTCCACTTTTGAGATATGGCTATTAGAAATTTATTTTTTCTTTTGCAATTTATCTGTATACAATTCAGAAATAACAACAAGATGCAGACAAAATAAAGTGGGAAAAAAATGTTTTAATATTTTTACATATCATCTGTTCTTGGCAGTTAAAAGATTATATAAAATATTTTTTTTTTGCTTCAATGATTGTTTAAATATTTGTGTTAATAATTTTAGCTTTAACGAAATATTTTTTACTTTCTTTATTCTACTTTTTTTTTAGCCATCCAACATCCTCCTTGATGCTGATTGTTTTGTAAAAATTGCAGATTTTGGATTAGCACGATCTCTTTCTCAGATTGAAAGAGATGACCACGGAAATCCTGCATTAACAGAATATGTGGCGACAAGATGGTATCGTGCTCCTGAAATCCTTCTCGCATCAAAAAAGTAAGTAAATCTGTAATATTTTTATTTGGTTTAGAGAACAAAATGAAGTTAAATAGGATCTTGCTAGTTTCTGAATAGTTAGAATACAAAGGTAACTCGTAACGCAAAACAGCATAGTAAACAATTCAGTATTATCTGAAGCAATTAACCAAACTCCTTCACCTATGCACCTGAAAGCCTAAAAGTAGTTTAATTATATGAGAAGAATACACCAACAGCCTCTGAATTGAGATGTAATTTTGTCCCCAGGTTGTTTGATTTTTCTTTTAATTTTTGGAATCTTTTGGTATTTTTAAATTTCACTTAACTTTGCCTGGATGGATTTTAAGGGTTTTAGATGGTTTGTTTGCCTTGCTTATTTTTTATTTGGAGGCAGCATCTCTTTGACTCATTTGATTTAGGCATGCATAGCAAATGATTTCAAAAATGTGATTTTAAATTGAAACAAATGTGAATTATCTGTTTGTGCATGCTAACAATCAGATCTGCTGCTGTTGTATATCAATAAATCTGAACAGTTATCTAATTTTGGAGCCAGTGGAGATACATTTTTAGGATGGAATTAAATTGATTCATGCACAATCTTGACTAAAAATAAAATAATCAGATTTTAACAAAAAAAAAAATCACTAATCAGAATTATATTGCAGTTGATTTGCAATTCATGAGGGATAAAAAAAATCACATGATGTATCTTCCTTGCGAAAATAGCAATTACAATTCCACTAATTTAGAGTGAAAAAGAAGTGGGAGATATTATTAAATTAACTGTTATAGACATTTGTTATTAATTGTAAGATTTTAATTTTCTTTGCAATAAAATTGTTTAAATTATAAAAACATAAAAAAAATCAATGTAAATATATCCTTAGACTATACATTAAACTTTAACTTTAATTTACTGAATGCGCAGCTTAGCCACAGCTGCTTTTGTGCCATTAAACCCCAACCAACAACAAATTCAATGAATATTTTTGGTTTAAAAAAAAATTCCTTAAGAGACTTACAAGAACTTTTATTATTTATGCTTATGGAAAATTTAGTTATTCAATGGAATTTTAATGATTTATAACAACTTTATTTGGAGGGTAGTGATTTTAGAATAAAGTTTGTATTGAATAAAAGTTATTTTTGATAAAAATTTGCAACATTCTTTTCTTTTTTTCTTATGTATTGAGATATTATATTTGTAATTTAGATACACAAAGGGAATTGATACGTGGAGTCTTGGATGCATTCTAGGAGAAATGTTATTAGGAAAACCACTTTTTCCTGGAACATCTACTGTAAATCAAATTGAAAAGATTATGAGTTCTATAACACTTCCCACTCAAGTCGGTAAGCATCATTTTGCTATTATTATTTTTTTCCTCCTATGAATATCATAGGATTATTAATCTTGGGAAGTTGTCCAATTAACCCATTTCTGGCCTGTATGAATGTAGGTATATAGTTTACAAAACTATTCACTTTTAATAGTGGTTATCCTTATTTTCTTATCTTTTTGGTGACCCCATTGGCCTTTCTAGGAATTAATTAATAGTCTTTTGAATATTTTAAAAAACATTGCACATTCATTTTCTTGAAATGTTTCATTCTTAAATTTTAAAAAAAAATCAATTGGTTAACATACATAGATGTGTTCAGGTAAATCAGAAAATATTAAAGTATTGGCAGTCTTAACTTAGCAAAACAATTGAATTAAAATCAAGAACATAAGATACCAAATATTGTTATTCAATTGAAGAATTAAACGTGAAACATCAATTACAATTTCATCTAATTGATAACCATAATTTACTATTTCTGAGTGTTTGTAAATGATTATTAGTATTAACACAAGGAATTTTCTCGTCATAAATTACTTATTTGCATCATCAAGCAGATATTGTAGTGACAAGATGGCAGACCTATCATTATTGTAAAATGGATATTTTGGTTAAGAAAATTTTGTTTTCTTTCTCTCTCTTTATGCCATTATAAACATTATAAACACAGTTAACTCTCTTTAGCAGCTATAAATAAAGTTGTTATTCGATATAATATTCAGAATGCTCAGAGATCGTGAAATACCTATCAGCAAATA
Source organism: Thereuonema tuberculata (assembly GCA_023159025.1). Classification (NCBI taxonomy): domain Eukaryota; kingdom Metazoa; phylum Arthropoda; class Chilopoda; order Scutigeromorpha; family Scutigeridae; genus Thereuonema; species Thereuonema tuberculata. The sequence goes on from JAFIDM010000001.1 coordinate 107,157,943, forward strand.
AATATTTTTCTGAATTGGAATACATTGATATTATGTAGAAGAAAGTTATTTCTTTCTTTTATAATGAGAACTTTACATTCTGAAGTAAGTATGTGCTCTTCTACTGACTAATTCAAAATTAGCAGATTTAATGGATAAATTTTTAATGCTTTCTTTGGCCAGTAAAGATAAGATCCTTTAACCTTTGCTCTTCATTTGTTTCACTTGATATCACAGTGACATCTGTTTAGCTCTTGTTTGCAAGGTTTGTTTATTCAGCAGTTTATTATCATACAGTATAATTAAAGTTTATTGTTCAGTAAACTTTGATAAAAAAGTAATGTTGATTAAAATGCTAACCACTGGCCGGCATTGGTGTTTCCCTTAACAGTAACTGCATTAAGATCTTTAAAACTTTTTCAGAAAAATTAATGTATACTTTTCTTCTTTAAGTTTTAGAAATAAAATTGCTTAGTGTTCATGGGCTCAAATAAAAGAAAATTTGTTTAAAATTGGTTATTAATTGTTTTTCTTTGCTTGTTTTTATATTTGTGCAAAGAACATCAGTTGGAATACACACACAAAAAAAAAACGATAATTTACGGACCATTAACATTATTGTGATTAACATTATTGAAGGGTAACAGCATAACTGAATTATATCTTCTTTTTTTTATTTATAGATGTTGATAACATTTGTTCAGGATATGCAATGTCTTTAATGGAACGAGCTGCATCAAGGTAAAAAAAAATGCATTTGATATTAAGATTATTTAAAGGTTTTATTTTTACCATAGGAAGTCTTACTATTGAACATTTTTCTTCATTGTTTGTCTACATTCATTGAGTTAAAATGTCTGGACTGATTTCTGTAAAATTTGGTCCATTGCTTATTTAGGATCCAACTTAAAAATAGGCACATTTATTTTGGTCTCCCATCCCTCAAAAATGACCTCAAAATTTCTTTCTAAAATGTCTGGATTCCTTTAAAATTTGTTACAACGATGATTTATGGCCTAATTTAAAATGTGAATATGATTGTTTTTAGTTCACCCCCACCAAATCCTCAAAATGCCTTCTCAGTTGTATTGCATGCTTTAGCCCTCATTACTTGATTGATAGCTGATGACACCTAGGACATAAATCATTAGACTTTTCTCAGAAACTAGATGGGTACCGTCGCTTCGCTCCGGAAACCTTGCATGTATAGCATTAAAAAAAAAAAACCTTTATTTATTTAGCAAATTAATATGGAGATCAAGAGAATACACGACTTCCCAGCTCATTGTGGGCTTCTCCGCTTAACTCAGGTGTATTGCGCGTTGGTACTCACATGGGGGGGGGGCGTTGCCACAAAAACACTTCATTTTTGCATGTATCTT
>JAFIDM010000001.1:107166668-107198263 GCA_023159025.1 Thereuonema tuberculata
AATTAGACAATAGATTTAACGTGCGTTAGTACATTTTTACAGTAAAATAAAAAGAATGCACATAACTAAACAAGACACAAATTCACTCAATTAAATATCGGTTAAAACCCACATGTAATTTAAATTCCCCAATCAATCACAACTCATGTACATAAACTATTTAAACCCCTGCAGCACATGAATAAACAGAGTGTCCTTGCCAGATCTTATTCTGGTCTAATCATCTAATTTCACGAACCAGAGGCCACAAACATTCACCACAATATATACGTATTAAAGAGGGGAAAGACAGAACTGTATATTTTTAACTTTAGTCCGTTTTAAGTTGAAAATACAAAACTTGAATTAGATTCATTTGAATGTGTTTCTTAATAGCTAAATATTATAAATAAAAATAGAGACTACACACAAATCTATTGAGTTAATCATAGATAATAATGAAGATGTTGTTTATGTTCTGAAATAGTTCATTACATTTTTGTTTCTTTTTTATGATTAGGTATCCAAGGGATCAATGCTGTCGTCTTCTTCTCCTTCCATTTTACGGCCACACAGGAATCTTTCCGCCCCAACAGCAGGCTTACCATCACATCAGATGAAATCCCATATAGCAGTATTGACTCGACATTCATCACAACCACGGGAAAGAGATTTCAGTAATTCTGTTTCAAGGGTAAGAAAAAAAGTTACAAAAGCATTTCTAAGACCCAACTTTCTTACACACAACATAAATGTCACCACTGTTTTATATATTTTTTTCTCTCTCATCTATGGTTGAATTCTTTAGTTAAATTGTTTATAATTACCTGCCAATCATATTCGCTCTCTTCATAAAGATAACATTATTCTTTCATTAATCATTCAAAACCCAGGAGTATACCTTCTTTAGGGAAGATCTTGCATCACCTCTTTCACAATTATTTATCCCTTTTCCATTCTTCTGAACAACGACTGATACATCCTCATGGAGTCTTTCTTCGCAGAAACCTTGTCTCTCAAATTGCAGTAACTCTCCTTTTAAGATTTCAAAATTCAGAAAATGAAGATCCAGAAAAAGCTTTAACCCAAGAGTAAAATGCTGTCATTGCAGCAAATGAGAAACTGCATAAACATAGATCAAGCACTCCTAATACAAAACTGGATTTTTGAAGTATTTTCAATTCTTTAGCAATTAATCTGAAAGAAAAAAAAAGATGAAAAGTGTGTAAAAAGTTATCATTTTTTTAAAACAAAAAAAAAATCTGTATAACTTCTGAGAAATTTGAGGCAGAAGAGTACATCATTGACATTGTTGTTAGGAGAAGCATCACAGTTGGTTGAGGGACCTGGAAGTGAATGATACACTATATGGCCAAAAGTATCTGGACACCCCGTGGTCGGGATGCGGATGCTCCTGAGGCACATATTAATAGATGACATCCCTTTTGCATCGATGACAGCTTGCACATGTCTGGGAAGACTTTCCACTAGGTTTTGATAGATGGTCGCAGGAACTGACTTCCAGGCGGCCTTGACAGCTGAAGTGAGTCCAGCCACGGCAGATGGGCGATGTGTGTGGGCCTGTAATTTGCATTTTATTTCGTCTCACGTATGTTCAATGGAGTCTAGATCGGGGCTCTAAGACGGCCAGTCAAGTTGTGGAACACCCATGTCGTCAAACCACAGCCGCACAAGCTTCGAAGTGTACGGGACAGTTATCCTGCTGGAAGAGAAACGGGCCTTACCCAAACTGTTGCTACAGAGTTGGGAGGGCAGCGTTATCCAGAATGGCCCGATACATCGCAGAGTTCATGTTGCCCGTCACAGGAACTAAGGGACCCAGACCAAACCACGAAAAACACCCCCCAACACCATTATGCTGCCGCCACTGAACTTAACAGTTGGCACAGTGCAGTCGGATGAGAAGCGTTCGCCGGGCATCTGCCAAATCCACATGCGTCCATCAGACTGCCAGATTGTGAAGTGAGATTCATCACTTCACAGAACATTTTTCCAGTCCTCCAAAGTCCAATGGCGGTGAGCTCTTCACCATTGCAGCCAATGCTTCGCATTCATGGCAGAGATGTCCTGCTCATGAGCGGCCGCACGGCTGTGGAAACCCAAGTAGTTTAGGTCTCTGCGAAAAGTCCTGTTGCTAGCAGACAACACCTGACGCATGTTGGAACTCCATGGTAATCACTACCAACAGAGATTTGCGATTTTGCTTCCCTACTCTCTTCAGGATTTGACGGCAATGGTCAGTCAAGTGTTCTCAGTCTACCACTTCGTTCAAATGTCGTTTCACTGTCTTGACCTCTCCATTTTACAATTACATCACTCTCAGTTGATTTCAGCACCTGCAGCGTGTTCTCAATTTCAAGAATCAATTTCCTACAATAGTGGCATCCGATTATCATGCCACGTTCGAAGTCACTGAGCTTGCCTGACTTACTCATTTTATTGGGAACGCAGAATTATGACCGCCCAAGCTTCCACCAATGCTTTTATGCACATCAAACCTCCTGATCTGCCTGATCCACTTCCGATCGGAAAGGTGTCCGGATACTTTTGGCCATGTAGTGTAGCAGAAGCACTTTGTTGGATGCATTTTTTTAATGTTTCTTCCAGTATCATTTTGATCAAAGTTAAAAAAAAATGGATTTCAAGATTTTTGAATTAAGAAGACTCAATTAGTATATACCAAGTTTTCTTTTCCTTTTTTTTAAAAAAAATATGCTATTTTTCTATTATGGATGAAAAATGTAGAAAGAAATTTACAATTTCAAATAGTGTAAAATGTTTACAAAGTGAAACAAGTTTGCTCAAAACTAAATAGTTTTTTAAAATGAAATCAGGGCATTCAATATTTGAAAAAATTAACAAAGTTAATAATTCAGGTGTAGTGTAAGGATTTGTTTGAAAACAGTCTTGAATTTTGAGTCATTTATTAATTTTAAAGTTGTAGATATTGTTTGATCCTATTCTTCTGTTATAAGTTGAGATAATTGTTGTCCTATTGGCTTTGCAGAGGAAAATTAAAGTGTCTTCTTAGTTAAGAAGGAATTTATTTCTATTACTAATAATGACAGTGAATTCTCTAAAATTATCATAATTCAGAAATTCTTTGACCTGAAATTTTTATAGACTAGTAATGTCATTTCACCAATTACATTGTTATAGCAGCTTATTAAAAATTCTACCCATAATCCAAGGTTAATTTATTTGTTTATTAATTTTTGGGGGGTTGTTGCTTAGAAGATCAACATCTCTGTTTAACTGTAATTTACTGTTAATCAAGTAGAATTGTGAATCAAATAACTATGATGGTCATATGAATTCACAAATATTTTTTTTCTGTTTCGGAGTAGCTGAATCTTCGATGACACATAGCTACATCATAAGGTCATTTGTGATAGATGAATTCCTCCAGTTTTACTTCTTTTAGTTTGTGTTTTAAATAGAATGTCAAGTTCTAAATTTATTTCTGTCTACAATATATTTTTTTAATATCTACCTAGAATATTTACATTGAAAGATAGAATTTTTTTATTTTTATGAAAGGTTTAGAAAATATTCAAAAAAATAAATATCTGAAGTTACCTGATTAAACTGAAAGAAAAGAAATTCTGATTATTAATCATATTTTTTTAATCTAAATACCCACTTGTTTTTAAAAAAGAAAAGAAAAGAAAATCTGCTGTTTGTGGAACCTGTATGTTAAAATATTACAAATGGGGGGAAAAAAAAATCCAAGAATTTCTGAAGGGGTACAATGAAGTGGTAGTCAGCATCCAAATCCAGATGGCAGAATTTCAGAACCACAGAAGCTGACAGATCTGATGGTATTTCACCAATCTGTTCTAGAATTTGACTGGTATTCCAGGATAGGTCTGTTTCTGTTTTTTTTAACTCATCAGCTAGAATTTATAGTATTTTACAGAATCAGTGAACTCAAAGAAATGCAAATGGAAAAAAGAAATCAATAATAATAATAATAAAGATAAATCCTATTCCTATTAACTAATTAATAAGCTTCTTTGAGATTTAATAGTTGAAAAACAATTTCACTGATCTTAGATATTAAGAATCGCAATAATAGCTGGAAGTTAAGTAAAATAGTAGGCATTATAAATTTGAGCATTCTTTTTTATATATATAATTGTGATAATTAGTGTATTTTCCAAAGGAAAAATTATGTTCTTCCCTACTTGAATAGATGAGCCCTGGACATTAATGATAAGCTCTGATCAGGGGTTGTTGATCACGAATATATATGCACCATTCAAACGATATATAGATTCCCACGATATAAAAATATATATATCCCACTTTTTGATGATTTTTTTTTTCTATCTTCAAACCCTTATACTCACATTGTTTTTAGAGCTTTTGCCACAAACTTTTTAGAGCTTTTAGGGCATTGGTTTAACTACAAATAAGTAACAAAAAAGTCGACATCTGTTCATAGGTTTTTAGGGGGTGGGGGCTTAGAAATCGAGCATGACCTCAAAGTTCTGCTGTATAATTGGTGGATAACTGCTTTAAATTTTGAGCTTTTCAGCTAAAACTTTTAAGGTTACTAGATACCATTAAGGATTTGGATGGTATTATTAATCACTATTCACAAATCTCAAGGTGGTTCACCTTTGGAAAATACACTTAACGTGGTGGCAGAGATATTAATTTCTGTATGCATTTTAAATTTTATCAAAGATTGAAAATGCTTTTAATAAAAAAATATATTTCCTTCTTTTTTTTTTTTTTAGTCTAATGCAATCTAAATAATACAATTAATAATATGAGAAAGACAAGGCAAATACAATCTTAGCATTAAACAGAATTGATAAAAACCAAAACATTAAATAATAATAATAAACTGGAAATGACAGTAGTTCTTTGTACTTATAAACTTGATGAAACTTCATTATATTGTTTTTGCCAACTTAATTTACTACTCTTTCTCCTTAACTCCATGAGTGAATTCATTCTGGCAAATTATGAATTTTTCTCCTACTACTACTACAAAATGAAGCGACATTAAGGGATGAACTTCAGATCTTTTGAGCTATCCCAGGTGATATTTCTAAGCTTTGGTGCTTGAAGAATCAGATATTCCCGACACTTCATGAGAAATAAATGGAGAGAGAAATTTCTAATTTGCAGAAGCAAAACTTGGCAAAGGAATTAATTAAAGTGTTTGATTAAGATATTCTTGCTTGTTTTATAAGAATGTTATTTTTATCTTGTATTTTTCTGTGTGATTTTTAAGATTTTTTTAAAATGTTTTTCTTTTCCTTTTTTTTTAAGCCAACCTCTAGTAAATCAATGACTACCTCTAAGGAGAAGCCCAAACCAATTTATGGAAAGAAACAGTTTGGTAATTACAGCAATGTACCAAGTGCAGGTGCCCCTCGTACAATGCTCCATAGCTACTCTCAATCCCATGGAACAATAACAGCCAGTGCCTTAGAAGATCTTAGGAATTTAAAATAGATCAGAAATTTTAGTCCAATTCAGTATTATTTGGAGTTAAATCCATATGGTGCAAAAAAACAAATAAAATAAAATAAAATAAAAAAGACAGTATTACTCAATAGTATTATTGAAATTACTGAGTTTCAAACAATTTTTGTTTGCAGTTTTTAATAATAAAAAAAGGACAGCTAAGTGACTTAACTAAGGTATGCTGTGAGATTATAAGTGTGTCTTAAGAATCTGTAAATATTTGAACTTGAATTGTTTGAAGTTGTGCATATTTCCTATGTTGATGTAAAATCAATGAATCAATTTTTATTATTATTCTTACTGCTAATTTATTTATTTGTTACGATTGAGTTACTTGACTCATTTTATTGTGCCATTTTTCTTTCTTTTTTTTTTTTAAGACTTTGATTAAAAGAAATTTTTATAAATGACAAATAAAATAATTTATTCTTTTATAATGGCAATTTTTTTCATCTTTTTATGTATTTATTTATTTTATTTATTTATTTATTTATTTTGCTGTTGAAGGTTTTATTAATTTGGTTAATTTTTTTTTTTTAATTTTCAAGTTCTTTTAATTAACCTCATAAAGATATTTTCCATTTTCATCTTAAACTAATTTAAAATGCCATATAAAAAAAAAGAAGTTATTTTATTACCATGAAACTTTTATTCACCTTTTAAGTTACTATAAATCATTAAAAATATATTTAATGCAGGTAATCTTTCATTGTAGATAGGAAGATCTTCAGCCTCATGTCAATAATATTTTGTAAAATTATTAAACTTTGGATGCTTTAAATTTGTTACTAATTAGCAGGAATAGTAGTGTTTCGATTTCTTTTTTTAGGTTTTACTGTTATTTTATGACAAAGAGTATTTATAAGAAAATAAAATGTCTGATATGTTTGTATTGCTCATATACGCCATATGAGGTTATCCATAAGTAAAGTTTGATTAATTCTGTATTACTGTTTCTCCCATTGGTTTTCTGCTGCACTTGCTACAATTCCTCAGCAGTAATAGTAGTTCCTTTTAAATTTCAGTCCAGTTTGTGAAATGTAAGAGTAAACAAAGAAGATATATCAAGTAAAAGATTTTACTGCATGAATGTAAAGTTAATGCTTTATGCATGAAGCTATTAAGTTTCAGAATTACTTAATGGAGAGAAGATTTACATTAATATAAATTAGGGAAATTTGATATGTACTTTACAAATTTATCCTCAAGTTATAATTATTGTGAATTCTTATTAAGATTGCAAAATCTGTTGACACTGATATTAATAACATATCTTATTCTTTCAAAGTCCCCCCCCCCCCCCAAAAAAAAATACAAGGAAAAAGTTTGAAGGTTTCTTTTACTGAGATTCAAAAAAAAAAATCTATATGCACTAAAATAAGGAAATAATGTTTTAGGGCTAATATTAAACATGAATTTTAGTTGATTATACAATAAATATTTTTTTGTTACTGACTTTTCATTTGTTAAGTGAATATTTTTGGCAGCAATTTAAATTTGCTACGGTATTATTTTTTAAGTTTTATAAAAAAAAGTAAATCAGCAGTTACATTTGCTATCTTTGAATATAAAAATTATATTTATATAGTTTCTTTGCCGAATGAGCATTTTTTTAAGCATTTTTTTAAATTTTTATTGTAATTTAAAATTGAATTCCTAACTAGTGAAATACAAACAGGCTTATCAAATGTTAATTTTGCATTTGCCTTCAGTAGACAAGTTTTTCTATGACTGAGTTTTCACAGGTAATTTTTTTTTCAAATTTTTACCGAATTAAAAATAATGCAGTCAAGTTCTGAAAAAAGAAAGAAGATCGAAGAAGCCTGGAAGTCAACAAGAAACTAAAATGTAAATCAAAATTTGAAGATACCTGTGTAACACCACTCTGAATCTTAGTTGGAGTTAATCTGAACTAGTAGGGGTTGACTTTAGAAATAGGAATGGGTTAAATAGAAATTATCTCTTCATTGGTAAGGGGGACAAGTAATCGATGCCACGCTTAGGTTGTACCTCCTGATTACATTCAACATCTGCTCATAGTCTGTCTCAGAAACTGAAGAGCTTGACCAAATGGTGAGCTTCTCGAGACGGTTCTCTGTATGCAGCATATGCAAGAGCAGTTTGCCTGTAACCAGGTTGCACTGTTCAAACCGCAGGATTTTGATTCTCCAGTTGAACGGCAGAAATCTTCAAAGCATTATGTCAGTGGCATTGCGGCATCTCTTCAGTCAGATTTCCTCTAATAGTGGTTTCTCGGCAATTAGGCGCTGAATATCTTTAATTGCTGCCAAATATTCCCTTAACAAATGAAATTTAGTGTTTCTAAACTGTTTAATTGTAAATCTAAATTATCAACCAAATATTTGACAACAATCAGTTCTCTGAACTTACATAATAACAGCATAAATCAGATTTTAGGGTTAAAAAAACTTAACTATGGCCATTAATGAGATTTTGAAACATGCTAAACATATGCATGCACACAAAATTATTTCTTTGATAAGATATCGTAAACTTTTATACAACATTTAATAAATAAAGGAAAGGATCTTCATTATTTTTCCTTTGATTATAGTTTGTTTAATATTCTAAATCCTGCCAGCTTATGCGTAGTTTTCAAAATGCTCAACAGTGTACAGAATTGACACACCTCATTAAATCAAATTTAAGGCCTGATCTGTTGGTTTTCCATTTGTAATTGCATTGTAACTATAAAGCAGTTCTTTATTAAAAGTAAATTTCATTCTGAATCTTCTTAAGATCAGGTGAATAGATAGATGTGCAATATAGGGTTGTATTCAATTCCATTTGCCCTAAAGGTAAATCTAGATAATAAAATCTTTCAGATATAAAAAAAAAATCATATGTTGTGGTTTAAAATGATTCAGTTCTTGCTATTGTGATTAGTTATTTGTGTTTAATAACTAATAATAAAATATTTGTTTGAGCTATATTGTAACCATGATCCTTATTGAAGAGAGCTTATGATGGATAAATTACTATATTTGAAATAATTTCTTTTGTGAATATGAGTTGGAAAATGATTGATGCAGATATTTTGAGCTAAAATATAAGAATGGCTTTTTATCGTACATTGTCTTTAAATTATGAATATTATTGACATTTTCCCACCAAACAGCAGGAATGTGCCTAGAGTTTTTCATCAAAGCAGTTAAAATTTACTCAATCTATTCTTGAATGAATATTGCAATTGTAGATTTTATTTTCTGTCTGCCAAATATTATATCAGTCTCTGAAGTTTGAATAAATTTAGGTGAAGATTGATTGTTATGCCAGTGAGTACTTCAGAATGTAAATAGCAACTTAGTAGAAATCTTATAGTTTTTTACTTATGCAATGGAATTGAGATGTATTTTTTAATTTTATAGTAACTTAAGTGGTAATCAATACCTTCAGAAATCATGTACAGTATTTTTAATAAAAGATAGATTTAAAATTGAGTATTCTGAAATATATTTTTTTATTTTCATTCAAAATGTTTCTTCCTATCATTAAAAAAAAAGAAGAAAAAAATGGAGCTTAATATTATTTTAAAAGAGGACCTAGTGTTTATTTGTGCAAGCTCTATTCCCTAACAGCTGTTTCACGCTATTATGGCGATCATCAGAGGGAAGCAGAGCATAAAACCCCTAGGTCCCATTACGGAGGTGGATATTGGTAATGAGGGAGCAAGAGTGGAACCTCCAAACATAAAAACAAGAAATAAAAAAACACATTAAAAAGAAAAGAATAGAAAACCATGGACCAGACTCTGCTGGCCGCAAATGGATTTTCTGTAGGCATCAAATTAATTGCCTAAAAAATAGTAAACACATTAAAAAAACTCATTATTAATATTATTTTATTATTATTATTATTTTAAGCTGCATTTTTTTGGACTGGAACAAATTAGAAGAAATCTTGAACTTCAAAAGTTAACGATATTTTATTTAGAAAAGATACAGAAGGCCTGTTATTAATACTAAATGGCGTTCTTCAGTTATAAAGGCCATTCTTGCATTTAAGCCACAGTATAATTTGTGGGAACCTTATTGAGAATTAATATAACAGAAAATGCGGTCAGAATTTGCTATGATTTATAATTTTCTAAAAATGCTGTGCGCTTGTGTTTCCTTTTTAATTGGTAATTATTAATTAATAATTATTTTTCTCTGTGAATTAATACTGATGTGTTTATGTATTTTTGCTCAAATTATTTATTATTTAAATTTTTGATCATATACTATATGGGACGTGCTGCAACTATTACCGAACCGTTGTTTTAGCTGCGATTCTGGAAGTTTGTTAAGCACCTTTTCTTTAATATTTTTCTAATTTGTTCTGTTAAAGTGCAAACTGCAATCCCCATAAAAAAAAAAATCATCAGTTAACAATTGTGTTTACTACCAACATAATCAAAATGAAAACAGTGAGTAATCTATTTTTGCAGAAAGATTCATAATTAAAATCTTTGTATTTTATTTATTTATTTATTAACTTCCATTTGAAAGCATGTGTGTAAACAGAAATAATAAAGTATACACCCACATACAAACATCACTGTTGTGAGCAAACATTTTGCCTTGTGATAGTTTGAGAAATTTAATATCATTGTTATTTCATTTGTTTATTTTTGCTAAACGTTTTTAGCCAAAATCTTTGAACAACCTTTCTCAAAACAAAATTGAAATTGGAAGAAACAAATATTGGCAACATAAAGCTACATTTGACACAGCGGCTTATTTGCAAATTTAATGATACCAGAAGTTGCAGATCATTCCTAAAAGAGCTGCTAGTTGTTGACATCTGATCTACATCTAGCTTATTATATTTAATATCTGCTTACAGTTTCATTCTCTAGACAGTTTCAGTATTCTGAGCGATTCTCGTTACCGTAACTGTTGTATGGTTTTATTAGAATGCCAGCAGCAGTTTTATTCAGTGTCTGCTGATATCATTCATCTCCCTTTGCTTTCTATTTCGTCCTTCTTTCTCCCATCATTGCTGGTAATTGCTCAATGAATGTAATAAATTTATTTTCTGTGGTCTAATATTGCCCATATTGCATTAATTTGGGATATTCCTGTGGAATTCATTTTCTACACACTTCGTATTAGTTTTTACAAGTAATCTTTTGACGAGACCTCAGCTTTCAAGTAAATGATCCTTTTATAGTCACTTCTTAATTGCATCTCGCCATTAAGTATCCATCATTCCAATTTTCTTCATGGTAAGAATTCCTTCTTGATCACTTGCTTTACTCTTATTATACCTGCTGGCTGATCATCCATCAACATCTAAGGCAATCCATTAAAGGTATTATATAGCTGGGTATTTGCTAGATGATGAAGAAATTTTGTTCATCATCTTTTGATGTTAATGCAAATATCCTTTTTAAGTCAACCTTAAACTTTGCACATATGAATATCAATCACCTTTGGACAAATAATTTGTGTCCTCGTTAATTGCAATTGTAAAAATCCAAAATTATTTATTTACCTCATATTTTTTATTGCCTGAAAATTTACTTAATTGCATCAATATCATCAAAGCTAAAGTAAATGCCATTAATGTGAGTGATGGAGTAGCATTAGTCAACAAATGGCAATGGTTTCTTTACACATAAATGCCCAGTAGCTCTTACTTGTTGTGTTTTCTTTAACCCATTTTTTTCTTTGTCATTCACATACCATTGGTTTACTCTTATTAGTGTAGATCCTTTGTTGTCTCCTCTTTTACCTTTAGCTGTTTATCTCATTGTTACACCCACTTTCATCTGTCCACTTGCATAGGTATATATAGGATTTTAGAATGGAAGAAATTCTGGTGGACATAGTCGTTCAAACAAAACAAAAACAAAAAAAAGTGTGTCCTTTTCCGGATTGGGAAGAAGGAGGTTACAGACAAATCTATAAACTTTCCAACCATAAAACAGGTCCCAAGTCCTTGATTTCTTCTATTTTCGGATGCAGTGAGGTGGGGTGAAGGGTTCTAACCCCTACCAACCTCTCCTCGGTAAGCCAGTTCCGATTTGAATATCCTTCTTTCCCTCAGAATTTACAATATTAATGTCAAAAATTTCAGTTGTCACCAAACAGTATGGGAAATATCCTGGCTACACTGTTGTGAACTACTGTAATTATAGTGATAGAAACATCTATCAAACTTCATTGCAGCCTCTCGACTACTTTTCTGTTTTGTAACAATACCTTTTTGTGTTCATTTCTCTTCTCTGATGTCATAAACCATCTTAATATCTTCTCGGTTTCATTCTTTGATCTTTGTTCCTTCTTAGCATTTTCTTATGTGGATACCAGAACGTCTTATATTCCCACTACTGTTATCTGTGTAATTTAGAATCAGTTGCCTTTGATTCTCTTATACAGTATGGCCGAAAACAAATGACACTGAACAATTTGACCACATGAAAGGTGGTAAAGCAAGATGAACATGTAGGCAACTGTTGTATTCGGAACCGGAATGATTGTGGATGTGAGATTAATCAGTTTTTCTGTGAAAATGATATTAACTACTGAAGAGAAAGTGTTTATTGTGGAGCACTATTTCCGATCGTATGGAACAGTCCATGGCAATATACCTAGCCTGCTACACATTGCTATGGAATTTTGGGAGCATTTTAACCGTCTAGCACCCAGGAACAAGGTTATGCTATCCGTTGTCGATAAATTCAGTCGAACCAGAAATGTACTTAGACAGCATAGAGATTGCACCAGCCGTCCTGTAACAGTAACAACGAATCATGTAACAGTAACAACGAAAATCACGACAGACTTTTTGAGCAAGTGTTGCAGTCGCCACAACAAAGTCTCCGACGAATGGCAGTTAAACTGGACATGGGTCGAACATCAGTTCGATGTATGTTTAAAACCATTAGCTGATACCCTTACAAGATACAGACTGGCCAACCATTGATAAAGAAGCAAAAGTCGTGTACTGTGCTTCCATATTAGCAATGGTGTATGACGATCCCGGATTTTTGACTAATGTTTGGTTTTCGGATGAGTGTCATGTTTATCTGAATGGCTATATCAATAAACAAACAACCCGATTTCTTGGTTTCGCCCAACCAGACATCAATATTGAAACACCACTCCACAATGAACAGGTGACGATATGGTGTGCAGTCTCTGGAAATGGGATCATTGGTTCATACTTCATTGAGGATGACCAACAGAATCCGGTGACTGGAAATCAGGTGCATTATAGAGAACAGGTAAGCACGGCATTTCTCAGGGACCTCCAATGTTTCTGCCGAATACGACATCTAAGTCTTCATTCCCAGTGGTTTCAACAAGATGCGGCTACATGTCATAAGGCAAGGGAATCACTTTGGCTATTTCATGACACCTTCGGAAATCACGTGATATCCCGTGGAGCAAACATTCCATATCCCTCACATTCCCCTGATTAACTCCATCTGATGCATATGTTTGGGGAATGCTGAAGGAAATGCTTTTTCAAGGACAACCTCCGGCAAACATTGCTGAGCTGTGGCAAAAGATTGTGACAACTCTTAGGGGAATGGAACAACCTCTCTTCCGGAACATGGTGGACAACCAATGCAACCACTAAGTACTGCTTAGAGTGCCAAGGAGATCACATTGAGCATGTATTTGTCAACAACCACTGTTGATTATTCTTTCGGTTGCAGCATGTTCAAAACGGTTCAGTGTATGGTTCAGTGTATGGCTATACTACACATTATTAGAAACTATCCTCTGAAGCTGTAGTCGGTCTCAGATTTTTGTGGACCATAAGTTACATAGCTAGCAATGACATTCTATTCTTTTCTATTGGGGGCACTGTAACAATCATTAATGCTAATTAAAATTATTTATTACAGTGATTTAATAGTAATAAAGCATACATCAGCCATGCCAGGGGGGATCTTGCGGTCTCAGACGTCGGTCTGCTGTAAGGCCAGTGTGCCGGTACCCGGGTTCAAATCCCGGTCGCGAGCATGGATGTTTCAATCTTTATTCTTTTGTGTTTCGTCCGTTTCTCCCCTGGGACTTACTATCTCAGGGTTATTCTGGACGAGATGTGAATCTCGTCTCCCCTTCTTGAATTTCCTAGCCTCACCCTGATGTTGTCAGGGAGGGCTAGTCCGTGGTCCATAGTTGACCAAAGTCGATGAAAGGAAACCATACATCAGTGTTGTTTTTAGTCATCTAATAATGGTTCACAGAGATCAGTTAGCTATTTGTCTAAAGATCAACATATCTTCATTTTGATCTCTTTGTTTTGCTCTTTTTGTAGCTGTGTGGTTGATATGATTTCTTTTAAACTGTGATTGGATGGCGTCTCTTCAGCGAACAGACCTAAACCCCTACAAGTAAGTATCTTCCTTCCAAGTTTAAACATTTTATTAATACTAATGTAGTTCAAATCAAATTCCTAAACCAATTATTATTATACTATATTTTAAAATTGCTGCAGTCTAATAGTATTGGGTTAGCCAAAAAGTTCATTTTTCATTTCATTTTTTTTAAGTAAGTTGGCTCTTGTAGCACTTGATTGTCTTTTAACATCATTCGACAGCATTTTGTTAGAGTGTATTGTGACAGCTATCATATCAGCATGCATTTAAAACAAAAACTGATCAAATTTGGTGAATTTTGTGTTACCACTTTAATATTGAAGATGAAGACAATAAGCATGCAAGACCGTATGTTTCTTTGATGACCAGACAAAAACTGTTACAGCTTGGCTGGGAAGTTCTGATTCATCTGACATATTCACCAGATATTGCACCTTCGGATTTCCATTTATTTTGGTCTTTGCAAAATTCACTTCATTGAAAACTTCAATTCCCTGAATGACACCAAAGGCACCTGGAACATTTTTTTTGCTAAAAAAGATAAAGTTTTGGGAAGATGGAGTTATGAAGTTGCCTAAAAGATGGCAGAAGATAGTGAAACATACCGTTGAAGATGTTGTTCAATAAAATTATTGGTGAAAATGAAAAATGTGTCTTTTATTTTTACTTGAAAACCGAACGAACGTTTGGCCAACCCAATAGTTTCCCTTTCATATTTCATCTATAATTGGTTCAATCTTCCAGATCATTCGAGAATGGAGATTTTACATCTTTCCAAAATGATAATGGAAAGAATAACAAAAAACGAGATAGACTTATTCTACTGATAAAAAGAAGGCTTCAACCTGCGGAAGCTGAACATTCGAAGATGATTTCTAAGATCTGGAGAAAAACACCAAACCATTCCGCGAATTAATTAAATTAACAAAAAAACGGAATTTAAAATAAGTTCCCAATTCAGTTTGACTGTTACTTTGGTGTGATAACGGACTCGTTAACATAATCTACATTAAGAAAATTGAGCAGGATCGACCTCAGTTAGTATTTTTGTTTGCATTTAATTTGCTGCTCATTCAAAGAAATGTGGGAATGAATCATTTTTACTTTCGGTTTATACTTCAAAAGGTATTTGATTTTCAGATTTTTCTTACCCTTTTCATTATGTAACATCTGTAATTTTAACATTTTCACAAGTTGATTTCATGATAATCGGGATCTATAGTAAGTGATTTTGAAAAACCAACTTTGAAAATCTGCTAAAAACTGCACCTATTACATTGTATGTGAAATTAAGTTCGATTTAAATGTTAGCTACTTTATTATAACGAAACCCATCAATTATATTGGAAAAAAAGTAGCTTTCATTAAGGAATTAGAATTAATTGTTTCCAGGGAATATTCAAATTAACTGCCGAAATAACATTTTTTACGCTATAGTAATTAAGAAAACATCTGAACAGATTAGTCAACTTCTGTAATTGATTTTTTTTGTGTGAATATTTTATTCTTTTTATTCTCTTACATTTGATTGGTGAATACGAATTTTTAACCACAGAACTTAGTTCTTATTTACTGGTTTACTACTATCCGTTATATTCCTAGATTATCTGTTATTACTTTGAAAACTGAAATGCAGAATAGTGTTATTTCATTTAAGCAAACAAATAAGTTATAGTTGCATGGCATTACTTTCTCATTGTTGTTTTAAGAATTAAACAGTAGGAAAGATGAAAGCTTCCAATGTGGCTGTCATCAAAAGATGGCCGAGAATTAAGAGCTTATTCTGTTATTGAGTTCCATTTTTCTTTATTATCGTTTTGTATAATTAAAATTTATATTTTCCTATAAAGATATTTTCTTCATTATGAAAAATTCAGTGGTAAGTTGAATT
This sequence comes from Thereuonema tuberculata, assembly GCA_023159025.1. Lineage (NCBI taxonomy): Eukaryota > Metazoa > Arthropoda > Chilopoda > Scutigeromorpha > Scutigeridae > Thereuonema > Thereuonema tuberculata. The sequence continues at coordinate 107,182,385 of JAFIDM010000001.1, forward strand.
AATATTACATTATCTCAAAAGGCTTAAAAGACAATTAAGGTTAAGACAAAATGAAAAGTGTTAGATTTCTTGTTTCGTTAGATTTATTTAATTTTCAGTAAAACCTCAATTTTTCTAAAGCTTTACTTTTTAAGAATAATTTTGCTGCCTTTAGTTTTTTAATTTCGTCATTATAAGAATAGTGTAACTTAAACGGGAAATCGTAATGTTTTTTGATACCACGTCTTTAAAAATAAGATATTCTTCTAATATTGTAACTACAGAGGAAAATTTCTTTTTCAAATTTATTACATTTACTAACATGAGGTTTTTGCTATTTCTAATACTTTATTTCAACGTTTGTTTCTTTTTCTGGAACAATCGTAATTATCCTGACTAACTGATATTTGCTATTAGTTTAAACATTTTTTCCGTTAAAATAAAATTAAAAACAAACTCTGTAGAATATTTATTTATTGTAGTAGATTTCACTGATTTAATCAACGTAGGAATTCAAAAGGCTTGAAACTTGGGTTAAGTTTAATTTGGCGTTATCATCAGTCTCTCTATTTTTTTCCCCCTCCATTATTGTTTCTATGAAATGGGTTTCGTTAAAGTAGGCGATCTTACGGCTACAACCTGTTTACCCATCCAGATGAAACTTCTATTAAACAAATTGAGAATTGTCTAAAAAAAAATAATAATAATAAAATTGTAGTTTAAAAGATGATATTTAAAAAATGTAGTTTTATGTTGAATAGCCAACTGCTAAAAAACTCAATGAGAAAATTATATGGTATAAACGGATATATGATCCGTTTCTACTATATATGTACACTAAATAGACAAAACAGTAGATACATCTAACTAATAGCGCTTTGATACTTCTCTAGCGCGAATAACAGCCTGTTCACGCAGAGGCATCGACTTCATAAGATGCTGGAGAGTTGCCAGTCACGCCTGTTCTATTGCTGTCCACAGCTCCACTCTAGACAGTGCCGGATTCATGGATCCGATTCAACAGCATCCCAGAGATGTTCGATAGGGTTTAAAATCAGGGGATCTTCGGGCCACTGGATGACCCCAAACTTAGACGAGTATTGGGGCGGTGCATCGTCCTGCTGAAGCACACCATTGGCTGCAGGATGCGCGAAGGCCTTGAAAAAATAGGGGATCAGCCAACACATTCTGGTAGCTTGCAGCATTTAAGGACCTCTCCAGATACACTAAGGAATCCAATGTGTCCCATGAGAAGACTCACTAAACCGTCACAGCGCCACCACTACCTTGAACAGATTTGACTTGGCAGGATCGGCTATGGCTTTACGCTGTCAATGTCACACGCAAACCTTCTTGCCAGACCGGTACAGCTGATAACGAGATTCACTGACCACACGACTCGGCGGCATTCTGCAGAGATGTTTCAGACTCCAGATGAGGTGCCACGTCCGATGACGAGAAGTCAACAGCGGCACACGAGTAGGGCATCGGTTCCCGTAGCCTAGAGCAGTGCTTCTCAACCGGTAATGCCATGAGGATGCCTTTGAATGCTGCGAGAAAATTCTAAGAATGTAATCAACTTTTAGCCACATGCTAGTCAGATGTTCATATCTAGAATAAAATCTAAACATCAAATACAGAAATATGAATTACATTCTGTTTCATCCTAGCAATTAAGGTTAATACAGTATTAATTCTCATTCAAATCGAAATTTTCTGTTTCAGAGTATCTTTTATTTAAAAACAGACTTATTATGGTAAATCTTAGATGCTTTTCAAAGAATTCCGTGATAGTCAAAAAAAGCTTGTTTTTCAAAGAAGTTTGAAGTGCCGCGGGATTTCGGCTAATACAAGTGTGCACCATGAAGCGAAAAATGTTGAGAAGCACTGACCTGAAGTAGGCAGCGGGCTCCATACCATTCACACGCTGACGCCGCTTGATGCTCCGACATTGAATTGGATGTGACCTCCGACTCCGTTATCTTTGTGTCGATCATACAGATCCTGGACAGTCTACGACGACCAATGTCATCAATGACGTACGGGCAGTTACTGTTAGCTCGGTAGACGCTAGTACGTCCATCGATGGTATACTTGCAGTAGATCATTGATACGGTTGCCTTCGAAAACTTAGGACGATAGAATCTGTCTTGCGCCTATAATGCGTCCACCATCTAAGGTCGCAGCATTTATCCATGTTCGTCGATTATGACAATACTGGGAAGCCCAGATGTCCTCCTCCTTTATCGGGCACTTTTGATTTGGATAGGTTCCACTTTGCTCTGAGGGCGCCAGTATCAATTTCCCATCCCCCTCTTTCTAATGTTTTTTTCTATTCAATGTATATCCATCATTATCTGAACAGGTTAGAGATTGAAATCACTTTGGGATCATTCAAGCTCTCAATCATCAAGAAATGCATCTGTTCATATCCGAGCTTCGAGTTTCTCGATACTGTGATTAATCTTTACACACTACACTTAAATGGGAAGAAAACTTTCATTTCAACTAGAATACTATTTCAGAGGTGTAATTTATTTCATCAGCTGCTGTCTGCCTTGAGGCCTAAATGTCTTCGCTGATAACTTTTAAATAGATTTATTTATAACATTCACGGCAAGCAGGTCTTTTCAGAGTTTTACCTACTATAGCCTGTAACATATAGAAGACAAATGGGGACCACTACCTACAGAGCAGATTTCGGGTCCCCAGCGGACACAACACACAGAAGAAGACGAAAGAAACAACCATGCCACGACCGGGATTCGAACCCAGGTACTGGCGCATTGGACGCCACGGCTGGCCGCCGCCGAGACCGCACGACCACGCCAGCACGGCAGCTTTACCTACTAAGAAGTGCTTCACTCAAATCTTCATTTGTTGATTTACTGAATATAAAATTTGTGATAGAATTGAGAATCCGGCACAGGTTGTGATTGGGTGCGGAACACACCACGTGCTTTTTTTTAATATCTCTTATTTGTTTATTGGTAAATAACCCCTCAATTTTCATCCAGTACATTATGCAACAAAAACAATTAGGCTTAGGTTAGGTTAAGTTAGGTTGGCTCAGCTGCAGGATGTATGTTTTGGTAAATAACCCCAACACTAAATCATGTCCGCCATCTTGGATATAGTGCGAAAACAACGATGTGTGCCAGATTCTCAATTCTAACCAAAATTTGCTATCGTTTCTCTCTTAAGTTATTCGAAGTCCTGTTATCTTGTATTTACTTTGATTATTATTATTAGCTTCACAGCTTTCTCATTATCGAACTTTATTTCACTCGAATGCATTTGCAAACAGTCCTTGAGATTCTCTCTTCCTTGGGAAATCGATATCTTAGGGATCCTAATTGAAACAAATAAGATTTTTTTCAACTCGGATTCCAATAATTAAATAAATTATCCTTAAAGCTTTTTGGTCGCCTGCTTGGTGATACAATCAGTGCACAAGTATATTTTATTATATTTTTAAATTTCAGAATAAAATCCAAATTCCTCCTCTGGTGGTTCCTCCCGAATTGGAATTTAATGCAGCTGAATCAGCTCTAGAGTTTGGATTACCAACAACACAAGAGACATTCATGGAGCTTTTGGACATCAATCCTAATTTTGATGAGCGTTTTGCAGATGTGATTAAAATTTCATTTTTAGATTTTTTTAATCTTATTTGTTATGTTTACTTTTTTTCATCACGTATTACTAAATTGTTTTAAGAAATATTTTCAGTATTTTTATAAATATTTTCAGTATATATTGTTTTAAATATTTTCAGTATATATTCAGTTTTTCAGATGTGATTAAAATTTCATTTTTAGATTTTTTTATATAATTATTAATCTTATATGTTAAGTTTACTTCAAGTTACTTTTTTTTCGTCACGTATTAGTTAATTGTTTTAAGAAATATTTTCAGTATACTCTGATTGTAAGTCAGATTGTCTACTAACTTTTTAACTATATTGTTTTATTTATAGCTGAAATTTAATTAAAGTGATTACGTAATGTGTTGATATTACTTTCTTCTGTCTTTACAGTATTTAAAATAACTACAGATATTAAGACAATTTTTGATCTGAATGTCTTTGTATTCAGATTCATGATTTAATCAGAGCAAATATTGCCCTTATCTCAAAATTTGGGAAGTCTTGTGAATCTCTGATCTATACAGCCTAGTTGCTTAGGCAACTAATAATTACAAAGCAATAATTACATTTAATTTTTCAAAATTATTGTATTTTTTAGTGTGTTTTTTATTTAATCAGTTTGGTTGGTTTCAACAAGATTTCAACAATTGTTTTTCAATAAGTACTCCACATTGTAATTATGATAATGTGCAAATAAGGAAAGTTTAAACAGGATTCAATTATATACTTATCTATCTGCCAGGCAATAAAAATCCAGAGACTTTTTCGAGTTTCTTTTACAAGATATCATTTGTAAATTTACGGAAGCAGTAGTAGAACTAATATCGAAGACACTTTGCTGTACCATACTTTTCTATTTATCATCTTGGAACGAGAGCCTGCAAATAACGTAACAGTCAGAATTCCCATTCATCTGTTTCATTAAGGAACCACATACAGAATGTCAGTTCCTTTTCCATCTGTAACGAGGCAATCATTGTCGTAAGGAAAATGTTTGTTGTTTATTAACCGAGAATATTCTTTAATCCTCTGATGGTTTACTGGAAGATTCCATACAGAAGAAAGTTAGCTTCCAACCCTTTAATCCGTACTAGTGTTTTTAGAGCACGCTGCTTATATTTAGCTGGAGTCTAATACTGAGATCATAATTAATTATGACGAAAGTTTTTAAGCTTTTTCTGAATGTATATTGCTGGACAATGTAGTTTTAAGTTGTTGGTTTTTTACAATATTGTGTTATTTAATATTGTTTCTTTTCTGCAAATCGCAGAAAAATGTCATATGATGTGACATATCATCATCAGGAATACTGCTTTAGGCTTGAGACCATCTGTAGAAATTGTAGTTTTTGCTTCCAGAAGACTTCTTCATCTAATTCATTTACTTTTTCTTTCAATTATCTGCATTATTTTACCCTCTAATTTTCTTTATTTTGACTCTGAAAGGATCTGTAGTCGGGAATAAAGATACACAACCAATTTTTTTTTTGTCTTGAACAACAGAGCACTACTTACATGTTAATCTAGAAACTGTTATTTGCTGACATTAAGAGGGATCCGAGATATTACATTGAGTGAGTTTTGTTATGATAAATACAGTAATTATTTTGTTTATACATTTCGTGGAATTTAGTAGAAAATGATCAATTTCCTTAGGTATTTCATAACCTACCTGTAGTTTTTGACTTATGTTCCGCAAAGCTCGATGGAGAACCAATAACAAAATCAATTTCCATACCGTTGTGTTTCAATTTAACTCGTCGAGGAAAAGCAAAAATACGTTACAAACAATTCAATTAGGCGAAAAAAACAAATGAAATATTTAACCATTTGAATGGATTTCATAAACGATTTATTTCATAAACGATTATGTAATGAAATATGAAGAAAATGCATATGTATTGATGTGTCAAAAAACACATTAAAAAAGAATACTGAGGAATTTTCTAAGAAGCTTTAAATCAATTTTAAAAGCCACATGACTCATTTAAATTTTTTAGATCAAAATTTTATGAGTACAGTCTTTTTGTTTATTTGCTTGTTTTAATGCGAGAATTTTTAAGTAGTTTTAAGTTGAATAATTTATTGGAAGATGATCAGATATTGAAGATTCAGTTTTCTGGAGATAAGAGAAGTTTCGCTTTTGAAAGTTTTGGATGCATTCTTCAAATGTCAATGAGAGATCGTCTCTTATCCATAAATATGCATGTCACGTTTCAAGAAGATCCGTTCACTGTTCAAAAGGTTATAATGAAGATGATAAGATGTACTCGTATACATTGACCTAATGATTCTTTAATCCTTCTTTTTCTTTGAAAGGGAAAAAAAGGCTAATCGTGAGCCATCCTATTCCTGTTAGGGATTCCTGCGTTTTTTAGGGGAGGAGGTGCGGGGGCGAGGGGAACAGGATAGATGAGTAATATAAAATAAAGGTCACCTGTCTTAATAAAAACCGGTAGGGGGGGGGGAATATGAGGAGGGGTGGAGCGGTGGTATTAGGTATCACTTTAAATCAAAATTTACGTCAGGTAATCAAAGGATTAAAGATGATATTAATGAATATAATTATTAAGTTTTTTTTTAATTTGCATAATATTAGGGATTGTATAAAGAGTGGAGGAATGGGACTATAGTCACTTCAGTCCAGAATTAGTATCATGTAATCAATGGAATAAAGATCTTATTAACGAATATAATTAACCTGACTTAACAATTGAGCATACCTCAAACCTGATTATCCTTTAACATTTACACAACAAAGGATTAAAGATGATATTTATGAATATAAGTATTAATTTTTAATTTGCACATTGTTGGGGTGAGTGGAGATAAGAGATAGGAGTGAAAAGTCCAGATGGTTTCAATTATCTTTCTTTGTTTGTGACATGTTACAACACGTTTAATTTACGTAGTAAATAATCTGTCGAATAATATAACAAACTTTAGGATTTGATGACGCTTTCAGAACTTTACTCATTAATTTTCATAAGGTTAAGACTTTCAGATTAATTTTAATGTTTTTATATGTAATGAAAGAAGTACACACAGACACACAAGAATTACATTTTATGATTCTTTTTTATTACAATATTCAACCTTTGACGCTTCCAGAACTTTATTCATTAATTTTATTAATTGGGTTAATGACTTTCGTTGTTTGTTATGTAACATGTTATAATACGGTTAAATAGAGAGATTTATTACTTTTATGTTTCGTAGTATTAGTAGAATTAATTATCTTCTTTGAGTTCCTATTTACATAAGCAAAGGTTATTGATAAGTAAAGGATTAAAGCTGTTATTAATGAATATAATTATTAATTTTCTTTTTGACTTTAAAGAGTTATTTTAAGTATTAGTTGAATTTAGATTTTGAAATTAACACATTCAAACATGTATTTTGTCATTAATTTCATATGATTAAGAAAGAAATTCTGTTTTAACTTTAAAGGAATATTTTAACTATCAGAGGAAATTTAGATTTTGAAATTAATACACTCAGACACACAAGAAGTTCATTCGTTTTACTTAAACAAGTTTAGAAAAAAACGAAAAGGTAGTCTTTAGACTTTATTCTTTTTTATCTGTTTCAACTTTAATCCTAATTTTGGTTTACTTAAACAAGATTAGAAAAAATACTTAAACAAATTTAGAAAAAAAAAAATCGAATTTACAAAAGTTAATCTTTAGATTCTATAGTTTCAACTGCATTCCAAATTTCGTTTTACTTAAACAAATTTAGAACAAAAAAAAAACGAAACTTGCAAAAGTTAATTTTAGTTTTTAAAATAAATGTAAGTAGAAGCGAAAATCAAATGTAAAAATCAGAAAATTACTTATCAATTCTTTTCAGCCAGAGCCGTCATCTCTCAAGCTTGCTTGTAACTGACAAACACGAGAATTGAAGAATTGGAAAGGATTAGATTATCTGATTATCGAATTAGGTCGGTCGTTAGCGAGATTAGAGGTGTCTAACTTTCTGTTTAGGGAGATGAGAAGACGTGGGAATCCAAATGTTTTTAATTAATTTTCTTTGTTAGTGTCCTGTACTAATATCTGGAGGAGAATGATTGATAAGGCGGTGTGATTGAAGATTATCTGTTACTCATATGATCCAGATGAACTATTTGATTGTGAAGAAAATACAAAGAAAAATTATTTCTTAACAGTTAAGAAAGTAGTTTTAACTGGAGGAACCAGATGTTTTACTGATTGAAATTTAATGTTTTTAGATAAGCGGATTATACGATTTTTTGATTAGAGGAAAGAAGACCAGATGTCTTTCTTGAGAAGGAGTATAAATAGCAGGGGGGAGATTGAACGAATTTCAGTTGATATTTGGATTCTCAAAAGAGTTACACTGTCAACTTTTTGTTATTCCTGAGAGATTTTCAATTGCTGCTTAGAATTTGAAAAGAGACTCACTGTCAATTTTTGATATTTCTGAGAGATTTTCAGTTGCGGTTTGGAATCAGAAAAGAGAGACACTGTTAATTTTTGCTGTTCCTGAGAGAATTTCAGTTACTGTTTGGAATCACTGTCATCGCTTTGATATTCCTGAGAGAAAAGGTAAGCGTGATTATTTTAATCGGAATTGATAACTAAATTTCTTTTTTATGTTTCCGTGTCATACTTTATTTAATTCTGTTTTTTGTATCTTTGATAGTTTTCAAAATGGTTCCTCCAATCAAGAAATTAAAGTTGGTTGATTACTCTTCATCATCCTCTGATGAATTTGAAAATGATGGGTCTTCAGTGATTGATGTAAAACGAGAGGAAATTTTAGCCAGGTTAGTGAAATTAAGCCATGTGATTGAGAATTATAAAATTCCGCAATTTCACACTGAAGGTAGACAGTATGTTTTCCGTTTGGTAGACCCATCAATCGATGAGTTAGAATTTTTATTAGGAAATAAGGAAGGGAATTGTTTAAATGATTTAGTCCGTTTGTTGATAGAGCGTATTATCAAGGAAGCGACTCGTGATTGTTCAACTAATTCAATAATCGGATTAACTGTTAATTCAAGATCTTTTGTTAGGCCTGTGTGGTTACCTTTTAGAGCCAGACACCAATTTGATTTAGATCAATTAATTACTGCGTTAGAAAAACTAGCTCAGTCACAGAAAGTCTTAAAGTTTAAAGATGGGCTTGAAGTTAAAATTACATCCGTAACGCCTCCACGGGGATCAGGAAAATTTAATTCTTATATTGATTTGGACACTAATCTTAAACGTAAGCGTTGCTTCATCAGGATTCAAAATAAAGATTCTTATTGTCTAGCGCATGCTATCATAACTGCCATTGCAAGCCTTAACAAAGATGAACAATGGAGTTCAATTCAGCTTGGAAGAAAAATTCAATTGAAATTAGCTGAAAAGTTGCATGAAGAAGCAGGTGTCCCCTTAGGAGAATCTAGTTACGGTCTTGACGATGTAGTCAAATTTCAGACGCATCTTACAGACTATCAGATTATCGTGATTTCACATGATAGCAGTGACAAACCCATTTTTATCGGACCCGAAAAACCTGACAAAAAATTAATTTTGTATCACCATGGAAATCATTTTGACGTCATTAAATCAATTAAGGCTTTTTATAATAAGAGTTATTTTTGTTTCCAATGTTGGCAAGGATATAAAGATATTCATTATCATCATTGTGAAAATCGGTGTGTTTCATGTTTCAATCCTGGCGGAAATTGCGCACAGGTGAATTGGATTACTTGCAAGGATTGCAACTGATTTTTTTATTCGGAATCTTGCTTAGCCAAACACAAAATAAACAAAAAAATCAAAAATGAAAATGCTTTAACGGTTTGTCAGCAGTTGAAAAAATGCACTGACTGTGGCATTGATGTCGATGTATTGCAACAGACCCATGTGAAGACAAAACATGAATGCAATAAACATTATTGTTTTAATTGTAAACAAAAAGCAGGTCCTGATCACAGATGTTTTATGCAACCAATGGTACTTAAGAATAAAAATGCAGGCAGTTTCATCTTTTTTGATTTTGAGACGACCTGCGAAAAAATTATTGATTATGATACGAATGGTGTTCCCGATACATTCGGATAAACATCGAATGAAATCGTCCGAACTGTGTTCTACTAAATGTTGAATTTGTATTTTCGAAAGTAAAGGAATCGCCTGCAAGATTTTACCGTATTTTTTTAAACGGGAGCTGCGGCTGTGAGATGCTTTCTTACTCATGACTCGAGCCATAATGACAAAACAAGTTTGTGGAGATTACTTTTTAGGACTGTAAATAATCATGGGTGAATCGTCGGGAAAAATATTTGTTCGATATTAATTCTCTATACTGATCAGGTGTCGAAGGTTTTAAATCGATTAATAAATAACTATAGGGTTTTGATTTTGTAGCATCCTCGTAGGCTTCCATGAAAAATTTAAAATTACGAGGATAGAGTTCTCGACCTAAACAAGATATTTGATTGGCATCGCGCAAGGAACGAAACACAACAATGTAACCTGCATTTAAATTAGCCGTACGATGCGCGGCCGATTTGTGAAATAAATTTTGTACTAAATAAAGAACCGACATATTACAATGATGACTGTATTTGGATCTTCTCAACAGATCTTCTCAACAGATTTATCGGCTTCACCCATTAAATCATCTATAATTAATACTCTAACAATGGCGGAATCCATTTCAGTTAAATTTGGAACCCCTCGTGAAATTGAATCGATGGAAATTGACTAAACCAATTTTGATAAACTCCGTAGCACCAAATGATTTCTTGTGGAGGTTGATCAAACATTACGTGGCAGTAACAAAGTAATTTTTGCGCAAAACATGATTTTCCTACTCCCGAAGCCCCGATATCATCATTGTGAATGGATGCTGAAATTTAAAAATTGTGGATTCGACAGACGACGACGACGACATGACGTTTTCTCAATCAATGCCGAAAGTACAATGATCAGTAGCCGTGTGGTTTGGTCTGATATTGGCCACTGAGGATCTGACGTTTGTCGAAGACAGCCCTGTACTGCTTTATTTCTTGCCGCGAAATAATTTAGCGGTCTTTCGTCCTAGCAATTTTGTGTTTGGTGAGGATGGGTGCGACTGTTCGTTCACAATCGTCCCCCTCGACCAATTTGTGAACCATTTTTTTCAATAAATCAAAGGTAATGGTTTTTTGAGCTTCAAAGCTGAGCGAAAATCCGCGAACTTTTAAAACAACGTGAATTGGTTTCTCAGCTTCGCGCGATCTAATTAGGTAACCATAATTTTTGGCACCTAACGTGCAAAAGGATTGAATGTAATAACCCGGGCCGTGGTCCCTTAAAATCTCATTTGTCATTTCACCGAGATAGGAACTGATTGGCACCTGATACTGGGTGGGACAATTGAGATTTTGAATGTAAAATACACTATCTGTATCCATGTACAGTACGCGAGAGCCTAATTTTTCTAAATAACTATATAAATGCAAACGCGCTTGAGCAGTAACGAAGGCTGCCAATACAACATTCGTATGATCTCCAGCGATTTCAATATCATCAGAATGTGACCACTGTACTTGCACTAACGACTCGTTGAAAAAACGAATGTCGTGCACAGTTTTAGTAGGATTTAGTAGGGGAATCGACGTATTCCAAGATAGTCTTTTTAGATCTTTCTGCCAACTTTCCATAAAAGGAATTTAAAAACAATTTGGCCAAATAATGTAAGGCTTCATTCTTGACAATATCAGATTTCTCTAAACGGATACCCTCGTGAATTTCGTAATCACTAATGTATCGATCACGGTCTTCCTCCGTTTGACACTCGGCAGGAAAACCATCATTGGTCTGTTTTAATTTTAGAAAAGCGTCTACGTAGCCTGAAAACAAGCCTCCCTCTTTTTTGATTTTATCGTAGCGCGTCGTTTCTTTAAAGTGCCAAACGTGGAAAATCTTTTGAATGATAGCTTTCTGAAGTTCCAAAGTCACCCAGGTACCCGTCAAAACTCTTTCTTCATCTGTGTGAGTGCAAGGTGGAAGATAGCAGGAATTAGCCTCCATACAAGAATGACACACAGTAAAAAAAAGTTTTTTGTTGTGCCGAAATGGGAGCACAGGATGAAACAACTGATGCGGAGGTAGAACCCTGCACTGAACGAGCCCACAAAAGGAAGAAATATCTGTTGTATCAAGATTCCAAAAAATCTCTGGATGATTGAGGGGATACAGTCCGTACTTCAAAATGTACGGATACAAACTAACAATGTCTGTATATTTAATTTCTTCCTCGGGCGAACAGTCGTGATAAAGAGTGATTCCTTCTACACGACTGCCATAATATCCATGTTGTGGTTCTAGTGGTTTTAAAATTTCCAATTTATCTACAAAATCTTTCATGACAGGATTACTTTTCAATTCCCGTTTAAATTCACACTCCCATTTCGTCACTACCGAAAAACCTTTCTTCTCAAGATCAAAAACCTTTTGCAATGTCTGATGATAACGGTCCCCCAGAGTTACCTTAGAATTATACAATTTCTGATTGGGATTGGAAAAACAATCGATATGGCCATGAATGTAACAGCCGTTGTATTCAAACACTCTTCTGTTTTCCGCATCGAAACCGTCCAAGTAATATTTGTCAATTTTACGTTCACCCGTGTTTAAGGCATGATCAATGGCAATTCCGCGTTGGTGTGTTTCCCATGATAGCCATTTCAAAGCGTCATCACTGTAGGGTTTCGCGGCACGAAAACCTTCATGGGGGATAAGAGCTATCGAATTCGCTTTCAGAAATTTTTGTCTAAAAACTTTCACACATGCTGACACTAAAGTGATGGCGTTTTGAAAAGGACAACACCCATCTGAAACTTGTAAAAAAGAATTTCGAAATTTGAATGATGCTTCGGCCAATAATTCCACATCACTAATACAGTAACTAATCAATTCTTTTTGTAAATCAAATTCCGTATTTGAATCAATTTGGCTTTGATACCATTGTAAAAAGTCGTTTGGAGCCTCAGGCTTCATGGAATCAGGTTCGTAATATTTTTGGTCAGGCATGCGTCCGCAATAATTAAAATTTTCACTCTTGTTTAGAAGATGGGGAAAATATCCTTTACGAAATTTCGAAGGATCAATTCCAAATGCTTTATTCAATCGGCTTAGTGTCAAAGGCATAAAGCACATGCTATCAATGTTTCGAATTTTCTTCCATCCTAAAAACAAGAGCCTATTTCCATTGAAAATATTTTTTACTTTTTCATTGTTGAGAATTAAATATTGTAATAGAAAATGTGAATCAAAATTAGATCCATTGTGACTTAAAACAGTCACTGATTTAGCCCCATAGACTCCAAACAACCATTCACAAAAAGCATGATGAGCATTTTCCTCGTTGAAAACTTGCAATCGCAAATAGCTTTGATGTTCGTCACCACAATGTACTCAAACCTTTGGATTGTCTTCGTAACACTGATCACACACTGTCTTTACAACACAAAGATTCGGAATCAATTCAATGGTAGATTTAGGTTACTCGACATTATAGTTTACTGAAAAGAAAATTAATAACGAATCCTTTGTTCGAATCACAAAAAATTCTATTGCTTCTGATCTTTCTTTGATGCATAAATTCGAGGTAGGTCGTTCCTTTACATTTTATGTTCACTTGTATGATGAAGACGAAGAAAAAATTGAAGAGTTTAATATTCCTCCAGCTTATTATTCTAATCCACAATTGTTAACGTCCTTCCTTAATCTTAATATCGAAGTTTGATTTGAATACAAACATGTTGATCAAAATCAACGGTGTGTTGTCTTTGATGTTTCTACCCTAACTCAACTTATGACCGTTACTGTTTTAGATTCTTTTAGTTTACATTTAACTGAAAATTTAGCAGCTCTCTTAGGATTTGAAAATCGCATTGATTTTGAGAAAGGACTCTATGAGGCGCCCTCGTCGTTCGATTTCCGTTTTGGCTTTTACTCTCTGTTCGTTTATTGCGATATTATCGAGTCGTCACATGTCGGAGATACATTTGCTCCTCTGCTTCAATTGATTCAGGTCGATGGTAAACACGGTGATTTGATTAGTAAATCGTTTAACACCTTGTATTACAGATCGGTTTCACGATCTTCTTTCGATACAATTTCCATTTATTTAAGAAACAATATAAGATTCCCCATCCCCTTTAGACAGGGAAGAGTGACAGCGACTTTGCACTTTCGTACGATTCGATAATGAAGTATCGTCCAGATCCCTCTCTCTGTCTCCAGTATTATCAAAATCAAGCTGGAGGAGGAGGAATAGATAGAAATATCCCAATCTTTGTAGGTTCACGATTTCAAAGGGGCCATGGGTTAGGAAACGTGTTCAGTTCTCTATTTCGATGGGCTAAACCAATTTTGAAAAAGGTAGCTTTTGTGGCGGGTAAACAGGCTTTAGCGAGTGGTAGTAAGATTTTGGACGATGTACAAACGGGAAAAGATTTTAAAGAATCGGCAAAATCACGACTGAAGGAAGCGTTTCGTAAAACGATTTCCGGTCAAGCAGGAAGCGGACTTTTAGCAAAAAGACGATTTCCATTTCCCACATCTTCATTCTTAGGAAAACAGTCCGTCAGACCAGTCAAACGTCGAAAACGTTCCAAACGCAGTCGTGATATTTTTGACCATGACTGACACTCAATTACTTCATTCGAAATCGTGCGAATGTTTTAAATCCGAACTTGATCTTTTCGAACTTCCCCCGACACAAGTCGCCATAGAAGGCAATACGGATATCGAATATCACCCCATAGCTTCTCTTTCGGAAACGGGACCGATTGAATTTGTCATTTCGGGGTTGGGGGACGAATATGTAGACCTCTCAAAATCTATTTTAAACATTAGACTCAAAATTGTAAAAGGAAATGATAATTCACCCCTTGATATAAATGATAAAGTAGCCTAACTCCCGTCAATCTATTACTTCATTCTTTATTTAATCAGATCGATGTATTTTTAGGAGATAAATTAATTTCTTCCACAGATAACTGTTATTCTTATCGGGCCTATTTAGAAACTTTATTAAATCACGGTCAAGATTCAAAAGCTACTCAATTGACAGCTTCGGGATGGTACATGGACGAAGGAGGTAAATTCAAGGATCTCGATCCAACAGTACTGGAGTGTAATGAGGGGTTGAAAATTCGTAATAGTTTAGTTGCTGGAAGTAAAACACTAGACTTGGTCGGATCTCTTCATTGCGATCTCTTCAAACAAGAACATTTGATATTAAACAATGAAGATATCAGGCTAAGACTCAGTCGCAACAAACACAGTTTTTATCTCCTTTCTCCAACCCAAGACCCAAACTATAAAGTTTTTATACAACACGCCTCGTTATTTGTTCATAAAGTTAAAGTAAGTCCTAGTATTTTATTAGCTCATTCCAAAATCTTACCCTCCACTCCTGCTAAATATCCTCTAACAAAAGTCGAATGTAAAGTATTCTCTATCCCCAAAGGGAATTTACAAGCTAATATAGACAATGTATTTATGGGTCAAC
Organism: Thereuonema tuberculata; assembly: GCA_023159025.1. NCBI lineage: Eukaryota > Metazoa > Arthropoda > Chilopoda > Scutigeromorpha > Scutigeridae > Thereuonema > Thereuonema tuberculata. The sequence goes on from JAFIDM010000001.1 coordinate 107,197,535, forward strand.
TTCCAAAACGAGTCGTCTTAGGTTTAGTTGAAAATTCAGCCTTTAACGGATCCTTTAAAACAAATCCCTTCTTTTTCCATCATTTTGATAGTAATTTAATTAATTTATCAGTTGATGGTCGTTCCATCCCAAGCCAACCCTACCAACCGGATTACACCAATCACTTATATGCTCGAAATTTCCTCTCGCTTTTCGCCGTCACCGATCGTTTAGGATGCGATACGGGATTAGCTCTTAATTATACAGAATATGGTCAGGGCTCGACCCTTTATGCCTTTGACCTTTCAGCAGACAGTTCGAGTAATTCAGGGTATTTTCAATTAGATAGTCAGTGGACAGTACGAATCGATATGCGTTTCAAAGTAGCATTGCCAAGTACCGTTAATGTAATCGTATATGCCGAATTCCAAAAAGTCCTCGAGATTGATTCCTCCCGCAACATCTTAATGGACTAACCCAATCATCCTATAAAAGCCGACAGCAGTTCTTCACAACGTCAAAATGTGCTTCGATCAAGTGATGACATCTCTACATCGTCGTGGCCGTAGCTTCGACAGTGAAACTGTTACCTGCGATTGTGTCTTCTCAAGACGCCGTCATGAACAGTGTCCAGATCACGGAGCTGTTACACCGAAACATCAAAACCAGACATCATTTTGGCGGCGTGTATGCAATCGATCAGTTACCCCAACGTTCGTCACACCACGCCTACGTCGTCAATCTGGACCC
>JAFIDM010000001.1:107203263-107235608 GCA_023159025.1 Thereuonema tuberculata
AAAAAAAAAAAAAAAAACCACCCCTGTTCTATACGATATCTTTCTGCACCCCTCACTTTCGTTCTGCGACATTGTCGCCCCGTCGCTCGATATTCTGCTTTGGGGCTACCACTTCACTTCAGCCTGTCTCTAGTATTCTAAGCTCTCGTTTTAAGTTCATCTGTTAAATAATGTCTCAAAGCCATTATAATTACATCTCCTATCTCAAACACCTTTCTTCACAATCCGAACACGAAATGACGAAAACAGGTCAAATAACCACTTTTATTCTGTGGATCATTTGTAGAGCCACTCATTTGCAAACGATACCTTTCTCCGTATTACATTTCACGTCATATTTCCAAGCTTTGTCCATTTCCAACGCATTGTTACCAAATAATCGTGATTTTTTTGTGTGTGTTTTGTCCTTAATTAATGGAAACCACTGTCAAATTTAAGAGCTACTTTACAAAAAGGTCCAATCTTTATTTATAATTTCAAATAAAAATGAACTGATGTAGGTCTTCATCAAATTTCATATCAAAGTTTGGCTAACAGTCTTAACGGCTACTTCGCTTGGGAGCCAAAATTTCGTGCTTAAAAAACTTTGTTTGCATTCCTATCAAACTACGTGAAAGGTCCTGACAGTAGATTACTTTTTTTTAATCTTCGATCATAATAATTTTTATCATAAACGAGACAAATAAAATGAAAAAATCATTTAAACTGCTTAGGTGAAAAAAGTACAATAAAATCCTAGTACATAAATTATGAAGTCGAGTTCGATCATAACCATATTTAACTGTGAAGATTTATTTCAAATTTAGAAATCTTTTGCAAATACAAAGTGAAGCAAATACATCAGAAAAATGTAATACACCAGAAAAATGTAATACATAGAATATATTATGAAGAATGTTTATTATATGTATTAAAATAATTGAAATGTGTGGGTTTTTTAATTTTATTTATTTATTTTTATTATTTATTCTGTTTTTAATCGTTGCTTATTTTGAAGTTAGAATAATAAGTACCGTTTGCCACTGGATATTTAATTTCTTTCAATAACTAAACTCATGGAAATAAAAAAAAAAAAAAGATGAATTTTCAGACTTAAAGCCGTTATTCTAATGTTTTTTATTTTAATTAATTACTTTTATCTCTTTTTTTAAGATGAAAAGCAAATACTTAAACCTAATTTTTTCCGTTTTAATCTTTATTAATTTTAATTGATTCCTTTAGTTTTATATAAACTCTAAATGTTGTAGGTTATTAATACGTCTCCGTTTAAGCCAACGGTTTCCAAAGCCGATCCCTGGAGAAGGATATTACAAACATCTTACAGTGGATTCATGATAGTGTGTGGCTTTTGGTGGATGTTTTTAGAAGCCACTCGAAAACAGAAGGGCGATACGGTTGATATGCAGGTATTGAATCACCGAGTCAAAATAGCATCTGTATTTTAAATCACGTTTTAAAATGAAAGAATTGAAAGAGTGTTTTCAATTTAAAGGAAAATATATTTAGTTAAATAATCCAATTTTGTAATATTTATGCAAATGCGGAAACATAAACGATATATTTAGTCTTAGTATTTATCAAGAAAATCTCGACTTTTTTTTTGTTTTTTGTTTTTATAGATATTTTGTTATTAACTAAACTTTCGCATATATAAGTATCATTCATAGCAAAAAAATCAAGGCCACCACTCCTTTATAATAAGTTTATAATTAAAAATCACAAACCTTTGTTACTTATTAAATAGATAGGAATTAATTTTGTGTAAATTAAGGAAAATCTGGTAAGGAAGCTTCCTTTTTTAATTTATTAGGCTTTGGATGTTCTTTTGTGAATGGTAGATTTTTAGCGACTATTTGGGAGCTATTGCGTTTGTCCTGTACGTCTGTCTGTGTCTGCCCCCCCCCCCCAACAACTCCCGAACGGAATGTCGGATCGGCAAACGGACTTCACCATCGTGTTCAAAGGCCCAAACAACTTAGGAAAGGGGTATTTATTTCTGCATATCCGGAAAAATGCGGACAGAGTCAAATGTTTGTTTACGCAAACTTGTGAATTTTTTGCTGAATAACTACTGACCCAATCGACATGAAATTGGATTTGCTTTAGAGCTTTTACAATCTGTTTTTTTATTCGACCGTATCTACAACAGTTTGAGGACACAGTCGACTGTTCCGGAAACAGTCGATTGTGTCCGCATTTTTCCATATAGGCAGAAATAAAAAAATATTTATTGTATAGTAAATACCCAAATTTCAAGTCGATCGAGTCAGTAGTTGTCCAGGAAAAAATTCCCAAAATCATTTTTTTTTTTTTTCCTGTGTGCAAATAATATCGGCATACCCTGAGCTTTATTTCTCTGGCTCTTCTCTCATTGTATCACGTACATAGAGGATGTGGTAAAAGATATTTAACAATAATTTGAATGTAGTCCCCGTGGCCTAATGGATACGACGTCTGACTTCGGATCAAGAAGGTTGCAGGTTTCGATTCCTGTCGCGGACGTTTCATTATAGAAATTATTTTTTTTTTCCCCTTCATCTTATTTGGAATTGATTATGCACACGTTCCGCGTGGGTTTTAATGGGTCGCCCTTAATTTTATGCGTAGCACAAATTTTTTTTTTACTTGTTTTTTATTTATTTATTTATTTATTTATTTATTTATTTATTTATTTATTTCATTTTTTCTATTCTTACAATTAAAACGTGAGCGCTTTTAAATAGAAATCCTTCTTTCAAAATATTAGTTTTATCCAATGGTGATGTTCTAGAAACTTCTGCTAGACAGAGTAAGATAGTGTGGCTGAGTCGCCCTATCCATTGAGCTCCTTATTTTCGAGATAAAGGGAAGGAAAACTTGAATGTTAGTAAAAGAATGGCAGAATCAATGATAGAAGAATTCTGAATAAACCTGTTGCCTCCCTGTCCTTCGATTAACAACCCCACATGAACATCTACCGAATGGAAGAAGGCCATGAAAATAGTGGATACATAAGATCAAATAAATTATTTGTCAAACCGGTTTGGTTAATCTGATAGCAGAAAGGGCTTTATGACCACTAGGATCTATTTAAAAGAAAAACTGGGGAAAAATCATATTAAATAGAAGTTTTAATATCTTTTTTTTTTTCTTTTTGATTTAAAAGAAGTATTCATACAAGTTTAACTGTTCAGCTCTGCAATGTTGATTTGGCATGAAATGCATTCTTCAAATTATTTACTTTAAAATAAATTCTGGATTATTTTGAATTAACATTCGTAAAGCTTTCTATTTATTCGTATGGTGCTTTGCAGGAAAAGATTATCAAAAAAAAAAAGTTTTAGGCGTTAAAAAGCAAGAATCATATCGAAAAATAAATTATTTTGATAAACTGTTGATTTATAGAAAAGAAAGAAATTTTAAAATGGTGCATATCTAAAGAATGTCGGTGCATAATTTATTTATTGAAGATAGTTGATAAATAAAGGTAAAATTTGAGTGAGAAGTTGTGGTTTTATCATAGGTTTCTATGGACAAAAGTTACTTTCGACTCCGGATACGGGTGGCTCCGTCTATAAACGAACTTTTGGTCATCCACCTATTGAAGATCAAATTAATAGACAACAAATAGTGCATTTGAGATTATGTTCTTTATTGAAAGGAGAGGAAGCTAAAACATGCAACCGTCTAAATTCAGAATGGAAAGAAATGTCAACGTTATTTGGCCAATATTCCGCTCCCGTTCATCCACTAATTAAGTTATCATTAAATTTGACTGTTTATTAACTATAATAAGATTAAAGAGGGAAACCAAATAGATTTGCTTCAATATATGATTCTTTGCCATTGTAATAAGTTTATATTTAATTCGTTTTAGGCTGAACTTGAAGCAATGATGGTGCAGAATTTTAAAGAGCTTCAGTTACTGGTGGACCAATTTCTTCGAGGTCTGTTTGTCAAGAATTACCCAGAATTTTTTGCAAAATGCATTTATGTTGGATTCTTGGAGGCTTTTCCAAAAGAGGTAAATCTCGTAAAAAAAAAAAATAAATCATTAAATTACATAGGTCTTTTTACTAACTGTTACAGTAAATCGATCCTGATAAAGATACACACACACACAGGGTGGTGCACAAAAGGTTTCAAAGTATATTTTGGTTCTGAAAAAGGACACTATTTAACGCTATCGCTCCTGTTCATGTTATCTGTACATTATTGTCGGTATAAGGTACCTCAGCCAAAGAAAGTAAATAGACTGTAGGACCTCCAGAGTTTGGGGGGGGGGCCACCGTCGCCTATTCTACATTGATTCTATGGGAGTTTACGTTCTGCTTTCTATTTACGTTCTTTGCCTCAGCCATAACGCCATGCATACCTTTAACGCCACCTCTCTAATTCTTCATAAATATAAGAGATGGCGGTACTGCACTAAAGTAGTTTGCATTGACATGCCATCTAGTGCTGAAGTGAGTTACTAGCAGACCGCCAACATTTTCGAGTGAAATTATATTTCCACCTTTCGTGTCGAGGACTGGTTCTGAAGCTGGTATCAAAAGAACTGTGTATCAGTATAAGATTAAGGCAAAAGATTTAAATGACTTCAAACGAGGCATGATCGTGGGGATAAGAAGAGCCGGTTCCAGTATTTCGGAAACTGTTAAGATCCTCGGCTTTTCTCGGGCAACAACGTCGCAAATGTTCAGAGAATGGCAGTTGGGCCAAAAAAACTTCAAGCAATAAGCGCAACTATGGACGGAAAAGGTTTGTAGATGAAAGAGGTAACAGGCGACTGGAACGAATCGTCTGAAGGCAACAACACGAAGGGCAACAGAAGGGCAACAACACGACAGATTGCAGCTGAGTACAACGCAGGTGCACGAAAACGCATATCATAACGCAAAAACGACTGATATGCGTATCATAACGCAAAAACCTTGTTCCTGATTGGTTTGGCAAGGGCGTCTTTGCTATCATATAAAAACAGGAAAGCGCGTCTGCTGTGGGTCCAGGGGCATCGCAAGTGGACACGTGATGAGTGATAAAAGGTCGCTTGGTCTGACGAATCTCGGTTCCTTCTCCACCATGCTGATGGCAGGATGAGAATATGGCGCAGGCAGCACAAATTCATGGACCCGTCTTGCCAACTGACAACCTTACAAGCGGATGGCGGTGGAATAATGGTCTGGTCTGGTCTGGTTGGTCCCCTAATACCCCTGGAAACATGTCTTAATGCCACGGGCTACCTTAACATTGTGCCGACCAAGTGCACCCGTTTATGGCTACAATGTTCCCCGAAGCAGATGACCACTTTAAACCGGATTAGTACCCTGACACCGTGCTCGATTGGTCTCCGATTGGTTCAGCGAACATAACTCCGATTTCCACTGATCTTCATTGGCCGGCTCAGTCACCTGATTTCAACACCATCGAGCACTTGCAGGTCGAGGTGGACTGATCCATTTGAAGCCTAGAAATGCCATCCATTGTGAACTAATGAAGGGCTACTCTTCTGTCAGCATGGGCTTATATTCCTGCGAAACGATTCCAACACCTTGTAGAATGTATGCCTAGAAGAATTACGGCTATGATCAAAGCTGGAGGAGTCTCAACTCGTTATTAGTACGGTGTCTACTTAGTGTGTATGTGTGGGTATGTATTTATACATATTAATATATCGAACAGGAAAAACTCAAAACTGACCCTTCGAGTTTCGCAAAGCAAAGATTTCAATCAATCTTTTGCAATTTAGAAAAAGTGTAGAATAGAAAATATGCAGTTTTATGTATAGTTTTCTTAATAGGGAGCGATTTGTTTTATTAAAAACACACTGCCAAAAAATTTCGAACCTTTATTAATATGGAGAAGTGTCTTCTTTATTTTGAATAACAGCACATTTTCGATCCTGTATTGGTTTTCAGAAATGCCTAGAGTATCTAGATCTAAAGACAGCCATGTTTGCAGCAAAATATCGTGCAAATGTTGTGTGATGGAAGAAAACTCGACGCCTTAGCCCTTTCATGCCTGGTCCAGCTCTTCACGAGGTTCTCTCTAAACTCTCAGCCTTCCATCTGTAGAGAAAGGATATGGATAATCCACTTGTCTTCTAATCCGAAGATCTTGGAGGTGGTTAATTCTTCTGTTTTCTTAATCATTACTTTTGCGTAAATTCTTGTTTCTTGAGAATGGATTGATTTATCCTATAGCTTCGTAATTTTTTAGGCCAGTGATGTTGGCTCATTAGGATTTCTAGATACTGAATAATCTACTAATCCCCTGAAGCGTAACTACAGAATTTTTCTGGGGGGGGGCCAGGCCCTTTGTGTTTGGGAAAAAAAGCGGAGAAATTTAAAATTTAAACTTCTACCTTCGAATAATTGCATTCTTATTGTTGCAAATAATGCATACAATGCCAATAAGTTAAAAAATATTTTATTTAATTTATTTTAATATTTAAAATATAAAATAATTATACTAATATGTATTTTTCTGGGGGTGGCCACGGCCATTCTGGGGGGAGGGCCAGGCCCCCCCCCCCCCTGGCTCCCCCTAGTTACGCCAATGCTAATCCCATCCAATTATGCTTTTAAGAATTGTTCTATATTAGTTCTGGGTAAAATTGGGAGGGGTGGGGGGGCGAAAGGAGTCCAAATTTTGAATTTCAGCGTTGATGTTGGATTCGTTTATAATTAAAGATTAAAAATAACATATCACATAGGAATTGAATTCTACCCCCGCCAGAGTTCTCGAAATAGCGAAAAGTTGAAAGAAAGTCATATTTTTATTATTTTTTGATTTTTGTTTGGTGGGACAGGATCTTAGCCATCACCAGGCTAAGGTGATAAATTCGTGATTCACTGTACATATGAATTACTCAGTCGTTTCTATATAATTAATAAATTATTAGTCTATTTGTGTCAATCTGAAAATGAGAGAAATGAAAATGATAAAAAATTAAGCAAATCGCTTATAAATTCAGCAAAGTAATGTTTAGCTTCGGATGAAATTATAATCTCTATAAATTAGTACGTGTCAATACAGTTTTGGCTGTGATGAATGAAATCTAGAAAAAAACAAAGAAGGAAAATATTTTAACCTGTTGACTTATGTATCAAAATCCTTGATCGATATTTGCTAAACTGTATTTTTTTCTTTCCTCATATAACTGAAACATTCATTTCTGTTTTTAGATCGCTGCCTTCAACAGTCCTCAGTTTAAGGATCTGTTAATAAAGAACGCCAGTAAATGGTCGTCGGGTTTTGCTCTGCAACATCGCACTTGGAGAAAATGGGATGTTTGGTCCTTGTGCTCCAAAAGAGCTATTCCTTTCCTTCGACAGAATATCAAGCCAGAAATACTTGGAGATGTTCGTTACGATTTGCAGGCATTTGAAATGGATGTTGCCAGAGTCAGACGAGAAGAAGCTCAAACTATGTTCTCTGAAACTCAGTCGATTCGTTCACAGGTTGTTCCTTCGTCAAGCAACAGAGGAAAATCCAGAACACCAACAACAACGACAACAATAACGGAAAAGGAGAGTTAATCTTTGCAAGAGGTTATATATTTCTATTCTTCTTTGAAACAAAGGACTTTTTTTTATTATTATTATTTCAAAATTTTATACGTAGTTGATCATGAGCTGATTTGTTTGATTAAAAATTCTTTTTTGAGGAATAAAAAAATCTCCCTTAAATATATTAATACAAGTTATTTACAATTTAAAGTTACTATAAAAAGAATTTTAATAACTACATTTTCAATGAAATTCAATTAAAAATGAAAACTACATTTTCAATTTTATTTATTAAATTTCTTCGTTTGAAAAGTCTGGGTTTTTTTTTTTTTCCATTATGTACAAAAATTAAGAAAGTAAAATAATGATTAATACATCAGAAGTGCAGTGGTGCCTCAAAGAAAAAGATACACAATCAAAAACTCACCAATGAAAAATTAGTGAGAAAATTCATGTGCCAGCAGTGCGCAAGCCTCAATCAATTTTTTTAAAGCATAAAAATTCAAACTGCGCATTTGAATTATTAATAATAACAATGGGCGAGACCAGTCACTTGTAAATAATTTGACTCAACCATTGTTATTATTAAAATAATGATTACTTTATTATTATTATGTAAAAGTTTCAAAACATGGGTTTCCCCAGCAAAGACAAAATGGTGGGTCAAGGACCAAAGCACATATTGTCAAGTGTAAAAAAAAAAAAAAAAGTATGCAAGAATGGTTAGGGATGTGTGGTTGTGTCCATAAATTTTCTAACTATGCGTGGTGTGTTGAGTATCACAGCCTTCTGGAGTTGTGCATAAGGGTTTTTGTGAAGTCCTAGTGGGCTGAGGCTGTGGTGCAATGTGTGAGGCACCAGACTAGTGGCGAACAGGACGATGGGTACAACACATTATTATTATTATTATTATTATTATATAGAAGTTTCTATTCGATTTTCCCCAGCAAAGACAACATGGAGGGTCAAGGACCAAAGCACCAAGTGTAATAAAGAATGTGCAAGGGGGGGAGGGTTAAGGGATGTGTGGTTGTGTCCATGAATTTCCTAACTATTCATGTTGTGTTGAGTATCATAGCCTTCTGGAATTGTGCATAAGTATTTTTGTTAAGTGTTTTTGTGTTGTGAAGGGATATTATCAGGCTCATGCGATCGTCTCATGCATAGTGTGGCATTTCCTGCATGTGTTGTCATGCATGTTTGTGAGGAATGTGTTTCTTGTAGCGTGTGGGGATGACTTGGTCCTGTATCGCGATCATGAACCCTTCGGTCTCCCCAAACAGCTCACCACTCGTCAGCCATCTGTTCGACACTTCCATGTCGACATAAGGCTGGCTGAGTTCGAGGCGAAGAGTTTTAGTGAACCTGGCTATGTCTCCTCTAATGTAGCTGATGCGGCCCTTAAGGCGACATCTCCAAGAAGGGATTTATTCTTATGACCTTACAGTGGGAGGTATGTGGTGTTGTTTGATTCCGTGCCCGAATGGTTCCCTGTGCCGCGTAGTAGAGTGTTGTGTATATTTCTTTAAATGTTTGGATATTGTCAAGTTGTTGTGGAATAGTGTGTGTGTGTGTACTTCATATCTTATACTCCTAAAAATTAGATTAAAAACTCCATCTTTTGATATATTATATTTATTACTGTTGATATTTCGCGGAAACAGTATCTTTCCGCTTTTTCAAACCTTTTTAAAACAAGAAAGAGTAACTTCCATTACATTTCATTTCTTAATACTGATACTGGTATGATACAGATATATTATTGTTATAATAATGAAAGACATTTAACAAAACTAATTATTAATGACAATTTATCAAAATATTTTTAACAAAACCAATTATTTTATACAATAGATATAATAATTAGTCCACTTTCTTTATTGAAATTCCTCCCTTTGGTTTTTTACTAAGTCCTGGAAGTAGGGTAGGGTATTTGGGTTTACCATGTACCCTTTGTCTTTATTTATGCATTGTAAAGTCTTGATGATGCATGCTTCTATTACGTACCGACTATGTTTATCTTGAATTTTGAAAAGGATTGTAACTTTTGAAAAGGATTGAACTTTTGGGTCTGGGTTAAGGTTTTCTGTTATGCAATGTTCGGCCCAGTTCGATACTTTAGGTCGATTGTTCCTAAATGCTCTGACGTTTCCAAAGATTTGAAAATAAAACCAAAAGACAAGAAGTAAAGAAACCCAAATTGCCATTTGACAAAATTATTAAACTACCGAATGGAGTTAAAATCAACAAAAGAATCGCTGATATATGTGCAAATAATGATATTAGAATAATACACAGAAAAGGGAAGAACATCAAGTCCACATTGTATAAGAAAGATGAAGACGAAGATGGACAAAAATACGATAAGATAAAGAAAATCATGGGGACAATTTATAAATTAAAGTGTAGAACATGCGGAGGCGTATATTTTGGAAATTCAGGGCGAATGTTAGAAGAACGGATTGAGGAACACGTCACAGCATTTAGGAACAATCGACCTAAAGTATCGAACTGGGCCGAACATTGCATAACAGAAAACCATAATCCAGACCCAAAAGTTACAATCCTTTTTAATTAATAAAAATATATTAATTAATATAAAATTAATAAAATTTATTTGACTTAAATAATAGCTTTTTCTTGCTCATAGTAATAATTGGAAGTAATTATAAAAATAATTACAGTTATAATACAACAGTAGGAAACGTCTTTTTCTAATTCTGTGATCTTTTCAAAAGTTTTGGGTAAATAAAGAAGTTCTCAGGTGTCAGCTCATTTCCTAGAAAACAAAGATATTATTTATTAATGAAGACATTTCTTTCCAAGGAACCTTAGTACAACATCTATGACAGTATTAGTAATTCAAATATCGCAGGATATTTGGTGTAAATATCATCTGAGTACTTAGGAGCCTAATTATCGATCCGAAATTGATAATCCAGAGATGAACGGGTATAAAATAAAGGAAATTAGTAGGTTATTGTTGAATAAGAATTAGTCTACCATGAAATACTGGCTTTAAGTAATGTTTCGAAAATTTAGTAATCCCATTGTTATGAATTACAGAGATACTGTACATCATGAACTAACGGGGGAAAAAAAGAAAGTATTTCATATCAACATAAAGAACTTCAATTTCATATTGGAGAAAGGAAAACCTTACGAATCACAAGTCATCTTCCTCTTTGCAGTCTCATAACGAAGCAATATGTTGTTGAAGGGGAAACGAACATCGACATATCCTGAACAGTCTTTGAGAATTGATCTAAATTTAACAGCGATTTTGAATAAAAAGATCCCATTTCAGAAGTCGTAAACTGATCGAGAGGAAACAAAAGTAAATACCCCATTCTTTCATTTTACTACATCACTATGACTTCTGCTGCTGTCAAAAATCAAACATACGGCTGGAACACACAGAAAATAAATGAAAGATCGTCGGACTCAATGTAAAACCTCCAAACCTCTGATGTTTATAAAATAATTGAAATTTCACGGAACAGCGTAGAATCATCAAAGATTTAAGATTACCAATCAATTGATTTTAATGTTGATAAAACAATTACACATTATAAACATGCTATAAATACAGAATTAAAAGAAACTAGACGGCAGCCCTTCGCTTCGCTTCGGAAGCTTCACGGAAAAAAAAATATTTTTTCAAAAAAACATATTACATTAAGTAAATTAAAAGTAAAATTTAAAAACTAAAACTAAAAGTAATTGAAGTTCTAAAGAATACATGCAATACAATATTGAAATTCATTTGTACAGTTGGAGATTTGTGCAGTTGAGGTAACCATGCCACAATACTTGTTGCCTGACAACGCTTGCGCGATTATTCCGTTGATTCGGTCAGTTGACCGTGCAACAACACTCCCCTGGTTGTCTGGCAACGCGCTTGCGAATTTCAGTTGTTTCGGATGTTGGCACAGGTTGGGTTCATTGGTATCTCTGGAGGCACGTCAGGATGCTAGAGCGTATTTAAACATCGTAGCTGACCAAGTGCAACCGTACATGTTAACAGTTTATCCTCGTGCAGATGGCTACTTCTAGCAGGATAATGCGCCGATGCATAAAGCCCCCATCACTATGGGATGGTTTGAGGAACATGACGATGCTTGTTCCTGCTGCAGTGGCCCGCTCAGTCCCCGGATCTCAGTCCGATTAAAAATTTGTGGGATGAGCTGGAACGGGCTGTTCGCTCCAGTCCTACACCTCCATCAAATCTTCAGGAACTGCGTGACTCACTCATGTCTACATGGTACACAATATCTCAACAACGTTTTCAGCATCTTGTGGAATCCATGCCTCGACAAATTCAGGCTGTTTTGAAGGCTGAAGGAGGCCCAACACGCTACTAGGTAGGTGTACCTAATAAAGTGGCCGGACAGTGAATGATGTTCGCCTTTTTGAACTGCATGTGTTCAGAGCGAAGAAAACAGCCCTACGAACAGATTTCATATCAAAAGTTCGAATGCAGAAGACAATTGAAAAACTCAAAAATCGGCTAGCATTCAAATGAATCTTTTCAGTTCGAGAAATTCATATTATCTTCGATAGTAAACAGTGAACTATCTCAATGGAAGGCGACGGATTTGATGAGCAAACAACACTGAATATCAAATATCTGTTGTGATACATGAACTTCAGTTGAAGTTTTGAGCGTTATCTCTCAGTATACTATCCTACAACAACTTTTCTGTCAACTGATCTTTACTGAGATCAAATGGGCGAATCATTACAAGTTCATTGATTATTAATAACAAAGCTAACACACTGCAGATTTGCATTGGAATAATGAGAAGGTCGAGGTTAAGGAGCTCAGTAGCAGAACTAAAGAACGCTAATACAGTAGAGCATCGATTATCCGAAGCAATGCTGCACGGAGGGGGGGGGGGCGGTAGGATAACTGATATTTCGAATAGCCGATCATTTACGAAAAAATTATACCAGTGTCGTAGGAGCAATATGATACACAGAAACAGTGATACATATTAAACACAAAACCTTATATTGTATTTTAAACATTGCTAATTATGGTCCAAGTCACGCTTTAGATAGGGGAGACCGGGGCCAAGTGGACCTAGGGGTAGAGTGGACCATTAACTTTAGTAATTCGTGGAAACGCTAGAATGCGCCAAAAATCGGAAATAAGGTTGGTGCCATTGTGGCGCTGCTACCACAAAAGCGTCAGTGAATTCGGCTTATTGGTGACAGTGAGGTGATCGATTGTTTTGTTTTTGTCCAAGTAAGTAAATGTTTAGTGTTGTTTTTACTTTAATATTGCCGTTCAGCGATGCATTGAATAACATAACATAATATTCATATTGAAGGTGGTAATCTAAAGATCATTTTAAGCTGTAGTATGAATTGAATACTTAAAGTAGTCGATAGTTACAACTGAAGGAAACGCCAAAAAGGCGATGGGGCAGAGTGGACCGAACGACACGGGGCACATTGGACCAGTGGTCCACTCTGCCCCGCTGTTTTTACAATAAAATATTTTGGCACTATACATTATATTTTTTTTCTATATTATATATTTATTAGGCTTATTATATTATATTGTATTACATTATTACATATTATATTTTTTTTATATTTTTTTTTATGTAGGCTATTATATATTGTGTGTGGCCTATATCATTAAAGGATATTACCCCTTTAGTAATTCCTCTCAGCAAGTACCGTAATAGGGGAAGACTTCGCGATAAGACATCTTAATCTTCGAAAATAGCCAATTTACACATTTAAGTGTTATTAAATTCTAATTAAAAACTATGCAAACTGTCACGTTGTGGAATTGGCAACATGACACGATTAAAATCTTGGTATCTGAGAGAATATATTTTGATTTTTAATAATTGTATTGTTGTAATTATGTACTTGAATTTTTGAGCTAAAGTCTTGCATATTATTATTGGGATATTTCATGGTTAAATATTATTTTAATGGTTTGAGCTTATTTAGAAAACAATATGTGCGAAAGAAAAAGAAAAACTTCGAAAAAACAGTTGTGCATTGATTGAGTGTTCACGTGGTTTTATCTGTTTCGTTTTCCCATGGGAACAAAAGGAGAAAAGTTAAGTACACTCTGGCGGGAAAAATCAGATCAGTTGATGAATCTGAAACACACGGGCAAAAAGTACATCCAATCAGTCTAAACATTTCAGGAGAGGGAGCGTATTCACACAATTACATCCCTAAGTGAAGTGGATTCAATGTACGCAGTGCAAGAGATGGGCCATAGTTCCTGTGTAGCCAGTGATATTCGGGATTTATTTTACGAATGCCTCAACTGCAAAGAAGATTTCTCTAGTGAAAGTGATTAATTAATTCAATGTAAACCTATTTGATATTATTCATTTACGACTTTCAACTGCATAATGATTATTTTAAATTTTCACTTGAATATGTAATACCTTAGGTAGTCTATGTTAAGTTAAACTTTATTTCATGATATCCTAAATGGCATGTTATGTTATATTCAATAAAAAACTTACTTTAAATGTTGTTATTCTTACCCGGACCAACTTGCCCCATGGGGTGGTCCAGCCTGCCCCGTGGTCGGGGCAGGTTGGACCACTCTACCATTTTTGCTTTGCGAATTAATACCAATTTTATTTATGAAGATAATGAAATGAAATCAAGTATTTACATTCTTGAATAGTTTCCGATTCTGACAAAAAAAAAAAAAAAATGCAATGGAAAATCTCTTACCAAAAAAAAGAAAAAAATTCAACAAAAAAAAGTGGACCGCTCTGCCCCGGTCTCCCCTAATAAATTACGTTATTTTAAACCCGTCCTGTGACTTCGTTGTATTGTTTTTGTCGTTACGCGTTTCGGGAACTATGTCCCATCATCACCTATCACTCGGAAAGAAATTAAATTTTTAATTTTAATTCGCAAATTAATTTTTTAAATTTTTGGTCTGCTGAAACGCCTTCTGTTAACCGATATTTCGGTTGATTTATAATCGGATAATCGAATGCTTTAGTGTACTATAAAAATCCCATAAAGACGATATTCCATAAAGTAGGCCTGCTTTTCGTTAAGGACAGAAAAAAAAATATTAAACAAAGGATTTAAGATGTCGCCAAAAAATATGCTTTTATTTTCATAAGAAACATAAGTATGATTATCAGTTTTGATTATTAGTTTGTTTGTTTGTATAACTTTCGATAACATTTGATCAATTAATCTTTGTTTTTTATCTCCATTATCTCAATAAATTCATTTCATGCGTTCTAAAAATAAGGCATCAGTTTCTTTTAAAGCAGAACTAATAAACTTCATTAATTTAGCAAACGATTCATAATAGTAAAACATGGCTCATATTTGTAAAAAATCCTTTTTTTATATAAAAAAAAAGAAGGCGACCGCCTGCACAGTTATTTAAAATTAACTTAATAAAATTTAAAACAATTACAAGTTTCAAGAACAAATTGTTTGGGTTCCCTTCTTTGGACTACATTATATTAAAGTACATCACATTAAATAATATCGTTGGCTCGCGCTCATTAGCATCGACCAATCACATTGCAAGATCTTCCATTCCTCTTTATTGATAATTTTTTTAATTAGGGACTTCTGTAATAAAATGGATGAGACCAAATTATTTACAAGTGACATCCTGGAACAGCTGTTTCACGCTCGTTGGCGATCATCAGCCAGGAGAAGTCACTGTAAACAAGAAGGTCTCGCTACTGAGGCTGATATGAATGATATATCGGACTTCTGTAATGTTTTAAAAAATATTTGGCTTTTTTCTTTAAATAGTAAATTCGTAGTCGAGCAAATTTTCGTCGGAAACGCATTGCCTTACTTTTCCGCGAAAGCGAGGCTCATCAGTTAGCGAGTGCTGTATCGGTATCTGTTTCCTTTTGAACGCTGGATGAACCTTATTGAAAATTGACTTGCACATTTAAGGACAAAAGACGACTAAACTCTATTTTTTTAATTTTCCCCGGGTGCGTTCTTGTCAAGGAGCGGTTTAAGGCTTTGCAAAGGGCGGGGCGTGGGCATCATTCCAGGGCCCGCCCCCGGAAAAGTTTGATGTGAAAAAAATAATCCTTCTTAACTAAAAACCCGATATTAAACAACGGCCTATTGGGTCTATCAACATAGTTGTTCGTGTTTTGGGCGCAGAAGATTTAAGTATTATCCAGATACATTTAATTAGTTATTTTCTAATTATATCTCTAATATCCATTTCTAAAAGGGTGATCGTATTTTCATGAATAAAATAAGGGGGACAGTTATTAATTATAGTATTATTTTTATATATCGTCCAGGTCAGGTGGGTGGGGGTCATTCCCTTTCCCTAAATCCGCACCTTGTCCTTGTCGATAAATTAATTTGAGAAGGTGACAAAAAAACCATTAGGACCAAAATATATAATCTCGACATCTTAAAACATTCAATATTAACCTACTTAAATGCGTACTCAATTTGAAATGAAATGAAATTTAATTGGATTCATTCATCTTAAGTAATGCGGATTTAATATTTCTTTTAGGAAAAAAAAAAAAATCACTAAATACATGTATTCAGCAGAAGACTTTCATTTATAATTATTTTCACATCTTAAATAAGGAAAAAGAAGACTTCAAGGTTATTTTTTAAATACAATAATAATAATAATAATAATTAATATTGATTCGGTAAAAGTTTGTAAATTTCCTTTTTCTATAGCATTTCAATTGCGATACGAATTATAAAAATTAAGATAGTTGTGAAAATTATAATTGTTCATATATTTGCGTATATTTTTCACTAATATTGAATTTTGTTTAGTAATTCAAAGTTAATTGAAGTAATCGCAAGTTGAAATCCTTTACAAACGAAATGATGGATTGCTATTTAATAGTTATTTAATCTTATTTACTTTTTAATAGTTATGATCTTTAAAAATGAAACATTAAATTTTATAGGCCGTCAAATATATTGGGATCCATTTGAAACAATAGAATCCTTTAGCTTCTTAAACTTTAATCTAAAATATATTTTCTTGTTAACTTGAAAACTATTAGACGAAATTGCTTGATAACACAGTTACAAATGGCGTTCTTCGGCTATTTATAAATTATCCGTGGTGTGATAAAAAAGCTTAAGCCATAAACGGCTTATAGACTTCGGATGAAAAGTTGGGTTTGCCCATAATATTTCTTAACTGCCTGAAGTAGTCGTTCTTTTATCCAGAGCGCAGTTGGCATCATTTCGACTTTCTTGGCATCCTGCTTCCCCTCTTGCTGAGTGGACTGTTCCATGCTCTCATCTTCCGCGCTGGCTCTCCTCCGTCTCCTCAGATAACGCGAGAGAACCAACGGTGCAAGATGTTGCGGCTGCTTCTAGTAGCGGCCGTTGCGGCGGCGGTGTCCCCGACCGCCGGACAGGTGCTGACCCCTCCCTATTTTAACTTAGCCGAAGGACGGCGTATTACCGCGTCGGCCACATGCGGTGTGGACGTTACAGAGCCAGAACTTTATTGTAAATTGGTGGGAGCCCACGCAGACCAGAAGGATAACCCCAATGTGAACCTCATCCAGGGTCAAGTATGTGACTTCTGCGATCCCAGTAACCCCGAATTGTCTCACGGACCCGAAAATGCCATCGACGGCACGGAAAGGTGGTGGCAGTCACCCCCACTGTCAAGAGGCAAGGAATTCAACGAAGTCAACCTCACCATCGATTTGGGACAGGTAAGACACTAATGGACTATTCAAATTAGGCGGAGCTTTACACGATATTATTATTTTGTCTACTGTTGCCTAGTCTAGTGCTTTTCAAATTTCGAAGCGGTGAAACAAATACTTTTTTTCTGAAATGTACTAAACTGATACAGAATTACCGATTGGGAGAATAATTACAAAAAAAAAAACAAAAAAAAATAGATTGAAATAGTTGCATTATTTAGTTCTTCATGTATTTGTTTCTTGGCAACTTGTTGCAAGATAGGGATTGGTGGCTGATAAATTCGCTCCAATTCTCAAACCAGTAATTTGAAAAGCACTGCTTTAGTTAAAATGGAAGAAAATAGATCTTCTAATATTAATATTTAGAGAGAGAAAATTTTCGAAAGATAATTTTGCGCAAGCTAAAAGGTGATTTTTGTTGATCTTATAAAACAGCCAATGTTCAATAGAATGAAAACTGTACTAAAAACTGTTTTCTTGTGTTCCCAATGAGGCACGAAGAAATCAGTCCAAGAATCTAAGGAAATATGTCAAAGCCCTGGTTTAATTCGCCATTAAATGATTTTGTCTTTTAATTTATAAATTTAACTTAAAGAGAATCGCTTTAAATAAGATTAGTTTAAATATGATTGGATAACTATTTATAATTTAATTCAGGAGTTTTCAAACTCTTTGATGGATGGGGATAAGTCATTTTAGCGAAAAGCCTCGTATTGAAATAAGGACATTGGTTTAATAATGGCAAAGTCTGATATAAAATATGATGGGAGGGAGTGGGTTATCGTTCAAAAAAAAAAGAAGCCTAATTGTTACATTTTATGACGTGTATTCTATATAGTACACACATGTATTGTTATTTTCCATATAGGAACAATATTACTCCTAAGAAATATTAATACGTTAAATTCGATTTTTTTTTTTTATATGCCCAGGCTTTTTTAGTCTATTGGAAGAGAGGAAAAATAGTAATTTTTAATCGAGACAAAATCAAGTTTTGAATAAATCTAATTGACCTGCTTTTAATTATTTTATGAATTCAGAAAAAAAGAGAAAGAATTCGAATTAATTTAATTAGAAATTATTTATGTAGAAAAAAGAAATCACACTCACTGATAGTTTTACTGCTTATCAAGTTTCCCGTTTCCTAAATCTCAAATCTGTGATTAACGACCCAAGATCTTTTAATCACAGTTGAAGGAGTGGTAAAACATCCGCTACTATTGCAAGAATTTCCTGCCAGCGACATTAGGTTATTATATTAATAACTGAAATTTAACATTATGATTTCTGTTTTAATTCTGAGTTATTCTTATTGCTCTGTCTGATATTTTTAATCTTTTTTTCTTGTTGTTACTGTTTAGCCTACATATATATTATTCCGATTCTGCAAATTATTCCGCTTGATCCAAACCACCAAGAGTGAGTGGTGTGACTTGATTGTTTTCTTTTAAATCAATCTTTAAAATCACTATTAAATATTGGAAAGCCAGATATTGATGAGATAAAAAAGCATTCATTCCATCGTTCTGCCAAACGTCGCCAAAAAAAATAAGAAAACGAATAATTTGTGTGTGCGAAAGTAGAATCAGTTTTAAATTTGTAAGACCATTCTTAAGTGACTAACAATGGCATGGATGTATGCTTTTCTCTGTAATAATGAATTTCGATGTTCATTATTGTTATCCAATAGAAAGAAAGCATATATCATACCATTGTTCGTCAGCTACAGTAGACTGTAGTTTTACACTTTAACACAGTATATGTTGTGATAAAACCATAGCGCAGCAGAGATTCTGCGATTATATTTTAGAATGTTGACTTCAATTATGAAACGTCCTATTGTAGAAGAAATGTATCACCAAACTCTAGCAATCTAAAACTTTTCGCAAAAAAAAAAAAAAAAAAAAAATTCCAACAGAAGCTGACATTTTTTTTTTTTTTACAAATTTTTAATTAATAGTATTTATTGCTTGTAACATTTATAATTATAACACTTATAATCTACTTTTATTTATTCTCTTTCAGTACTGTACGTGAGTAAATTTAACAAATTTCTTCATAATTGAAAAAAACCGGAACAAAAATGCACATCATCTACTCAACCCTTTTAATATTATTTGAAATTAATTGAATATAATCTGGGGAACATCTTCCAATTCCGCTTCTCTTTCTTTATATTCAAGTACGTCTCAAATTATTGTCGATCTTTTATTCAACTGACTTAACATAATTGTAATTCAAAATAGGTTTTATTGGTTGCGTGCTTAAGAGCTACGAACCCAGACACTTTATTAATTCTCTGTCATTGCTTTATAAAAAGGTTTAAACATAAATTCAAGTACTGAATCATATATGTATATCAGTCAATTCCTTGTTTGTTCTTCCTTGTTTATTATCATTTACGTCTTGTGTTTGCAAACAGTGAAAAAAAATCTTATCCAACACTAAACTCTGACGTCAGTTACTAATTACATATTAATTCTGAGATTGTTTTAATAATTTCATTCTAATATTTCGGAAACCTACTAATGAGTTGGTATGAAGCTGTTTAATCAAATCCAAATCCCTTTGCGTCAATAATGACTCCCAACTAATTAAAACCCTTTTTCCTTGTCTCGTAAAATGGCATCAGTTATAAATGATGGTAACCTCAAAGTTTCCTGCTCTCGTAAAACCAAGCAACACAGGACGACGCCTCCCAAACCATCTCAACTTCATCTGTATTTTGACGTCAGTGTTTTCATCGAGTGTCTGTCCTTGTCCTTATATGGACTCCATTGACTCATTATGGATCGTCAATTCTTCAAAGAGTCATTTAGGTACCAGACGACGAATCGATACAATCAGTCCTCTTCAGTCTCAGTTCTGTAATAACGCGTTTGCTTCAATCTTTTCCCCAAGACTCTATTCATGCTTGTGGATGCTTCAGCAACAATGTCAAGATTACACGTTTTAATATTATTTAGTAAAAAGTCTCTAATTAAAGCCTATTGATAAATAACACTATAATTATTGAACACTGCAGTTCAAGGAAGAGGGAAAAGAAACAATTGCTTTCAAATGAATATAAAAGTAATTCATCATTTTAATAAAAATTTATTGTAATGAATTGGGGTAACAGTAATGAATACAGATAACCGAAACCTATTTTCGAAAAAGAAAAAAAAAACACCGTTTAAACAAAGTTGAAATAAGATTAAAACAACAACTATTACTGTTCGTTTTCGAAAGCCAGACCCGCCACTCGCGGATGATTCTACTCCGTTGAGGGGTGATACGCTGAGATGGGCATTTTCCTAAGATCTGTTTTTTTTTTTAGCAACTTTCAACCCGCCTCCCCCCCACACACACAAAATAATTTTCCATAATTCTTTCCCGAAAAGCGCAATTAGAACGTAGCTACTAGTAAACTAACACTGATAAAAAGTAAACATCCCCTCTTTATTTCTCCTCACCCCTATTTTGATGAAATCGAAGGAGACCTGACGCATGCGCAAAAGCGCTGAAGGTTCTCGTAAACAAAAACGAACAGTACGAAGAGCGTATTCTTCCTACTGACAGTAGCGAGGGTGAGAAGACCATCGACTTAGACCGAAAGGAGGTGTCCTAAAATAAACATTTTCAAATTCCTGTATTCCTGTACGGGTACTCAGCGTATACACCTAATTGCGCTTGATAACAATGCTGCATTAGTTGATTATTCATTTCTGCAGTTTATAAGTATCTTATTGATCACTTCTATATTGAAAACGATTGATAGAAGAAGAAAGAATCATCCAAGTCTTATCCGGCGATGAAATCGAAACCAAGAGTTTCCGTCGACTTTGAAGAAGCAACATCAAAATTACAAGCGAACCTTGAACTTTAAGGAAATAAAAATACTCATCCCCTTCAGATCTTCTTCCAATGTTATAAGAAGAGGTTTCTTGAGAAGCATCTGTGTAGGTTGTCCTCAAGTACCTAGGCCATTACGTTGAAAGACTTTGCCCAACCTTACACATATCTTAGCGCTGATTGTTTCGTCGAAGGTACGACCCTGTAGTTGGTGCCATGTTGTCCCTTCTGTCTGTGATCATTGAGTCAAAGGAGACACAGAACGCTGTCATATTTTAGTTCCCTATTGAGTTTCAATCTTGAATTTTGCTGATTCATTCGTTCATTCTCGTCTGGTCGTTTGTTTCAAAATTTAGATAATCTGTCTTAAGGGTTCTTAATATTTTTTTATTTACATTGTTATTTTTTTATACTGAAAATATTAAATCCGATTAGCGTTTTACTCAATGACCTCTGAACTTCAGAAATACAGTTTTAGGTCTCATTTACATTCAGCGTAATTATGAAATTATTATTTTCCCTTCAGAATCTTTTTATTTTTCTTTAAATTCTTCTTACATTTTAAAGATGAAAGTGTTTATTACCAGTGAAATATCAAAAGGTCACGTTAGTTTGGTACCAAGTTTTTATTTATGAGCGCCGGTGTCTGGGGCGTCGCAGTTCAAGTAAAATTAACGCTTTTTAATAAAAAGAACACGTAGTAAACGTTCTTCTCCACATTAGGAAACATCTAGAATCTTCCTTTCATTTAAAAATTAATGGAAAAAAAAGTTTCTATATGGAAATTAGCCAGTTTGAATTATTATTTAGCTTCATGTTTTATTGTGTCCCTGTAACTACTTAGAATTCGAAATCATTCAGAAATATTTCAGTTTCATTTTCCAAGGAAGAAATTTTGTTAACTAAATCTCTTAGCAATGGGTGAGACCAAGTTGCATACAAAATGACATCCTGGTACAGCTGTTTCACGCTAATATAGCGATCATCAGCCAGGAGCAGACATCAGTAATCAACCAGGTCTCGATACACGGGCTTATAAGATAAAACGTCGGAACAAATGTGGAACCCGCAAAAGTTAAAACAAACAATAAAAACTCACCGAAAGGACAAATGGCGAGAAAATTCATGTGCCGCTACACGCGGCTTCTATGGATTTTTTTAGCGCATAAAAATAAGAAAGCGCGGGTAAATATTAATAATAATAACAATGAGTGAGACCAAGTTGTATACAAAAAGACATCCTGGTACCTTTATAGATACATTTTAATTAAAATTCCTATGAGTTAGCTGTAAAGAATTTTTTCTACGAATTTCAATCATCATTATCATTGTGACACTGAACCAAAGAACGTATATATGTATTTACGTTCTTTGACTGAACTGTGCAGATCTGAATTCTTATCACTAACCCAAACGGGAAGATGACATTTCTATGCAGAAATTCAGAACCATTTCCCAGTATAAGCTTGGAAAGCTGTTTCTTATTACTACATTGGAGTAGAAATATTATTATTATTATCATCGGAGCTCTGTGTAACTATAGATTCTTCATTGGATTTCTTATCTGTATCTTAATGTGAGTTTAATGTTGTAACTATTTGAAGCTGATTCCATACGACTTTGATGGATGAATACTTGCATCTTTCGTGTAGCATTTCTCATAAAACGAATAAAAAGCCCCAGCGTTGGTGTCTTCACCCTCCCTCATTCCTGTGTGTTCTTTGGTTTCATCTTCTGCCTCCCACGCAGCAGACACTCAGCGACGACAGCTGCTGCCACGATCCCTTTCTGTTTGTGTATTGCAATGAATCCCTTCTCACTGCTTGTTTTTATCCATCACTTGTGCTAAAGAAAAAGAAAAAAAAAAAGACGAAAACCAAGGAGTTCCTGGAAGAGATTAAAACATACTTTCTTTAAAATGTGTTTTTTTATTTTTCTTTATTTTTTTTTTTCTTGAAAGTCATGAAAAAATAGTCTCCGTATTTGTAATACCTGCCCAATGCATCCACACACACAAAAACTATATTCAAATTTCCCATTTGCTTTAGATTGATTAAAGTTGCAATTACTAATCTAAATCTAAATCCATTTTAATCAAATCTAAGTTTGAATACATTTAAAATGCATTGCGACTATTGTTTGTCATCAGAAAGTTAACTGTTTCGCTTCCATTGTTCATCTAGGGGAATTTTTGTCACTTCACTTGTAAATTTCATCAGGATTCGTGAATTTTATTTCTATAAGGCTCTACATGGAGTAATTTTCAAATGTAAAAAAGCAGATTGTCTCTTATCCATTAATAGGCAAGCTAACTTTCAGGAGGATCAGTTCACTGGTTCAAATGTAATTAGGAAGAAGAAGATACTTAGACACTTTCTGAATTTAGGAACAAGCATTCGGTAGAAAAATGGAGTATTATAAGCAGGAGATTATTATAGGTACTTTTCTTTTGGTATAAGATTTAGAAAAATCCATGCAGATGGCGTTTCGATGGTAGAAACAGGTTGAGAATTAATCCGAAACTTTGCATCTCACAGTTGGTGACTAAAAAAGGTGTGGGTGTGGAACAGAGGCGTGTCCAACACTTTGAACTGGGTTAATGATGGTCTTAACAGCTAAACCTTTTTTTTATATATTTTTTGCTAATTGCGTCCATAGGGAGACGGAGAATACAAAGAAAACGATGACTTTCCAACCAAAAGAATAAGTCCAAAATGCTGGATTTCTTCCTTTTTCAGATGTAGGGGGTAGAGTATAACATCCCCTACCCCCATTTCGGTACTCCGACGATGTGGAAAGATATTTGAAATCCATACATCTGTAATAGTGAAGTGTGTGTGAATATCCAATGAACATCTGTAAATGGATGGTTGATAGAGATTTCAAATTCCATCTTTTACAGCTTTTCATTTTATCACGAACTTTTATTTTCAGAGAACAAAAGATTTTTAGTTCTTTTTAGCAAATAAAAATTGTTCTTTTTATTTAAAAAAAAAAAAAAAAAAAAAAGGAAGGGTGGGATATAAGAATTTTTTTCCCCGCCAGACGACAGACGCCTGCTCCCTACTCAGGAAAATTCCACAGATAGTTGATAAACCACTGATGGAATGGTTTACTGTCGTTTACGTCAGACACTAATCGTTGTTATTTTAGTTTTGGTTTCGAGGGAGTCACAGAAGGGAAGATGTTTCTTCCCTCCCAAAAAGTCCTAATGAAGACTCAATTTTCTTTTTCAATTTTATGCTGAAAGATTAATTAAAAACCACCTGCGATCATCTCCACTAGCCCCTCAATTTCCACAAATTGGATTAATCAGACATTTTCACTTCCTAGAATATTAGTAAATCAAGGCTTTTCCTATCATAGGTTATCTTATCATATTTAGGTTATATGTTTTGTTTAGGATTTATGTGTTGCTTAAAAGAAAGCTTTAGAAATGTCTGGAAAAGTATTAATTAATAAATAGCCGTAAGAACTTGTTTAATATATTAACCATTGAGGATTTGTTTTTGTAGAACTGTATTTCTTTAAAAAACAGTCAATAGTGTGGCTGTAGGGGAACATTGCAGAAGGGGGCGGTAAATTGGAGCCCGATGTACATGTTGTTTTTTGGTTTGAGACCTTCCGGGCCTTGGGGCAGCCACATAACGACAATGAAGTGGATAGGAAAAGAAAAAGAAACATTCAAATAAATTTATGAGTTTACTTTGCTTATTCCGTATTTGTTCGAGAAATGAATCGTAACAATCATATCTGTCC
Organism: Thereuonema tuberculata; assembly: GCA_023159025.1. NCBI lineage: Eukaryota > Metazoa > Arthropoda > Chilopoda > Scutigeromorpha > Scutigeridae > Thereuonema > Thereuonema tuberculata. Next base: position 107,228,045 of record JAFIDM010000001.1, read on the forward strand.
ATTTGTTTGCATGCTAGATTAGCTGCACAGTCTCGAAAAAGTTTGAATTTTGCTGTCGCTAACTCCATACCAACAGTCATCGCGTCATCCACACTTTTACAAGAAAACGCCACTAATACATTGAAGGTCAGAAATGTATTTGTCGTGTACTTGCATTCCTCTAGTTCATTGTAGTTGATAATTTCCTCGATTTTTCTCTGATGATCATTAGTGAAAACTATTTGGATTCTGATAAGAAAAGCAAACATAAAAATGAAATAGAAAAACCTCATTCAACACCTATAAGGAGGAACAAGGTTTCTGTGTAATCTTTAATTTATTCTTCCATTATTTGAATTCTTTTTTTTTATTTTGTTCCAATAAAATATTACGCAAATAGATAAAAGTTTCTAAACTGTAATACTAGAATGTATTAACAATGTACTTTTTTTTCAATTTTTTTTTCTGTAATAGTTCACTAATCACTTAATTTTAAGAATGTCGTTCTGGTGTCCATTGCCTGGTCAAAGAAGGGTTACTGTACAAAAATAAATAATAAATAAAATTTATGTTTTCAGTGAGTAATGTTTTAAGCAAATATTAGTTGTTAATAAATTCTACGTTATTGCATTTGTTTCATATATTACTTTTATTCAGTATTTTAAATTAATCAGATGCTTTGGCCTCGAATGGGGCGTTTGATCCCCCTTTGCCTACGCCACTGACTGCATTATAAAAAGAAATAGGAAGACAGAGCTCGAGTTTTTTTTTTTTTTTTTTTTTTTGGCTGAGCAGTGTCTTGGGTTCTCTCTCTCTCTCTCTACGCAAAAGGGCGCGAAGTATGTGGGCGACCCTTTTGGAGGTCAGGCGTTGATTGGGCGGCGATTTTCCCCACCGGTTCAAAGGTCAAACGAGTCCATTACTTGGAGAGGGAGATAGGAAAAGAATTATTTCCTTCTTCTCGTTGAGAATTCAATTAAACAGTTACTGGCATTGCGGGGGTGTTTTTCACTAAATTGGATAATGATTGAAAGGAAAAAAAGAAAATGAAATTAAGCGTAATTTCTGATGTAAAGACTTTTTTTTTTTTTTCTTCCGAAAACAACTTAACCAAAAGACGCCAATTGATGTCTCCTCCATCGAAGTTGACAGCGGGAGTTCATTTAAAAGTGCCTCAGAATAACATGGTTTTGTTACTGTTAGAAATGATTACAACATCTGGAGTTGTGTAAGGATAAAGAAAGTACCATGAGACAACAACCGATTAAGATTTAATTCAAAATTCTTGATTATTTCTAGAGAATAAATTGAATTTTTAGTATTCTTCAAAGACAACAGCAGCTAATTGTTTTGGACATCAACACAGAGGCAGTTTAAGATACAGATAATCTTTTGTTTTGAGCCTCGCGAATTTAGGGACTTGCCTTGAAGATGTCAATTTTTTTTTTTTTTTTGGTTGGTTGGTTAATATGACGTTGAGGCCGAATTTAGTTAAATAAATGGGGCCTAGCAAAAACTTACTTAAAAGGGGCTTTGCAAAAGGTAAAACCGCCTCTGCAACATTTAACATTTGAGATTTTGCTGAAATGCGAATGAGTCATTTTTTTGTTTCCTTATATCGTTCTCATAGAGAGTAGGCTTTCAAATATAGATTCCACAGTGAGAGAGTTGTGTAAACTGAAGGGAGTTTTGTTGCACGATTATTTAGAAACATGAGCTTCTCCTGAACACAGCAGTAAACAGCAGATGGACGTAGACAAAATTTTAGGCCAGTACCAAAACAGAGCAAACTCCTTTACATTTTATAACTGTGTGTTAAAATTAACTCAGTTAGGATTTTTTTTTTTTTTATTTATATAGAGAATATAATAGTTTTTTTGCTCATATTATGTTACAATAAATCTAAATTCAAATAAAAACAGATTGAATCATTCGTCGCCCTTAGATTCCATGTTTTATTTACATTTATTTTTTTAAAGTTTTTCATTTTTTTTTTATTCATCATTTAAAGTAAGAAACAGTATTGTTCTCTCATTCTAGAAGTCTTTCAGTTCGGTCTTGAGCTCAATCGTAGTCTCTCCGCCCCAATATGAACGGGATTTATGAATCTCTCTTGATTTCCATTCCTATTCCTGTCATTTTAAGTAACACACAGCTATCATAGCAACGAAACTCACGAAAGTCACGAACACTTCATGAACTAAGTGTGAGGATAGCCAACGCCCATGTTAAGAATCAAAGAAGAAAACGAAAGTGTATTTGCATATGTATTTCAACCTTGATTTATAGGATTATGTAATATAGGCATAAATAAATATTAGATTTAATCCTGCTAATATGTATAATAATATTTATTACAATATCTTACATATTCCGTGCAAATGATATAGGACCTACATTTTCATTTTTTTTTTTTTAATTAAAATCATGGAATATGTGTAAGCCGTTCCGGCATGGCCGAACTGTCTAGACGGCGGCGGTCGGCCGTTGTGTCGGAAACTGGGTTCGAATCCCGGTGTTGGCATGACTGTTTCTTTCTTCTGTGTTTCGTCCGTTTCTCCCTGGGACTTAAAATCTCAGGGTTATTCTGGACGGGATGTGAATCTCGTCTCCCCTTTCTTGACTTTCACTAGCTTCGCCCTGACATTGTCAGGTTGAGCTAGTTCCGTGGTCCCTATTTGGCCAAATTCGATAAAGGAAGGAAGGAATGGAATACGTGATTTCGAATAAAATATAATAATTAAAAAAATCTGCGAACATCTATTTCATTTGTACAAACCATGTAAGATATATTACGATATCACAACACATTACTGTAAATTAAATTTTGTTATTGAAATTCTTATAGCCTATTTAATGTACAAATAATATTTGGAAAGTGGGAAATTTATATTCAATAAAATATTAAAAAAATGAAGCTTTCATAATAATGATTAATAATTTTAAGTTAAATTAATACTGAGTACTTAAATGTTTTTCGGATCAAGTTATTTTTCTCTTAATATAGACTCAATAAATGAGAATATCCTAATTATATTGAAAATGAATTTTGTAAATTAAAGTAAAAGACGTGTTATTTCCAAAAATGTCATTTTTTTTTCACCGTGTGACAAAATAAAGGAATTATCGCATATCTTTAGAAAGTGACAGTAAAACACAATTTTACAGAATGTAAATAATGTCCCAAGGTCAAAGTGAAGTGTCAACAGGCGATTGCTTTTATCTCTGCTTCTCCCACTTTCCTCTCTGGTGGTCCTTCGAAGCTCTTCCATATTATAATGTAGTCAATGAAGGACTGTCATATAAGTTAAAGAATTCGCTATAGACGATAGAATAAAGTTCGTTAAACTGAAGGAACGCCTTAATAGGGGGAATAAGAACTTAATTTAAAAGCAACCAATAGGAACTGAAAAAAAAAAAAAAAAGTTTCTAAATTCGTTCAGCTTTCTTTCTCTAATGAATGGTTAAGCAAAAACAATTCAGCGTGTTCAAGTTGAAGTAGTGCTACCGCTTATCTGAAAATCCATCTTCGAATTATCCAATTCTCAAATAAAATTGCGAGGTTTTTTTTTTTTGTTGTTTTTTTTTTTTCATATTTCTGCAAAATTAACTCATTTTATTTTCTTGTGATTTTCAGGCAAACTCTCCTAGTCTGTTTTTAATTTTTCTTTTTTTTTTTTTTCGATTGAATCCGTTTCACTAATCTCATCTCAGTTTCTAAGCTTTGCTGACGATGCTCTCAATCTTGAAGATAGCTTTTTATCCGAATCACTTTCTTGACGAAATCCCTACAACAGGCAGCTGTTGTTGTTGTGCTCAAAGGTTACTCTGATTCCCTATTTGGCAGCTCAGCTGTCGAGCGTTTCCTGTCAATGAATTCCTTTGAGTCTTGCGAATGCAAACAAAAAGCAAAGCGATTGGGAACCAAACCGACTGAGACAATTAAAAAAACGCGGGTGAATTTTTCCAACTATTTCCTTGTTTAAAAGTTACGTTTCAAGTTTTTTTTTAATTAACTTTACAAATTTCATTAAGCTGTACAAAAACTGATAATTGTAAAAATAATTTGAACCAGGAATATCGAATAGAATCACAGATGGATTAAACTCTTAATACTTAAATGTAATATTTTTTTTTTGCTGAAGTTCTGGAAGTTTTACTTTTCAGAACGTCATTGTAAAAAGCGTAGGTGGGATTCGTAAGTACAGAGGAAAGCATTTCAGGAACAGGAAAACCAGTATCCAAAATTTCATTTCAAGAATTATTACAGTTATGATTGTTGTTTTATTCCTTTCCTGAGAGTCGGGAATAAGAATCTGAATTCCTGTTCATTTGATATGAACAGTGTACTGCATTAATTTCAACCCTAAACTCAAACACTATTCCAGTTTTGTGAATACCTTCTTCTGATTTCTGCTTTCACGAAGAATTGACTTTTTGATTGGGTTTTTTTTTTTGTTTTTGTTTTTTCCCCCACCTTATTTTTAAAGTCTAAAAAAACTCCCTCTAAATCACAGCTCGGAACGTTCTTCCCCAAAACATAAAAATAGTTTTACTAAATATAGATTCTGAGTCAACATTTGATATATCTTTCTTCTCTAAGCTTTTAAGTTAAATATAAAACACGAGGAAGCCATTCCGATTTCACAGGGAATATAAAAGAAAAGGCTACTTAAAACGACGACTCTGTTTAATAAGTTACTCTGCTTCTAGGTGGAGCAGAAAATAGCCCCGAAAGGTTTAATGATGCAAAGCTAATCTCCGATCATCTGAGGGAAAACGGATTCAAGTGATGGTGGTTCGCAGCACAGCCATTACTATTGTGGTCATTCACAATCACTGCGTAGAGGAGAAACAGAAGCAAAAAGGAGTTGTTTTTTTAGTTAATGTTGAAATATTAAGACTCAAAAATAAAGGAAGCGGGAAAATATGAATCTTTGCTCTTCGAAACAGATCCTGGGATGAGTAAAAGATCTGAAACACCTGACGCTTCTGAGATAAGAAGCCCAGAAAGTTTTTAATTTGCCGTTAACAAAATTCGGTAAAGGAATTAAGGAAAGAACTTAATTAGAGGATTATTAATAACGTTTATTAAGTCGTACTGAGAGTTATCTATCCAAATATTTATTGAGGTATTGAGTAAAAAAGAACTTAAGCCTTTGTTAATGCAGTGTTTTCTTTTTAGAGTTATTGTATAATATTTTACAAAGGGAAAAATCAGAAGGAAAAATAAAGTTTCTTGTGAATAATGATCAATTGAGTTTTAAATTTTTGTACTATTTCTTATTTTTTTAACTAAACTTAGGATCAACGTAAAAGTATGATAATGCTAAATGAGTAAAACGAAAGAGTTTTAAAGCTGTGATAATAAAAGCCTTAAATAAGAACTTCATTTTTTTTTTGGTCCGTTTCTCAGTAGTTTTTAAATAAGATTGATTAGCATTAGGCGAGGCTTCATTAACATTAAGTGAAAGATGATGTGAGTTGTATTTTTGACGGTTTATTGTGAATACAAGGACGATTCAACTCATTGTATATTACGAGGTAAGAAAAACAAAATTGCATTTACACAGACATAATCGTCCCTCCACACATTCCGCCACTGGCGTCTGTCTGAAAATCCCCAGAATCCAGGAAACCCCACCTTCGTGATGTGATTCCCGGTGTACCAGGGTGTTTTTCTTCAGTTGAAAAATAAAATTCACCGTGAATTTTTCTTGCGAAAACGAATTTTGAAGGAGAAATGGCGATTTGAAATGGCAGATGCGACCGTCACGAAGGTAGTTTGGGCGTTGCAGGAGACACCGTCCGTAGATTTATACAAGAAGGGAATTATTATGTCCCATCAAGGATGTTCAAAGAGTTATATGAATTAGAATCTCCTGGTAATGACACCTACACTGTTTTTAGAAAAAAATTAAATAATAAAGGCGTGATGTTAAAGAAAGATTAATTTTAAAAGGTTAAAAATGAAAGTAGATCCCCCCCCCCCCCGTTTCGTTAAGAAAATTGTTCCACAATAAATTAGTTAATTAATTGAAACAAAGAAATCGACTCATTCTAAACAAATCTTTTTTACTTCTCTGATCACAATTTAAAACCAAGAAACACATAATAAATTGTAATTGGAGACTTATTGTATCTTTTAATATTATGCCATTTGAATCTATCAATCTTTATTTAATAGAAGATTCAAATCTGTGAAAAAAGAAAGCATCAAATGTTGTTAAATAAGGTTTCCAAGAACATTTTCGTAGTTGCCCTTCTAAAAAGAAACAGCTTATTCTTTATTGTTTTGTTTAATGAATGAAAATTTCCATTTTGAATTTTCGAATGAAATTAAATTGGAAAGTGATCGTTTGTTAAGTCATTGCCAAATTGAACTAATGAGAGTTAATGATCTCCCAAAACAACAGCAGTTAAGAAAAAAATCAGTAATTAAAAAAAAAAAAATCGCTAAGGTAGAAAAGGAAAATATTTTTCGATCTCTAATGTGTGTAAGTTAAGAAAAAAACACCTTAGATGTTTACCAGATTAGTCCATTAGTTCACAATTCGTATCATACAATCAGACAATATTTCTGCTGCCTGTAAAAATTTTTGAATACCATGCTACTTAATAATATTCCTCTAAATAACTTAATTATTAGTGACAAAATATTTCAAGTAGCGACTCGTCAACATAAACAAAATAATTGTTAAATCATTTATAGAGAGAACTTTGTAAGCTGCTTTGATATTATTAATGACAACCTTTTGATTCACTAAAGATGATATTTCTATATACTGTATTCAATGGAGAGAAAGTCCTGTATCTGTGTTTCTCAGAGGGTGGATACGACCCACTGATGAGACTTTGAAGGTCATCTGAATGCTACGTGAGAGATTAACCATGTATATTTCATTAATAAGATAGTCTTCCTCTCCTTCCGGGTAGCTCTTTCATTAAGAATTTCTTATTATACATTTAACAACATTTGCTCATTCGCAAATACAGAAAACCAACACTTTAAAATTTCTTTTAAAAAAGCGATATTAATTACTAATCAGTAGCATGCATACAGTTGGTAATTCGATCACATTAACAGCATGAGATGAAGTGAGAATAAGTTGCAGAAGTTTGATAACTGCTGGCGTTATTCCTTCACGCTAGAATTTCTAAATAACAAATAGCTGTTTTTGTAAGCCATTAGAAGCACTTAATGCTGTAATCCTACTTCCAATTATTATTCTTATTAAATTTATTTATGATGAACGTACTTCAAGCCCGAAAAATGTATTACATTGATATCAATCATTGTATTTTTATTTTATTTTCGCTTACATGAGACTAAATACGCTTGTTAGGTATTGCATTCCATGAAATAAAATACTGTATTTGAATTCTTAAATACAGAGGAGAGCGAGGCAAGAAAATTAGGAGGATTTTGGGACTTTAAAAGAAAGAAAAATCTTTTTCTATAAATTCTCATATTTATTTATTTATTCCTTTTTTAATATTATCAATAAATAAAAAAATAAATGTTTGATATTATTCTAGCGAACTAAAATAAAAGCAAATGAAAAAAAAAAAAAAAAAAAAAAAA
>JAFIDM010000001.1:107235708-107248690 GCA_023159025.1 Thereuonema tuberculata
AAAAAAAAAAAAAAAAAAAAAAAAAAAAAAAAAAAAAAAAAAAAGTGGACGTTTACTATAAACAGAATACTTTCATAATTTCCTCCATTATTTGAAAACAGGTTTATTTATGAATAAAGTAATGATGTGATGAGAATTAAATTTTTTATTATTATTATTATTATTTAATATACTCTTTAAGGGACTGGTTTGATTGATTAGTCTTTCCTGGTCGAGAGGCCCTTTTTCGTAGTGGGGAGGGGCATGTGGGCGACATCGCAATGACATCAGTTCATCCGCAGCTGTTTAAGGAATTGAAAGAAAAGAATAAATACAATTAAGGAAGAAGGATTGGGCGGTTACAGAAAAAGTTTTGAACAACTTCAAAAATCTATGAAGAAAAAATAAATAAGTGAAAGAAACAAAAAGAACCATGCAAATTTCCAATCAGACAAGTTCCGCCTTAAGGAGGGATTAACTATTTTCTGCAAGAAAAAGACGAAATTAGAAAAATTCAGCATTTGAACTTTTTTTTTTTTGGTTGGTAGGTTATCATTTCGCTTGTAACCCACGCATCAAGAACAAGGATGCAATATTTCTTTCTTGAAGAACAGCAAAGACCATCGTAACCCAAATTCCTGAGCATAACTTTGATATTTTGTAATAAACTTTAATTGTCGAAACACGAAATCAGTGGTCGACGATTTATATCCAAAACAAAAAAAATGGAGAAGTCCTGAAATTTAAGTTGTTTCATAAAAAAAGGGGAAATAGAAGATAATTGGAATGAAAGGAATTAAATTAACATACTGTTTTTTTAGAGACAGAATAGTTGTCTATTTTGTGGAAAAGCTACAACTGGGCGTTAGTTATAGTTTAATCAGAGCGTGACTGCTTCTATCAAACAGATTGGATTGAAATATATTTTTGTAATTTTTATTGGCAAAAAGTAAAGAAAAGATTCTGAGTTTGCAGTCCACGAAGCCTAATTTCTACCATTTTAGAAGGATATGAAAAATAGTGAAATCCATAGACATTTTAGGACGGCCTCATTATTAATAAATGACATATGAAAGTTCCAAAACTATCAATCGCATTATTTTTGCATAACACACACACACACAAGTTCCATTGAATTTAGATCCTCAGTGTAAATACACCATAAGCCCTTAATGACTGGCTTAACATTTAAGCTACATGAAAGAGTAAAAGGCCTCCTGCTATTAGGTTTCAAATTCACATCTACATGCAGTCGCTATAAAAACATTAGCAGCTCATGTTACTTCCATCTACATCCTCGTCACGTTAAGGCTCTCTGTGGGAAGACATTTTCAATATCAACAGGATCTAAAACTTCTTGACAATTACCAGAGATATACTGATCAAAGAGATTATGATTTAAACGATACAAGCAAAACTAGTAAAAATCAACATTAAAATAGAAGTAATCGAGATAAATAGCTGATTAATATAAAATTTGATGAGGAAATTTCCCTGAATAATTTAGTTAATTCTTATAATTGATGATCATTAAAGTGCCCATTAAAAATTGAAAATTCAACTACTTTCTTCCGAGGTTTCACATTCCGACATCAAATTTTCATTCTAAAATAGCAAGTTTTTATTACAATTTTTAAGCAATGAAATAACATGTATATTTCAAAAAACAAAAAAAACAAATGATATGTACATAGAATTTATTCCTGAGGTTTTATTCCTGCTAGGGGTGGGCTTACAACCGAAATAAAATAAAAAAATCCCAAATGCTGAAATTCTTCCATCACTACTATCGAGTAGTGATGCTAGCTGAGACTGAGGCGCCTAAGATGAGCTTCTTTTCGACATCTCTCTCTCTCTAGCTCTGTTACTACAATCATCGTTATGTAGCAATAGTAGTAGTAGTAGTAGTAATGATTTACAAGCATAAACTAATCCACTGTTATCCGTACAGTTGTTCTTTTAAGTATTATTGGTTTGAAGTTTCGAAGACCCTATTTTAGCTTCGATGGTCTTTGTACTCTAAGTACTTCTTCGTCTGTCCCATACAAATGTTCTTCCCTTCTTTCGTGTCTGTCTTATTTTTTGCTTTCTCTGGGATCTCAGCTATTCCTGGGGGAGAGATGTCTGATAGGATCTGTGTGTATATTTAAGTCGAGCGTGAATCTGACAGCGATGCACGAAAGCAAATGCTTATTCCGTTCAATTCTCAGAATTATCGTTAAGGAATATCTGCAATTACTAATTAGTTTTAATAGCGGTATAACAACATATTTTAAATCATCAAGGTAGTTCTATTTAAGAATTACGCAGATATTGAAAAAATAATAATAATAATAATGTCTAGTTCAGGAAGAATAATGCTTCTTGTCTAATCAGATTGATTAAGAATCAAGTCGTAGTTACTGTCACATACCATAAAATAAAAAGCTCCCATCTATATTTTATTTAAGAGCTCTGTGTCCCACGGTATCCGTAACAACGAAGACTTCAAGTTAAATGGAGTAATTAAATATTCTGTTATTCTATTTAAAAAGAATGACACGAGATTTAATTGACTATTATTTTTCTAAATTGCGAAAATAACACTTTTAAATGAAATTTTTCAATTTACTCCCTCCTATGTTAATTAAATGACTTTAATGAAATGTTATCGATATTACTTATGTCTTATTATTTATTTATTTTATTTGTAATGGAAGATTCCAATCAACTTGTCTTCTATAGCTTGTATTTCTGCTTTGAAATAAACCTTTAAGGCATTGTTCTGTCAGTTACGAAAATTCGATGAATCAATCTTAAAAATTCAAGTTCCTTTATTTCAGCATTTATTTTCAAGTAGCAGTAGCGTACCGGGGTAGGGGTCCGCCCCGGGCCCCCACTTAGGGGGCCCCCACCAGCCTCATTTCCTTTTTTTTTGGTTGGAAAAGCAAGATTTCCTTTTTTTTTTTTTTTTTGGTTGTTGAATAATGGAACTCCCGCCCCGGGAGTGGCGTTGGTACGCCACTGTCAAGTAGCCTTTCTTTTTCTAACTTTGTAAAACCAGAAGTTGATCACTTTTCGAGAATTTTCTAAGATTTTTGTAGCTCTGGCCTTCATTTATTTATTTATTATCCACAGGATTAAGATGGTGCTTCCATCTTTTAACTTACAACTATACTTATTCCGGCAATTATTCTTTAATCAATGAATTATTTATATAACATTATGAAAGAGAGTTTATTTTCTTATTTTTCTTCTTCTTTTTTTGGCTTCATCATTGAGCAGTGAAGGCACTACGGTGCACTATGTTTCACGAGAGTCTGTGAGTTTATTTATTTCACTTCTCTGTCCATCCAAGTCATGGCCTGGTGTGGTCTCTTCCAGTCTTACCTCGCATTCTATCCGTAAACAGTTACAAACTATAATCAAGCAGAAGGCAACAAAAAACTATCACTGTAATTCCCTCCCATATACAATATATCTCCCATGTGTTAAAAACCTGACTACCACAAGGAAAACGTAAAATGTAATCTATTCAATAAAATTAACAGTAATTTTCATGAGGCCTACTGTATATTAATTAATATTTCAAATACTCAGATATTTTATTTAATAATTCTGTTTTTGATAAATCTAAGTCTTTTTTGAACTTTCCATTGTTATCGCTTTTGTATGTTATTTATATAATTCGCTTGTGAATCATTTTTCAAATTTTTAATTCTTTTCATTTCCTAAACATTGATAATGGATTCATTCTTGAAAACAGCTTTATATCTCGGCCGAAGTCCTGAAATCCGTGAATGCTAATGAATAAAAAGTTGAACTGATTTGTTAAAGGTCTGTAATTCCTATTTAAATCATTTGCACTGATAATTAAATGCCAACTTTTTAATTAATTTTTCTTACAATGTAATAATGTCGCGGACGGTGAGTGGCTCTTTCCCACCCCTCCTGCGTCTCGAGGGTCTGTCTATTGTAATTCTTGAGCTTCTTTCCCCCTCTTCACCTACCCCGAAGGATGAAGAAAGTGGGCAAGCACTTGTCTGCCCAGGGGTTCCATTAAATCTTCCTTCCTCCCCGTTTTTCCTGCTGTGGCGGAAAATGAGCAAGACCTTTTCGCATGATTGTCATTCTTGTAGGAGTCGTCTTCTCCACCACTTGTTCCACCTGACACAGCAGCTGCCCCCAACAAGTGGATTGGGCGAAATGAACAACGAAAGAGCAACAAAATGCCCTCAATAACTTTCTTTATATTCAACTGTTATTTTAAACATCTTCAGGAACAAAACTAATTCAGTCTTTTGTTAAGTTTTCATCATTATATGGATATTTATAAATGATTTAAAAATAGTGAATTGAATATCACATTAAATGAAAAAAAACGGAAAAGAAAATTAGGTGTTTTTTTTCTTCGTAAGAACAATGTATTATATATATTTAAAAGTAGAAGAATTATTTATTAAACTACAATGGCTGAGACCAAATTGTTTGCCAAATGACAGTTATCCTGGAACAGCTGTTTCACGCTCTTTGGCGATCATCACCCAGGAGCAGTTACCAGCATTAATACTTCAATGCACAGATTGAATTTTTCATGCTTTAAATAATTCATTGAGGCGGCGGACTGCTGGCACATGAATTTTCTCACTAATATTAAATTTTCATTAGTGATTTTTTTTTTTATTGTTACATTTTCTTTTGAGGCACCACTGCGATTCCGAGAATTATTTATTATTTTTAGAATTTATCCTTTTCACGGCAACCATAATCTAAATATTATTTAGATTGGGATTTTTTTTTTTTTTTATTTTTATTAAATTACTCTTGCTTAATTATTATTGATATGAAGGATCTTTATTATCTTTGCTGAAAACAACTTTATTATATGAATAAAAGACAATGCTGACTATTAGGGAATGTATTAGCTCCAACGTTATACCAAGAAATCTTAAACTTGATCACACGTGTCTATAAAAGCAACACTCCTTTACATAGGGGAACTTTTAAGGGAATAAATTGAGAATAAGATCTCAGTCTTAACATTTTAAATAACTATCCCTAAAACACACCCTCTTGGGTTGTTCCTCTGAGATATGCCGTATGATATAAACTACATTTAGAAATGAAACACTATTGGCGAAGTGCACCAAACTTCAATTAACTTTAACGGCTGCATTGTGGACGTGGCTAAAATTAGTGGGGGGTGCTGCTGCAGAAAAATTTTAGCCTTTGTTTTAAAATTGTGTGAAAGGAAACAAACATGTGTGAAAGGAAACATATAAAAAGAAATTTATCAAGTTTCTGAATAAATTTTCTTTTTATACATGATTGTTTCCTTTCACACAATTTTAAAGCAAAGGCTAAAATTTTTCTGCAGCAGCACCCCCCACTACTTTTAGCTACGTCCACAATGCAGCCGTCAAAGTTAATTGAAGTTTGGTGCACATGGCCATATGGCGCGGAAACATCATCGAAAGATGCTCCAAGGTTTCTTTGGCTAACTCATAACCCTCATTTCTTTATTTAAACACATTAGAAGATTCATCAGAAGACTTCCATCTCTTCATAAGGAAAATGGAAAAAATGATGGATGCCTTCAAAGAGTCTGATCCTAAGGATAGCGTGTGCACGCTATCATAAGATTGTCCATTGCCCTAAGAAGATGCAGAATGCCATAGGAATATTCAGAGAATATTCAGAGGTTGATAAGGATTGTTTTCGAATTTCTATAAAACTCCATTTGAGTTAAGCTCGGCTAGTTTAATTTTATATTGTAAAGTTTGTATATTTACTATCGAATTTGTGAAACTTGAACCCATATAAATAATTGATGTAGCATCAAGAAACATTCCAATTACAGCATATATACTTGTTTCGTTTCGTATCTGAGATCTGGCCACATCTGAAATATTACAGTTTACCGCATTGTGAGGCAAAAAACTAACTGAGGACTGCAATTAAACGTAACATAATAAAATGCAGGTCTGCAACTAGACGAAGCAGAGAATACCTGAAATAATAAAAAAACAAGTCCGCCCTCAGGCCCTGGCAAACGGGACTTCTGCCACGGGTCTTGCTTTTATCGGACCTCGCACCGTGAAAAAAAAAAAAAAAAAAAAACACATTAAAAATCGTCAATTTAAAAACAATTGGAAGATTAGGAATAATATAGATTTTTAAGTACGGATTCTCCGTATTTAGGCAAGGATAAATAGGACCTCGCAAATGGAAGGGACGGTCCTGAGAAAAACACTATTAATAATTACTGTTTTAAATAATAACAAGTTTAGTTAAAATCAGTTACTATTAATCAGATCATTTTCTTAAAAAAATATTCAGTTCAGTATAATTTTTATCTTTTTTTTTCCTAATTTCGTAAGGTTTTCGGGACTGAATAATGAAACAGTATGTTACAGATTTGAAATAGCACTAAATGATGGACCGCAAAATATACTACAGTGGAGCACCGTTTATACGTTTCTCGTTTATACGTTTTTATCATTTATGCGTTTTTTTGAATGGTCCCGGCAAAATCCAATGCATATTAACGTTAAATAATTTCATTTATACGTTTTCCTGAAATCGTAAATTTCATTTATACGTTTTTTTCAAGAACTCAAGAAGAGAGAAAATGCGCATTTCAACCTCAGATTCCCTTCTGCCGATTGTCCAGTCTTAGAAAAGGCACGCAGTCTTAGAATATCGCACTGAAAAACTTCTGTCAAGTTTTCAACAAACAACATGGGTTTTAACACCATGCAAGAATACCTCATTAGCAGTGATTTAAATGATAAAGTTAAGATTGCACTTTTAACTGTGCACAATTAACTTTTTTCTCTGCATTCCCAAAAAGCCCTACAACCTAAAATAACAAAATATTTTGTAAATGCTGAATGAATATGAATAGTAGTACTTGTTGCACATTAAATAAGTAATAAAAAGGTTTGTATTACATACCTCTTGTATTTCATTTTCATTAATATTTTAATTTACCTCTGACTTTTTATTGTTGGTTATTACGAAATTGTTCGTAACTTTCGTGAATTTCGTTTATACGTTTTTTCATTTATACGTTTTTTTTTTCTCAGTCCCTTGAAAAACGTATAAACGGTGCTCCACTGTAATTACAAAATATGTAGCGGTCTGCAAAAACCCCTTGGATCACAAGTTAGAAACCTCAGCAATTCAAAGATACGATCGCTTGTTTTGCATTTTACCAAAAACTTACATGGAATTTACTTGTTAATGGCAGTAGTAAAGTTTATGAAAATTTTATCAGGTGCTGAATTTAAGCGAATTTCCTAAAAAAAAAGAAAGAAAAAAAAAAAAAAAAAATCTGACATTTATTATTTAAAGCTTACTAGCAAACCTGGGATCATGTGATCTGTGATTTTGAGATAATTTTCTTACCACCCGTGACCGCGACCGCTTTCTCACAACCCGCGAGCACGTTTCGGGGACCGTCTCGGAGACCGGGACGTCCGATTGACCCACGTAGATAGAAATGAAAATGTGAGCATCCTCCTCAATACTACGCCTAACATTTGCCACCTTATTTGTATTTCCGTGTCTTATTGTTCGGAGGGATAGGGTAGAAAAAAAAATAAACTTTTCTTTTATATTCGTATATATAGAAGATACTATTAAAATTAAAAGCAATAAATAATATCTTCTTAAATAAATAAATAAATAAATAAATAAATAAATAAATAAATAAATAAATATCAAATTCTAAAGAATTGCATAACTACGGCTCAATCCGTAGACATGAACACAGAAAATAGTGAACCACCAGAGAGATGATACAGATTCTTTCCCTTGTGATGAAAAGTCTCGTTTGTCATTGAGTTTCCAGGAGGTAGAAACAGGTCTTGAAGCAGCCCATGTTGAAGCTGTTTTCTCATCTCCCTTTATTTTCAAGCCAGTTATATTTAGTGACGATCTTGCATTTGTTTTTTTACTTTAATACATACAGGAAAATAATAATAATAATAATAATAATAATAATAGTAATGATAATAATCAATATAATATTTGCAATTAACTAAATTAGCTTTAAGAATTTCTGTTATCACTTTTATTTTTCATTTGAAGCTGTATTACTTGTTTCCGTTGTTCTCCTTCTCTCCTTATCTTCAAAGCCGGAACAATGGATTCGCCGTTTCCTTTCAAACGACTGTGTAAGGAAGTTGTAAGGAAACGACCAGATGGACTCAGGATAACCCTGAATTAGTCGCTTTTCCGTTATTTCTTTTAGATTAATTTTATAGTTTAATTATGAAAACAAATTAAATATTGATCTTTAAGTAACCGCTCTATTCGATCTATGACTACAGATTACACGGAAAAAGAAGAAACTTTTTGATATTTTGCATTTGGAAGCTAAGAATATAAAAAATATATAAAAAAACTTAATATAAAAACCTAACTTAATATAAAAAAATTGTTACTTTTACTTCTCAAATGAAATATTAAGGTAAGAAAAACAAAAAACAGAAGATATTTAGACCAGAAATTGCTAAAGCATTGGAAAACTTTGAGTTGATTTCAAAGAGAATATTTTTTTCTTTTTTCTTATGTTTCACAAATTCAGAGTTACTTTCTGTTGCCACTTCAAACAGTGAAATAGGCGCCATTTTAGCCCCATCTATAAAATACGGCTTATTTTTTTTTTAGGTTTTTTTTGTTTTTCAGCATTATCCGTTCTAACAAACTGTAATTGAAATCCCAACCAAAACATTTCATGTAAAATAAGTTGCCAAGATTCACATGCTCATAACGCTTTCAGTGTTAAAAAGATATGAGATCTCATGTAGAGCCAAGCCCCTAGCTCTACAAGGCCTAACTCTACAAGCCCTAACTCTAAAAACCCTATATCTTGATCAAAAAGTATGGCTTGACCGTTTCGTGGCTGTCGCACAGACAATCCCATGGAGTTATGTAAAGGATATGGAGTATGCCAAGGTATACTTTTTGACCAAGATAGGGTTTTTAGAGTTAGGCCTTGTAGAGTGAGAGAGGCTTGGCTCTACATGAGATCGGACAACTTTTTAACAGTGAAAGCGTTATGAGCATCTTGGCAACGTATTTTACATGAAATGTTTTGGGTGGGATGAAATAGTTTCATGAAACGGCCAAGCCATACTTTTTGACCAAGATATAGGGTTTTTAGAGTTAGGGCTTGTAGAGTTAGGCCTTGTAGAGCTAGGGACTTGGCTCTACATGAGATCTCATATCTTTTTAACACTGAAAGCGTTATGAGCATGTGAGTCTTGGCAACTTATTTTACATGAAATGTTTTGGTTGGGATTTCATTTCTTTTTGTAAGATGAGATCTGATAACTTTTTAACAGTGAAAGCGTTATGAGCATGTGAGTCTTGGCAACTTATTTTACATGAAATGTTTTGGGTGGGATCAGAAATTGTTATATAATAAAGAACCGGAACCCTCTTTATGAGGGGTTGGAGGGTGAAAGTTACGGATTTATTAATTTTGTTGTTGTTTGTGTGCTAAACCTAGCCTGCATACCAAATTTCAGCTTTCTAGGACTTCAGGAAGTACCCTAGAGGTTTTGATGATCATGAGTCAGTCAGTCAGTCAGTGAATCAGTATTTCAGATCTAATAAAATCCAAAATTTAAAAGCTAGATAAATGAAACTTAGCGTATTTCATTAGTATGGTAACTGCATCTTATCCTGAAAATTTGAGCTCTATAGTATTATCCAGGCCGAAGCTATGGGGGTTCAATAATATATAACCAGACCCCCCCCCCCTTTATGCGGGGTTTGCAGGGTGAAAGTTACGGATTTCTTAATTTTTTTGTTGTTTGTGTGCTAATCCTAGCCTGCATATCAAATTTCAGCTTTCTAGGACTTCAGGAAGTACCCTAGAGGTTTTGATGATCATGAGTCAGTCAGTCAGTGACGGAATCGACGTATTTTAGGTTTTAATAAAATCCAAAATATAAAAGCTAAATAAATGAAACTTAGTATTTCATTGGTATGCTAACTGCATCTTATCCTGAAAATTCGAGCTCTCTAGTATTATCCAGGCCGAAGCTATGAGGGTTCGAAAATACGACGAAACACTTCCAGAAAAGGTACGTAGTGCCCTTCCTGCCTTCGGCTCGTCTTGGCGGGGGCACTGCCGTGCCCCCAGATCTAAAGAACTTACGTAAAGTTCTTTAAAATTTTCAATAGATTTCCATTGCATCAAGTTGTTGGGTTTTTTTTTTTTTTTTAATTACAGAACAACATTTTATGCTCAAAAATGAATTTGATAGTAACTAATTTATTTTAGCTGATTTAAATTATTAACTAAAATTTAAGTTTTAAAAATTCATAATTTTTATTATTTCTTGCTTTTTTTTCATCTTCCTTAAATATTATAATTATACGGGGCAACTGACTTACAAAATGGGACATTTTTAGCGATAAATATGGGACAGGTGGCAACCCTATTTGATGCTTTCATTATAATGAATTTATAGTTCATGGTATGTAAGTGCAAATGTTATGGATGCGATCAGTAGATGAATTTTACGATTTAAATACATTCCCATATTATTTCTAACAATTAGTCCAAGTACCATATGAGGAATATCAGTCAATATAAACTTTGACTGCAGATGCAGTTAGCTGACGTATGCACTATTACAATGCAACTAGCTTAGGAAAAGAAACACCTTTTCCAAAATGTGTGACACTCACTTTAAATGCTAACGGTTTGAAGGTGGATTAGGAGGGCAATAGAATTTTCAACAATGACAATGGCAATTGTCTCTAGTAAAAACATTTTTAGAAATTAAATAAAAGTAGAGTTACTAAAGAGTTTTTATTTTTAAAGTCCTTCTTAGTAATATTATCATCAAATTTTGAATCAAGAGGATAAGTCAGTTTTTGCATTTACTCTGGATACGCTTCCAGTCTCCAGCTTGTTGAATTGAAACATTTGTTACTGACCTCAGTTCCGTCTCCTATTTTCTTCTCAAAACATTCAATAGCAATGTTTGATCGTATTTCCTAAGAGTAACATTCAATTTTATTTTCTGTTAGTTTAAGAAAAACAAAATCCTCTTTAATTTCTGTATTGTTACATTAGATAGAAAGGGTTAAATGAAATAATTAATAAAGAAATGAATTGAAACTGCTATAAGTTTTATAGAGTAACGGAAACTAAAGATATTTTGAATACAAATGTGTAATGTCTTAATTCTTAGAAGTTATTTGCGGAGGCGAAGATTTAGTGCAAATACCAATGAAGAGCGGAATTTGAGGTCAACGACATAAAATACTCTTCTCTTTCCTCAAATCCTTAGTCATAAAAATGGAAATCTACAAGAAAAAAAAAATAACTTTGAACTTGGATTGTCTCCAAGACTTTTTTCCTAATTATTTTAGCAGAAGTATTTATAAGATTCCTTTATTACTATTAAAAAAAAAAAAAAAAAAGAACAAAATTCCACACACACACAAAAGGTATTGTTAGATTGCATTAAAAGAAGCCAATGATGTCGTTCTTTTATTTCGTGTTGAACTTGAAAGATATAGGAACTTAGTTCTTTTCAGCATCTGTTTGAGCAATGCTCAGTTCATTTTGATTGGTTAAATGAACGGAGTTCGTTCGCCTTAATTTTAGTAATTGAAATGAGATGCATACTTAATTCATGTCAGAACTTATTTCTACTTCTAAGTCAGGCTTTTGGGCATATTTATTTTATTATACTCTTATTAAAACAATATCATTTCCTACCAACATGTGACTCGTTATTTAGTGAATCAACGGAAATTTTAAATCATTCTGAACTGATGAAGGCTATTACCCACAACGTATTTGTATTTTGTTATCCGACGCATTAAAATGATACGGTTTTAATAAGAGATTTTCAACTGTGTTTTCTATTCGTTATTTAGATAAATAAATATGTTTGCAACATATAAAGTCTAAGAGATTTCGTATAATATAAAATCTCTTAGTTAATGTTTTAATGTCTTTACGATGCTTTCCAAATGTGATCTTCAGAGAATCACCGATGGACTTTAAAAACTTGATGTGTGGTAGGTTTACTTATGGCAAATTAAATTCTGGCAAAAAAAGCAAGATTGTTTTGCGGTAACTAATGATATACAGTAATTAAGGGAGAAGTCAATTGGAATCATGCCTGGTAGGTTTCAATGATTCTTCACATGATTTTCCAAATATTTATGGAAAAAAAAAGAAAGAAAGAAATATACGTAGATCAGAAACAAAGTGATTAAAAGATAAGGAATTATTTTTAATTACAGAGTATTAAATAATTCTAAGGTTGTAAAGATGTTTTGAAGATTTAGTGGATCATTAGATCAACAGATACCCTTGAAAATTAGCTTCACAATTCAGTTTAAAGTTGATTTTTATTTACAATAATTGAAATTATTTTACCAAGATGACAGCAGAGAAATTTTTGCATATGTTGATTCATGTACGTTTTCAATATATGCCCCCGGGGGAGGATTTAAATTTTTAAGAGTTCTAGGCTATATTAATGTTGTCGTCTTTGCACTTTAGTAAGTAGGGGTCAAATAACAGTAAAAAGTTAAACAGATGTTCAAGTGATTTTGTTTTGAGAAATTCAATCGATTCATTTACTTTCAAATATAAATTTCTTAACTTCACTGACTGCTTCCTTTCATTGCACTTCGTTCATATTATTAATATCGAAAGCTGAGAAACTGATTTCTTTTTAATACTACTTTATTCTTCCTCAAAAGTACTCAAACAAAAATCTTCCAAACGAGGAAATTGACTATTCCTGGGACCTGTTGGATTATCCAAAGTTGCTCACAAAATTATTATGTGACGTTAGAATTTAAGGAGAACGAATTATTGCTGCCTGTATCGTCAGCAACGCGGTGGGTGGGGGTCTTGTGAGGGTCGATGTCGACTTCACAGCATGCGTCTGACGTACTTCGGAACACTTGGCGACGAGAAGGGCTGTCTTGCCGGCTTGGCAAGTCGTCTTCGGCGACGCTACTGGGTGGGCTC
>JAFIDM010000001.1:107253690-107307587 GCA_023159025.1 Thereuonema tuberculata
GACGGGGAAACCGAGCACCGGTTAAGGAAGAGTCCACTTACGGGGGGAAAACCAATGAGGGAAAAATCACGAGGTAACATTTCCTCCCCCCTAAAACCATCGCAGTCCCTGCGATGTCTAAAGTTCAACTGATTACCTCAATCGTCTAACAGATTTATCGGGTGGTTTTCTTTGAAGACCAAACTCCCGTGGTAAGTTCATCTGCATCGCTGTAGTTGCTTCCTGACACTGAATTCTTCCATTCTTTTGGTAGAACGAACCAGGCCCTACAAAGCAAGGGAGTTGTTTCCTTGATTGTCCTTTTAATCTTTTTCTTTCTCTTGCTAATCAAGCCGGTTCTTCTTTTAGCTTCTTGGTCTGTTTTAAGACCCTACACTGAGCCGTAAACGTCTTTCTTCTTTTCCTTTTTATCTGCTTCTGTCTTTTGAAAACGGGTGGTGCGGAATCGACATGCTCAGGAACACGAAACTGCCGTACTGCTTTTCTTAGATACTTAAATGCCACTTCTGCATCTTCTGACGAGTTCTTTTTTAAATTCTCTTTTTCCTGCTGTCTCAAATCTTCCTCCCGTCTTCGCTTTTCTTCTTCTAGAAGCTTTTTCCTTTCTACCTCTTCTGCCAGAATACGCTTCATTTCTTCTTGCTTAGTTCTTTCTTGCGTTTTTCGTTCTTCTTCAATTCTACAGAATTCTTCTTGAATTTTCTTTTCTTCTTCTTCTCGAGTTCTACGTAACTCTTCTTGCGTTTTTCGCTCTTCTTCAATTCTACGGAATTCTTCTTGAATTCTCCTTTCTTCCTCTTCTTGAGCTCTACGTAATTCCTCTTCCCGTTTTTTCTCTTCTTGTTCTTGAATTCTACGTAATTCGTCTTGCCTTTTCTTCTCTTCATCTTCATGAACTCTACGTAATTCATCTTGCCTCTTCCTCTTTCTGCGCTCTTCGTAACTCTTTGACACACTCTTTAAACGTCCTGACACTGGGAAGTAACCTTTTCCCGTTGGCCACTCGGGGCCCAACACTAACTGTCCTAATCCTTCTCCGGTTTGGAGAAACCCTTGCGGCTTGCTTGCCGCCAAACTGACTCACTCTGCTGTCTCCGGTTGGAGAATCTGCCCGCGGCTGCTGGCCGCCCAAAACGAACTGTCTAACACAGGTGGAACTCCCCGTTATATCCCGGAGTTCGGCCTCGCCATCAGCTCCGGAACGGTCAACTCACCTCAGAGGGGATGGGGAAACCGAGCACCGGTTAAGGAAGAGTCCACTTACGGGGGGAAAACCAATGAGGGAAAAATCACCAGGTAACAATATGATTCGAAATATATCACTATAAAATAGAACAGCTTCAATTTTTTAAAAGTTTTGGGAACCTTCTTGAACTTTGCATTCCAAAAATACCGTTACTCTAATCGGTGTCTTTAATTCACGCTACTACTCCTGTCAGTCTTTTCCGCTCCCTCTCATTTCCCTGACCCTTGGTTTATCGTTCTCCATCGTCTGATCAAGATTTCTTCCCACCCGTTCAATTTTCTTTTATGTACTATATGGAACTTTTCAGTATTTTAAGTGCTTTTGGTTTGTTTGTCCTATGCTTTCGAAAACAGTTTGAGCTAATTAGTTAGTACTGGAACCAGTTTATAGAGGAATTTTATAAATATGTTCGCGATGAATTTTGAATCGTTTTTGAAAAGATATAATGATTTTGCGATGAAATTGCAATATCCTAGGGTGACCAGATGTCCCGATTTTTAACAATTTCTCCCGCGTCCCGCGGCATTTTAAAAAAGTCCCGATTTTTTTTTTTTTTTGGTTTGGGAATTCCTGGGAATTCCTTTTTTTTTTTTTTGTTTTTTAACCTGGTGTTTTTTTTTTTTTTTCACGTTCTTCCCCCCCCCCCCCCCCCCGGTCAATGGTGTCCCGCTTTGCCAATGTAAAAATCTGGTCACCCTAAATATCCAGAAGTGGTAAAAAAAATCCGCCTAATTTTCATGATAGAATAAGGCATGATCAAGTTTTCAAAATGTTATTACTAAAAAAAAATGAGGCTCATCAGTAGCAGGATCAGCAATCTCTGTTGGCAATACATTCATTCACTGCTTTGTAATCGTAGCAGAGATTTCTAAAAGTTTCTGATAGGTCTCTGAGGCACTGTCTGCACCACTTCCTGAACTTTTTTGCAAAGTGGCCGCTGACCATGCTGGTTCAGGATGAACGATAAGATGACATCTAATCATGTCCTATATATAGTATGTTATAAGATAGATATACAATCTTGTTAGTCATTCCAGGAAATTGACAGCTCGTAAATATTCCTTTATGATATTTTCTGAATGTGAAGATACGTCATCTTCCTAAAACATGCTGCCAGTCAACCTTATTATAAAAGATGAGTTTTACAGGATTTCACGAGCTACTGTCAAGCTGCCTATGAAAAATTATTAAGTTAGGTGTCATAACTTACCGTATTTACTCGCATAATTTCCCCCTTTTTTTCATCAATATTTTGACAAAATAAGGGGGGGGGGGAAATTACGCGATGTTTTTCAATTTGAGGAAAAAAAATATGGTGAAAGTGTAAGGAAAACCATGTTAAATATTGATTTTTAAAGCAAGAAATGTAATTAACAACAATTTTATTATCACGCAACATTTAAAATATAAGAAATCATATCTCAACATTTGTTTTTTCTTCAAAGTACAGTTAAGCAATAGGCATGCACGGAAGTGTGTGTGCGACTGTGACGTAATTTCGTAACTCACGCAGCGCAGCCCGCCATCTTTATAGCTGCTCACCGCATGACGTCAGCATCAGCTGCCTGCTAATAGAGAACTTAACTTTATTCGCGAACTTCACGTTTTCACAAAACACTCAAAATTATTGTACTGATTCAGAAGGAGTCTGCTCTTGTACTGACCGGGGTGGGGGTGGAATCTTCCCCTAAAGTAGCGTGGGATAGAGAAATGCGGAAGTAACGGTACATTGTCGCGTCGTCGGGAGTTGACCGCCAATCAAAGTCATGTTGGAAACGCGTTGAAGTAGAGGTGGGGAAATTATGCGATAAAAATAAAAATTGAATTTTGTAATCCACAAAATCTGGGGTGGGGAAAATACGCGATCGGGGAAATTATGCGCGTAAATACGGTATGTGCATCTCAGACCATAACACCTATAATGTTTGCGTTGGATAAGGTTGCCATTATGGCTTTATTTCAGAGAAAATACGTGTTATTTGAGAATTATACGGAAATACAATGTCTTTTGGATAGTGAGACAGTTTTTTTGTTTTTTTTGTTGAATTGCTAAATTTCTAGAAATCTGGAGGTAAGGTCCGATTTTGTATTTTATTGTGTGTTTAGCCGTTAACATCTCCAACTATCTGGCAAGCCTGGTATTGGTTGCCACTTCTTCAAATACCCTCACATTAGAACTGTTTCTGCGTCTCTAAAAGTGAAGCCGGGCTCCCAAACAGAAGGGGGAAATGATACTGAAGACTTGATTGGTAAATTGATTTAAGGTTTCGAGGGACTTAAGCGGCCATGTAGTCTATTTACTGGTAAATCTGCCACAAAATATGATGCTATTTTGTATTTCAGTTAATTTGAGCAGGGCACTATTCCAGACGCTGGCAATGACGATCATTAGAGAATGATAGAGCACCGCAGTGAGCATCGCACTTCAGGTTCTGTCTCATCGAAACCAGCCTCGAGATTGGTTTTATCTATTGATAGGACATCTTACAACATATATCCTCATTCTTCTGATGGCTGTAAGATATTGAAGATTCTAATGATTCTATATTGATGGTATCGTTTGCCGTACTCCAGTTTCAGACTGAAGCCGTATCTATTCAGAAACTATTGCCAGTATCGAAGTTGCTGCTGGGACGATTTTAATATCACAAGTTGTCCATTCTTCCTTCGGAGGCAATAATCTATTCTCTCTTGAGCATTCCCTCAAGAGAGAATAGATTCCCTCATATGATGATATGATTGTTGAATTCCTTACAAACTAGAAGTTTGACTTGATTTCAGAGCTGAAATTTGGAAGTCTTCAAACCAATCATGGTTGTAAACATTATGTTAACTTTATAAAGACATTATATTAAGTAACTCTATCTCTAGATCGGTCCCATATTTTAAGCATTTGCCCAATGATAGCAGGAAACACGCAGAATATTTGTCAAACAATGCTGAGTCAATTTGGGAAAGTCCAACTAGCCAACATTGGGTGTTCGAGATATCAATGCACAATGCAACCGTCCACTGATTTCCGGCATTTCCGAACATTCCTTAGGATCTTGCAATAGTGTACATTTTCGAAAAAAGTGAAACTTCTTCTCTTCCCTCACATAACTTCTTTGTTTTAATAAATCAAACATTGAAATCTCTGAACGGATCAGATTGAACAATACCATACAGAGCTAGTCAATTGCAAACATAGAAAAAGATAGGGAACTCCAAAAATTTTTGAAAATAAAACAAATTCGCTATGACAATAAAGTAACGAATTCTGCGAATTCGAATTTTATTAATTATGTAAATAAAGAAGGATTTAGAAATGACTATTGAAACTAGGGCTTTGCTTTAGAATAGAGAATGCGATGAAATGAAAAATAAATATTAATTAGTGTAAGATTATCCGAAATCATGAATTAAATATTATTTTTAGGAAAAAAAAATGAATAGGACCAAAACTTCCCTGCTATTAAATAATGGGTTGTTCTGAGAACAGAACTGTTGAGAATATTAGCCATGCAAATTAAAAAAAAGTAGCTTAAACAAATTCAGGAGTGTATTTTTTATTATTTTACTATTTTTAACGAAAGATATTGGTCTGTGTTTTTCAAGAGAATTTCTGTCGGATTTAATCAGGTGGCTGTTCTGATTTTCGAGTGGGTGATAGAACTTGTTTGCGGCGCCGCAGGACGTATTCTTCTCTACTGACCTCATAGTTTCAGTTTCATTCGACTTATTTGGTCGTCTCGTAGCGGAGAGTGTTCGCTTCAGTGGTTTCACCTAGTTTCGTGTAAAAGAGTAAATTTGTGCATTTAGAAAATGTACGTAATGATTGTGTGGTTGAAAGAGTCATTAATGATAGACCATCAGCGGGGGGATCCGTACAGGGGTAGATTGTAAATTCTTCCTCGTGTACTCGCTCCAAAGACGTTTGCTCCTTATTTCAATTAAGCAAATTTGAAGTGCAAAATATTCCAAATGCAGTTATTTTTTATTAATTCATTAAATTTACCATTAAATAAGTTTATTCAGTTTCGGAGATAATTTAGGATGTAAGCGATAATTATATATCATTGGTAAATTTTGTAGAAACTTTTGTGATACAATGTTAGGACAAGTTATTTAAAAAAAAAAAAAAAAGATTTTAATTAGATCACATTAAGAAATACATTACGTTTCAAATAATGATTCATGAAATGAATGTTAAGCCTTTTAAGTTATTTAAAATAAATAAAAAAAAAAAGGAAAATTTAAGTTTTCAGTCTTGTTCAGAGCCACTCTTTACGTAGTGAAGCTATAGTGAACGTGGAAAGGGAATCATTGTTTAGAAGTCAATGTTTAAAGTCATGTTGAAAAAAAAACAAAAACAAACATCAGAAGATTAGATTCTCTTTGCAGATCTGAAATAGGAATGTAATGTTATTCCTACAAAACCGCTTTCCAGACAGAATCTGGATCTAAAATACCGGTACCAAAATTTTTACAGTCTCGGATACTTCTCAAGCGTTCTCATAATTGTAATTTATGAGTTATGGGTTACTGCTATGCCTTGAAATCACAATGTGGAATGCACTGTCTTCAGTCTTTTAAGTTTTTATAGTATTAAACACATATATTTAATTGTATTAATACATAGTTGAATAAGATCTCTTTATTTCAAAGAAAGTTTTGTTGCTTTAAAACTACTTTATGAATTTAAAATTTTGGAAGCTACAATAATATCTTTTTGCTTTTTAGTACTGTATCTTTGAGTATCTTTTTTTATCTTTTGCTTTTTATTGGAATCCTGAGAAAACAAGTGGTCTTCATTGTTGAAGTTACTAAATCATGAAGTTGCTATTAGAAAAATAGATTCATTAAATAATACAAAGTATAATATCAATGCCAATACATTAAACAGTAAATGGAGGAGTCATATTACAAGCACCACTTTATTTTTTCATGCAAAAGATGTAACCATAGTAGGCCAAAACTTAAAAAGTGGATAGAAAGTATGTGAGATTTTTTAAGACCTAGTTTGTGGCTGCTGAAAGGAAGTGTGGCCAAATCATTCGTGTTATGTAGAAATACTACATGGAAGTAAAACATGTTTTTATGATATGATGAGGTTTTGTCATTCAGCTTGAAATTGCAGCAGTAATTATTCCTCAGTCTGTCAAATCATTAAAATTATTATGGAGGATTAGTTGTCCTTACAGCTTCAACTTATGTATTAGGCAAGTTATCGTTACTTGATAATTTTGGGAATCAACATCATTATAGTCTGTGTAACCATTAATTACCATTAATAAATGAATTAATTAATGCTTTTCGAACTAAGTCTGTATATATGGCATTTCATGAAATACAAGAAACTCTTTCTTATAGATAAAAGTTGCATGGTATATTTAAAAAAAAAGTCCTCTACCAAGGACTTTTTTTACAGCTTTGAAACCAATTTAAATATAGTCTCAATTCTTTAATAAACTGCACCTAGTAGAATCTTTCGCACAAATGGTAAACTAGTTGGATTGTCAATAATGAGATAAATCAGAAATTTAAAAAATGGTCATTAGCAGATGTTAAGAAAAATTCTATGAAACAAACATCACTGATAGGATCAAATTTCAGATGAGGATATTTAAGGAAAAATAAGAGATCATCAGTAATCAAGAGATTTAAAACTACTTTACAATAGAAAGAAGATTCTGAACCAGATGGGTTGATAACTGAGGAACACTTGGAGAAATTACATTAAAAGATTGCATTTATCAACTTACCTTTGTGATCATGAAGAATCACCTTAAAGCCACAGTGGAAAGAAAATGATCTCACTTTGAAATTTTGTAGTTACAAGTCAGTCTATTTTTTTCTAGTCTTTGAGCCACTTTACAAATTGACTTATGTATCTGATTTTTAGCAGCCCCTAGGTTACAGCTTGCCTGTAAAACATAGGGGACCGATCTTGCTTTTATGCTTGTTGGATGTCACACTCTGTTAGAGATATTAGAATGAAACCTTCACCATTGTGTTCAGCTTCGAAAAGTATGTGACCACATCCAAAAAAATCAGACCTCTAGGATCACTCCCTGACCGGAAGTGGGGGGGGGTCTAGAGTGGTTGCTTCCGATAAAGAGGAAAGCGGCAATAGACTTCCTCCCAATATCAACCCTTCTGAACACATTTTGTTTATAAAATTGTGCATATTATGGGGCCGCTTTGCATTTGACACTGTCTAAAAGCATTAATTTATCTTGTTTTATCACTATTTTTTTTTCTTTCTTTCAGCTTCTTAAATTAAAGACATATTTTTTTCCTATCGTACTTGAATATACCTGTGTTCAGGGCCGCGCCAAGCGGAGGTGCCAGGGGGGAACGGCACCCGGGCGGCGGGTGGCAAATAATTTAGTGTAGAAATACTAATGGAAAGAAAATATATGCAAAATATGTAATTATATATATTTGTTTTATTATGAAAAATATTAAATTTAGGCTAAAATAAATTTAGCTTATTAGGGGCGGCAACTTTTGCCTGGAACCCCGGCGCCAACATACCTTGGCGCGGCCCTGCCTGTGTTATATTTTTATAGATATTTTTAATTGGGACTTTTTGTAAGAATGAAATCCATAATCTTCTATTCATACATTCTCAAATTATAAAGAATTAGTTTATGTATTTATTTCTTAATTCACATAAGACAGTTAGTAACTGAAATTAAATAACATTGTTCTGTTTTGAAACAATATTATTAATACCAGGATTTAATTTGTGAGAAATTGACTGGATATTATTAGAGAGGAAACTTTACTAATATATAATAATATATTTAATAGTGCATTCATACGTTTGTCATCCAACTATCTAAGGAAGAAATTTTTGTAGAATGAAGTCTATAGTTCCAAATGACTACTTAAACTCCTGAAAAAATAACTAAAAAAAAAACATAGATTACTTCTATTTTTTAATAAATGATAGCAAATGAACTACAAATCAGTAACTACAAACAGCTCAAACGAAAGCCTCCAAAAAATTCTATATTACTTAATTCTGATACTTTGTAATTTTGGTTTAAAAAATTTCAGTTCATTTTCAATTGTTAGCAAAGTTTCTTACGGACAAAAACAGCTTCTTACAGCTTATTGAGTTTGTCAGTTTCGAAATATATTTATAGGTAGCATATATCTTTTGTTTAGTTTTTGAATTATTTTGTATGTAGCTGCCTGATTTTGAGACATTTTATTGTGTAATACTTGTATTCCAACAAATTATTTTCTACAACGATAAACCACACAAAATTTGTTTGTTAATAGACATAAATAAATTTGAAAATTTATTGAAATTGTTTTGATTTGAACTGCATTTGTTTTTGTTTTTTTCCTTTCTTTCTTAAATTTGAATTGGTTTCAGTGCTTTAAAATATTAAAAAGACATTTGAATAGATAACCATTGGAAGTAACAATACCAGTAGACTGAATTTGAAATTTCTTTGGCAGTCTCTAATAAGCAATAATATAGTAAAATAATGAATAAACAACAATAGATAAGACCAACTAGATAACAATCTAGAACAGCTGTTTCTCTCTATTTTGGCGATCATCAGCTGGGAGTAGTCACCAGTAAACAGCGAAGTCTCAATACAGAGGTTAATGGGAATAAACATAGAAAAGAATATGATTACCTCTAAAATTAAAGAAAACATAACAATTATCCAATACAAAATAAATAAATAAATTCATGTGCTGGCATTCCCAACTAGAAATAAATTTTCAGTGCTCATTAAAAAAAAAAGTGCCAAATACATGTGTAATATATATATATAAACAACAATGGGTGGGACCAAGTGTTTACCTTCTTTTCTACTTTTATTCCCAATAACTTCAGTATTGAGATCTTTGTGCTTACTGGTGACTACTTCCAGCTGATGATTGCGAAATTAATATGAAACATCTGTTCTAGGATATCATCTAGTAAACACTTGGTCTCATCCATTGATTATATATAAACTCAATGACAAAAAAAAACAAACATAGTGTGATCGTGATGAAACGCGACATGTGCAAAGAAGATGGAAAGAAAATGATGGCAGAACACTGTGAGAACAATGACGCTGTTTATTTCGGAATAACTGGCCTAGAATCGATACATGTTATCATGTTGTGGGGTTGCCTCTTTCAGCAATGCATGCGGATATACGGTGTGCATTGACGCATGTAAATGTCTAATGATGTCCTGTGGAAGGGTTCATCCGAATTTCTTGGAGTTGCTGGGCTAATTCGACCACATTGTGAACATGTCTCAGACATGTTCTGTAGGTGATAAGTCTGGTGATCTGGCATGCCAAGGAAGTGTCGGAACACCACATAGACATTCTCTAGAGATATTCGCCACATGTAAATTATCCTGCTGAAAATGGCTTTTGGAAGACCTCACAGCATAGGCTGAACAACAGGTCGCAGGGTGTTCTGGACATAACTTTGTTCTGTGACGGTACTCTAAAGGACAACTAAGGGTGACCATACTCAATGGCTCCCCAAACGAGGATGCTCCAAAGTTAGGTGAGGTGAGTCTCGCCAGGCTGGTTGTCTCTACACACGTATTTGGCGGTCATCAGCTCCAAGTGAGAACTTAGATTTATCACTAAACACTATACGACCACAATCAGTTACATTGCACGCTGCTCTGGCTCACTGCAGGCGGTGATGAATTCTGCTGGGTTAGTGGTAGTCTTCATAACGGACCCTGGCATCGCAATCCAGCCTTTGCCAGCCTTCTAGCAATGGTTCGTCATGACACAACAGACTGTGGAGATGCCATTAACTTTCTTTGGATGGCATTTAGAGAAATTGTTGGTGTCCTGAGGGCTGATCTCACGATCCTACGATCATGTCTGGTGGTAGTTATTCTTGACCGACCACCGGCCTCCTAACGGGTATGTGTGCATTGTTAGACCCATTACTGCCAGCAACATCTTATTGTGGCATCACCGTGACCCAAGTGGTAGACATAGAATGATCTATCCAACCTGATTCTCTCATGCCCATGATACACCCTGTCAAATTCACTCAGTTGTTGATTGTCGGGTGGTGTGTCATGGCATCCTCAGCGGCTACAGAACAGCATCCAACCACAAAAACGTCATAAGTGCCAAAGCAAGTGAGAAACGCTACTTATAAGCAATTCAGAATGTTCGGTTCAAATGCAGCATAGCTTCGCCCTCTGCATTCATTAGCTGCAATTTTTTTACAATTTGCATGTCTACTCATGAGGTATTTGTGTTTAAGGTTTGGCAATTGTTTGACAACATTCTGCGGTATGTCGTTTTTTGTTTGTTTGATTTTTTTGTTGTTGTCATAGAATGTATATTTGGCACTTTTTATTTATTTTTTTAATGTGCACTGAAAATTCATTTGCGGCCAATGGAATTCCAGCATATAAATTTCTTTATTTGTATTGGGTATTTGACATGTTTTCTTTAATTTTGGAGGTACCATATTCTTTTCTACATTTAAAATAATGAATGTTATCAAAGAATACGGAAGTCTGCAAAGATGCAATCATCAACTTCAATGAAATTGGGAAGATACTGACATTTTTCATAAACTTAGCAACTGATTTCACCTAATAAATAGATTAATTGTAGGGAAAAAACCAGTTGAATTTGTTAAACACAATAAAATAGTAATAATAAAAATAACTATATAATTATCATAAAATAAGTAAAATTTTATAAGTGTTAATTAAATTTGCCAAATATGTTGTTTAATTATTTAATTATTGTTCAAAAAATACACATTATTTGAACAGTGTACTGATGTTAATTTATTTTAAAGTTATAATTTACTGATTGGAATGTTTTTGCATTCTGAGGCCATATGGAATATATCGCTTTATCAAAATTAGTCATTTTAATTAGTGGATTTTTTTATATATATATGCTGAGTGATTGTTGTGTATTATCTTAAAATTGTAATCATTTTTCTTTTAAACATTAATTAATTAAGAAAATTGCTAAATTTAAGTTAATTGCAAAATTGTTACTTAAATATTGATTCAATTCTTTTTTAGGAATTTCATGTTGCTTATGTCTTTATTAAAATGGCCAACGCTCCAAGACCAGGAATCTGGGCCTTGGAGCGGTCGACTAATCATGGTGAGACATGGGAACCTTGGCAATACTTTGCTGACACTCCAGGAGATTGTGTCAATAATTTTGGCCTGGAATCTGTGGAGCCACCAACAAGAGATGACGCTGTAATTTGTGAGACAGAATTCTCCAAAGTAGTACCTTTAGAAGGAGGAGAGGTAAGAAACCATTCTTTAATCTTTCAGCTCAGTATTAAAAAAAAAAGACATTCTTAATAAAGCATTTTTTATTTTAATTTAATAATAAAATTATTATTATTTAATTTATGTTGACTTATTTCTTTATATTAGATTGTTGTATCTCTTCTGAATGATCGTCCAAGTGCCAATAATTTCTATAATTCAACTGTATTGCAAGAATGGACCAAAGCCACCAACATCAGATTGCGGCTGCTCAGAACAAAGACACTTCTTGGTCATTTGATGTCAGTAGCAAGACAGGACCCAACTGTCACTCGGAGGGTATACTCCACTTTTTTTTTTTTTTGCATAAATAAATGTCAAACAAGTCTCAAAAATATATAAAATATATCCTAAAGAAGTGTATTTTTAGCCTACGTTCCTAAGAAAGCGAGGCTTATAGATTACTCCGTTTGTTTCCCCACCCCCAAATAACTTTTGAATGATCAAAGCATCTTCTTGAAATTTTGTATGCATATTTAAAGACTAGAGTCTATCTAGCATTAATATCTGAAATATTTTCCAAGTGGGTCTTTATCGAGATATTACCTTCAGAAGGCATCAGAATTCCCATAGAAAAGCATTGGAATCTAAACAATGGGTTTCTATCCTATTTCTGTTAATACCTTCATTGTATTAATCAATGAATTTCAATTCCGTTTTAGCTAATCCATTAATTAACATGGGTTTGATATAATTAAACTGATTTTGAAAACTTATGTTAATAATATAAATTTAATTAAATTTTTTTCTCAAAAAAAAAAAAAAAAATACATTTTTTTTTTTTTATATTTAGCAGCTGTATTAGAATTTGAAAATAAATATAGACATTTCGTTTTCATAAAAAAGTAAAAAAAAAAATTAAAGAAATCATATTATTTAATGTGTGTACTAAATGTTTAAGTTAAAAATACTGAAGCCAACACACAAGACTAAGTTAAAAAATATTTAAACACATTAAAAATTACAGCTAGTTTCGCCAATGCTCACGAGGTTTTTCAGTTCTTCAAACTTCTTGTTAGATTTTAAGTTTATGCAGTTGATGAAGAATTCATCATTTATCAAGTTTAAAAATACGATACACTTTTGTTAATTCTACAGTGTGGCCGGGAAGTTCCTGTACCCATTAATTGTTAGTCATATTTTAAGAAAATATTTACTCATTAAGTGTCCAATGCGCCTGTCTGTTCGCCATCATGCTGTACACACAAGTTCATATGCTGCCACGTCCTACATGACATGTTGTGGAGCATGTCTAGTGAGATAGGATTAACCATGTTTGTAACGTGTGTAAATAAGTTTTGCCATTAACATGACCATCAAAAAAATATGGACCAAATAAATGATGTGATGTCATCACAGCCCAAATCATTACAGGAGATGGATTCTCTCCAATTCCAACCAATAATACCACCTGCATTCCAACACGAACACCTGCATTCTAGTGTCAACAATTAAAATAACATTCATTACTAAATATTTACATTATTACTACATATTAGGGGGTACAGCAACTTCCCGGCCACACTGTAACGTGGGGAAAAATTGCATTGGCCTTTTTCATTTAAGCATCTGCAGAACATTTGCTACAAGCAATTATTATGACAGATATTTAGGCTGATATCATACAACACATTATTAGTTTCCTTTTTTGAGTCAGTTAAGGAATTTTTTAATTAAATTTGATGAATCAAACAATGCAAAGAGTTTAGAACTTTAAAAAACTGGAAAGTTTTCATTGGATAAATGAGAGGCTGACGTATTTGTCGGATGAAGATCTAGTAAATAATAGAAAATAGTTACATATAAATCAAAATGATTTTTTCATTGTAATTACTAATTGTTTTCCATATTTTATTTTACAGTACTTCTATAGTATTAGAGATATTTCTATTGGTGGACGTTGTGTATGTAATGGCCATGCTGATCTCTGTGATATCACAGATCCAGAAGACCCTTATAAGTTACTTTGTCGGTGTCAACATAATACCTGTGGTGCCCAGTGTGAGCAATGTTGTCCTGGTTTTGTGCAGAAGAAATGGCGATCAGCTTCTTACTACAGTGTCCATGAATGTGAACGTAAGTTAACGATGAATTCAATAAGCAGTATTTTTGTTAATGTTATTTTCCAATTTCAAATAAAGAATATTTAAATTATTAAAAAAAAAAAGTTTATTAAATTGGTTTGAAAAGGAGATTGAGACTTAGAATTGAAATTTAAAGTGACCCAACATACTGATATGGCTTAGGGCACACATCATCTTAACAGATTGAAAAAAAAAAATCTAACAATTAAATGTTTGAACATTATTAAAACATATTTCATATAGGCTCGCATACCGAGACCTGGTTGTTTACTGATGACTGTTCCTAGCTGATGATCACCATATTAGCGTGAAACAGTTGTACTAGGATGTCATTTAGTAAACAATGTGGTCGCACCCTTTATAAAAAATAAAGTATTTGAATTTTTAATTTACTTTACAAATTAAATCCCTTCAATTGCTACAACAGTTATTACATACTGATGCACATTTAAATGTATTTCAAATACAGGAACTTAAAACGTATATAAGTAATAATATTTCCTTTTCTGCATATTATGTTTTTCATTGAACTTGACTTTTATTTTATCTAATTTATAAATTAAAATACTAACGTGTTTTGTAGAATAATTATTTGCTTGTCTCTGATTGTTATGTATAAAAACAAATACTACTTAAATATCTTATTTGTATTTAACAAAATTAAATTCTCTTATTTATATTGATACAAAGTTGAGAAGTCCTCTCAATTAGCCAGTCAAAGTCCTGTGATTGGCCGAATCGGGGGACCAATCAGCGACGTGTCTTGTCCTCTCACCAACTGGCGGACCGAAGAGACAGTGTTGCAGCTAGCGCTCTTCGAGTGGCGGACCGAACAGAGAGCTCTTGAAATCCGATCCCATTTGTATATAAACCTGTACATAATTGTAAATAAACTGTGTGTGCGCGCTTTAGACTAAACCATGGCATTAGTCTCTGTCATTTCGACTGCACATCAATACTGTAAGTGACACATGCTTCTTTCTTTTATCAAACTAGAAATGACTGCACAGTACTCTTATTAGCACCTGGTGATGAAAGATCATACTTGCAATATCATCTTGAATTCAATGGGGTAACTTTTTTGATTGCACCTTATAATTCTAAGGTCGGAGTATTCTTTCTCTGAAGATTTAATCCAGAAAGGATGATGAAGCAGCCATTCTGTAGAAAATACCTGTGAGGGGAATTGCATATCAGTTGACCCTACAATCCTCTAAGGTTACTTGGTAGCAAATTGAAATTCAACTTATTTGCCTTCTAAAACATGTTGCAAAAAATAAAGGCTTTAGAAATCAGTAGCCTGTTATTCCACTTTCCTACATTGGAAAATCTATTAATAAACTAATTCATTACCATTAAAAAATAAACTAACTCCAGTCTACTAGTTAACCTTCCCTTTACTGATTGTATGTATTTACAGTGTTTGTATTTTTGTATGTATTTGCTCTAATATTATTATTGTCTTACAGCATGCAATTGCTTCGGCCATGCAGATGAATGCATTTATAATGAGGAAACTGATCAATTGGGATTAAGTCTTGATATTCATGGACTGTATGATGGAGGAGGAGTTTGTCAAAATTGCCGAGACAACACAGAAGGAATTAATTGCAACCGCTGTAAACCTGGTTATTATCGTCCTTATGGAAAAGCTCTTAATGATACTGACGTGTGTCAACGTAAGTATTATATTTATTTTTAAATGAACAATAAATTATTAATATCATCTTGATTTCTTCATATTTCTTGGATGTTTTAATCTTTTACATTATAAATGATGCATTAAAACTACAGATACACCTCTGCAATCTCTAATTAATAAATTTTAAGACACTTTTAAAACAAAATTTAAAAATAATTGAATGTAATTTATTTAGGTACAAAATAAATTAAAACTAATAATAAGTTATCCTCTGAATGTTAAGTTAAATAAAATTAGTGAAAAATCTTAAATATAAAATCTAATTGTTTTCTTATCAGAAAAATTCTATTTTATGTCTTTAGACTTACGTTTTTTTGTATCCGATATCAATTTCACATTTATTTATTTTCCTTACTAATCGATTGATTGATTCATTCATTTTAGCTTGTCAGTGTGATCTATTCTTTTCTACTGGATCGTGTGCAGAAGGAAGTGGTCAGTGTGAATGTCGAATAGAATTTCTTCCACCATTTTGTGATCAATGTAATGTGGGATATTTTGGGTATCCAAATTGTCGTCCCTGTGATTGCCATCTTAATGGAACAAGAGGTTTAGTCTGTGAAGTGGGTGGAGGCCAATGTCCTTGCAAAGCAAATTATGCAGGCAAAAACTGTGATAGATGTGCCGAAGGCTATTACAACTTTCCAGAATGTCTTCGTAAGTTAATTTAGTGTTGAAACATTATTTACATCCATATGTAGAATTGTAACCTTTCAAAAATAATTAAATATTAATTTAATATCTTTTAAATATTTCGCAACTAGAAATTATATTGGAATATTTAACAAATATATTTACCTGCTCTTTAGCATGTGAATGTAACCTGCAAGGAGCTGTCACCAGTACATGTGATGCAGTTACTGGCCAGTGCAGTTGTAAAACTAATTACGGAAGTCGTACGTGCTCAGAGTGTGATAATGGCTATTCCAACTATCCAACTTGCCAGTGTAAGTAAATAATAAGATTCAGTCAGTTGTTTCTTTAATTTCACTGTAATCTATTTAACAGTCATTAAACAAATAAAATGTAAATGGAAGAAGATTTGTATTATTACTAAGATTAAATGTAACAGAACATACTGTAATATCGTTTTATTTAGCATTTTGGAGAAAGTCTGAGTTAATATAAAGGAAGATGCTTAAATGTAAGAATTGTTTAGTCAAGAATTGAAAAATAAATTTATATATTTTATTTTAAGAAATAGCATTGTAAACCATTGCTTTCATTGATGCTTCAGAAGCAGAACTTGACTCTCTGAAAAACTTTGTTTTGTTCTTTTTTATTGCCTCCATACCTTAATAAAAAAATTATTTCCCTTTAAAAAAAAAGTTTGAGTGAACTGGAATCATAACAATTGCAAACTTAAAGGTAATGATGGTAAGGAGAAATATGACATAACTGCCATTTTGTTAATATTGATACAGCATTTACACTTTGTAGCTCAAGACATTTTATCATGCGGCAAAATTATTTGCACCTTATCACAGTATTTATCCACTGCCATTTATTCTAAGTATCCATTTGTAAGAGAAAAGACATTATAGAAAGTATAATGGATCTCAGGAAAAGCATATCTCTCATACCAATGTTGTCATGATCTTTAACGTAGATCCTTGTGATTTTAGCTTCTTCTGATAATTGGATATTGGATATTTTATTTCCAGTTCAAGAGGATGACACCATGTTCTCCCATCACCCTTCTTTATGCACTGTTGCAAGTGTAATTTTGTGAGGCATTATATCTTGTGATTATGAGAGTTTTACAAAGATATCATAAATTACTACCCTGATATTGATCTTCAGACTGCTGACCTCAATTTAGTAGCATAGTTGATAGTTTTTGCTTTAAAACTATCATCTGTCATAAGACTTTTATATTGCTATACTCTCAGCATTACCTAAGTTAACTTAGGTTTTACCAAATACTGTTCTTTTATTTTTATTTTTATTTCTGAAGGTCCAGAATTTTGGTTTATAAAATTCTTGGAGTTCATTTTTAGACATATTGCTTTTTGTTGCTCATAGACATATATTTCCTTTCGACGTTTACTTTCTTGTAGCAGTGATATATGATACAGTTCAATCATATAGGTGTCAAGACTAAAGCAAAATGATTACAGGTTCGATGATCAGACTGTTCTTTCATTTTTCTTACAATACAATAATTGGATTTGATCTGAAATAATCCATACTTATTGATCAGTTATGATTACAATATTTATTTCTTTGTATTAAATAAAGTGCAGAAATGTTGTGCTAAAATTTTTCTTTTTTTTCTTTTTATTAAAACTTCTCTAATTTAGACAATTGGCAATGATACCATGGCAGTATCATTTTAGGAAATGGCAGTTCTTAACCATTATCCTACAATACAAAAAGTGAAATAGTTATGTCTGTGTCTTCATATTCTCTTACACATGTTGTATATTACCTAAAAAACTACAGGCATCAATCTTTGCCTGAATGTTCCATTGAATCTGGGAAGTATGTGGGCATTTGGGGAATCAGATGTTTGGAGAACCATACTTCAATTCTATTACCACTCAAGCATTTTAATGAAATCTATCTAAAAGTTTTTAGCATAACACTTAAATACCAAAAATTTCAATGAGTTTCAGGGCCATAAGAAAATTAGAAGAAAGAAATTTTTTGGAAATTATTTATTTATATATTTATTTTTAAGTTGTAGGCCTCTCAAAACATATCGATATTTAAAGCAATCCAAATATATTTGCTGACCTGAAATGTAATCTTATTTTAGCAGATAAGGATTATATTCAGTTAAAATAATTTCTTATAATTTAATAATTTCTTTCTCAGATTGCAACTGTGATCGGGCAGGTTGTGTTGAAGAAGTATGTCACAAAGAAACTGGTCAATGTTTGTGTAGAAAGGGTTATGGTGGACCTAGGTGTGATGTGTGTGCTCCTGGATACTATGGATACCCAAATTGTAGAGGTAGAATAATTATATTTATTATTTTGTTTTATCTGAATAACCTTAGTAGATTTCAAAATTAAATAACAAAAAGTCAGACAAATTTCAAATGAAGAGTATTATTAGTAAATGTAATGATGTACAATTTGTCTTAAATTTTACAGGGTTTTATGATTTTTTTTTTTCTCTTTGAAGAAATTTTGAGAGTAAATATAATATTCTTTAAGCATATCTAATCATTGCATTATTTTTATTAAATTTTGTTGGTTACTCACTACTTTCTTATTTCCTTTCAGTCTACATGTCTATCATTAACAAAAAAAGTGTCAACTTATTAGACTATTTCTTTTATTTCTTTTTTTCATTTATGAGTTTTCCCAATAATTTCAGTTTATAAATAATACTGTAATATTTGTTTTCCTTTCAAAGAATGTGGCTGCAATGAACACGGTTCCATCAGCAACACTTGTGATGACACTGGAAAGTGTCAGTGTTTAAGCAATTTTGCTGGTCTCTCTTGCAACCAATGTTCCCCAGGTTATTACAGATTCCCTGATTGCCTACGTAAGTATATATTGATTTTTTTTAAATTACATATTTAACAAATAATTTAAAACTTTATTAAAAATAATTTATTAAATATTAATAACCAATAACAAAAACAAATACATTTAAATTGCATTTAAATATAAGAAAACCAATTATAGTAGTCCGTGAGAGAGAATTTTTTTATTCCTTATCTAGAAGTTTTTAAGAATGAAGAATCCAGAAATGTATTTAAGAATATGAGTACTGTCTTATTTGGAAAAATTGTAGATGCTGGCCATTTCATCCCTTAATGCACACTCAGGCTGTCACTACAAAATCAAGCTTTCAAAGAATGAAAATCCTAGCATTATCAAGAGTATCAAGAATGAGATCTTACATCTAAAATCAACAATTTTAACTGTTTGTCAAATGAACAAATGCTTCCCAAGATGCTTTAAGAAACCTCTTTTGCTTTATTAATGAAATGAAATTTGGGGCCATTCCAAATTGGAGTATTATCTATAATTTATTAACAGATGGAGGGAGGTGTTTCTCAAGCAAATTTTTGGAAGATAAATCTTTGATGCATATGAATATTGTAAAAGAATCATCCCTTACAAATCATACATAGGTTTCCTTGGACTAGAATGATAAGGAATCAAATGTGATGGAGATGGAGAATGTTCTAAGTTCAGAAATGAAATCTGGTCATAGCCAACTTTAAAATCTCAATTATTAACATTCAATTGGCTTCATCAATTAAGAAAACTTTTTATCAGTGCCACTTCAATCATTTGAAGAGCCAGCTAAACTAAAAATGACCAATTCCTATTTTCTACTGACTCAAAAATTCAGGTCAACTCATAGAAAGCAAATAAAAATTATCTGATCATGAAATATCAGATTTTTTTCAAGAATCTGATTTTTTTTTTTTTTTATCAGGTTGCTTTCCCTGAAAATTGCTCGGAAATTTTTTTTATATTTTTCAGTGATTTTAAAAATTATTACTTATTTTTACTCTTTGCTACAGGAAACAAGTCATTCAGAGCAGCTATAAAGCCAGTGCTCTTTTTGTAAAAAAAAAAGGTGGTGGAACGCTAATTTTTTTTTTTTTTTTTGCAATTTTTTATAATATTCATAATACTATAAATACGGTGCACAAGCAAAGCCGTCGTAATAATTTTGATGCCGTTTGCCGACCTCCTCTGCTCAACAGGGCGATTCTATTTGGACCAAACATCAATTTAAATAAAAATCCGTTGAAAAAAGGTGGTGGAACGCCGTTCCAATGCGTTCTATGACAAAAAGAGCACTGTATAAAGCTAAATAGAAAACACAGCATTACTGGATAATAATAAAATGATAACCCTCAATATCCATTGCTGATGGAATTCATATAGTTTCAACAACCAAGAAGTTCTTGCAACTAGTGCTGTCATCCCTAACAGCTTACTGATGTTCTTCTTTTAAAAAGAATTGCAATTTTTCTAAAAAGAGCTAAATGACCATGTGAAATAAATTAGAGAAATAGAATACGAACATGGCCACATGTTTGAGATAATTTCAGTTTTACATTTAAACAACAGTTAGGATTCACTGATTTTTACAATCTTTTTTTCTTCCAGTTGAAACATCTTTAAAAATTGAAAAGGAGATGAAACAGTTATAATTGACATCAAGTTTAACCTTGAAACATCGTTGTCTTTGAACAAACATCTTTGATTATTGTAGTCTGTTGATAAGTAAAATAAGCCTTTTATAATGTTATTTAGGGAAAAAGAAAGTCTTTCTGGGAAAACAAAGTTTATAGTTAAGTAAAGTGAAAAATATCTAATAGAGATCAATCATAAAAATATATAAATCTCAAATTCAATTTCAGTGAACATAATTTGTAAGAATTTTACTCCTGGATAAACATTTCTTTAAAAAAAAGTTAGCTTAGAAAAATGGGTTATGAGTGTTGTTGTGGGTGGCTTCAAATTTACTCATATGTTGCTTCTGTAGTTGTAATTCTACAGAAACTCAACTTATTGAAATGTACAATTTAACAAATAAAATCATTGTCTCTCTGTATTTCTTAATTATATTTATCTGAAAATATTTTATGACGGTAGAATTCTTGCAGTTTTACATTTTAGAAATAACTAAAATAACTAGAAATAACTTTAGTTAATGTTCAAATTGTATATTTTTTATTTTTCAAACTGACTAGGATGACAAAATGATTTGGTAAGTTTGTATTGTTATCATCCTTAAAATACATTAAGAATCATTTCCATTGACTTTCATTGAAACTGGAAAGGATGAGTCAATCGATCGGCTCTATTATACAGGATGATTACAAACAGTACAGCTGATCCAGTTTATAAAAATAACATTCAGTTTTTAAATTTTCCTTGATAATGCTAAAAATATTATGATTTAAGAAAAAAAAAATTGTAATTCATTTCGTGGATGATCATTTATAAATTATCATGAGTTTAGCATTGATTTCGTATATTGTCAATTTATTGAATAATCATTACTTAAAATTTTCCACTACCTGTCTGTTAATTAGCATGAATTATTTAAAGAAATGTGAAATATAATTTCAGCTTGCAACTGTGATCCAGCTGGTGCTATTGGCATATCATGTGATGATGATGGTCGCTGTCAGTGTCGAGCAAATTTTGATGGGACAACTTGCAACTCTTGCCGTCAGAGTTATTACAACTATCCAGCCTGTGAAGGTTAGTTTCTTAATGGTTAAAAACAAACTTACTTTCCTCCCAACTTATAATTAATGATTAATTAATATTAACCATTTCAGTTAGCAATCATATAAATTTCATAGCATATTATTATAATCTTTTAATTAATTATTGTAATAGTCAATTTGAAATATTAAATTTACTCCCATTTAACTCTATAATTATTCTTTTTGTCAAATAAAGAGAGAGCATTCAATACTATATTTACTATTGAGTTGCTTTTCTTTTCAGAGTGCAACTGTGATCCTGCTGGTGTATTAGCTACTTTTGCTGGATGTGGAAGTCTTACAACTGGTGAACTTTGTCAGTGCAAAGAGCGGGTTACTGGACGTGTTTGTAACCAGTGTCGACCACTGTATTGGAATCTTCTTGCATCAAATCCTTTAGGATGCGAAGGTAGTTTTTTTATTATTACATTAGAAATAGCTATGTTTTTACAATTAAACACTATATACTGAAGTAATTCAGTATTTATTTATTTTTTCTCAACAGTTTACTTTTAATAAACTGCAAATTAGAATTAAGAAAAGAGAAATAGTTTTTATTATAAAATATACATGGAAGTTATAATTATTGTTGAAATCTGAAGTTGTTGTTAGTTGTTTTATTTATTTATTTTTTTAAAAAATAAAATAAATATTTTTAATGATTTTTGTTTACATATGTTATTTAGAATAAAGAAATGAATGTGTATATCAGGAATTTATAATTAAGATTTACTATA
Source organism: Thereuonema tuberculata (assembly GCA_023159025.1). Lineage (NCBI taxonomy): Eukaryota > Metazoa > Arthropoda > Chilopoda > Scutigeromorpha > Scutigeridae > Thereuonema > Thereuonema tuberculata. The sequence continues at coordinate 107,275,953 of JAFIDM010000001.1, forward strand.
TTGCTTTTTTGTTTTGTATTTCTTTTAAGAATGTAACTGTCATGTTCCTGGAACTTTGGGAGGCATCAATGTATGTGAAGGTGGAACAGGCCAGTGTTTCTGTAAACCTAATACTGCATCTCGACAATGTGACAAATGCAGAGATGGAACTTACAACATGCAAGAAGATAATTTATTTGGATGTATAGGTAAATATTTTAAATTTCCAGTGTTTATTCCAGAATCTTTTCATGGTACTCTAGCCAAATTATTCCATGATATTAATAGTCCCTATGTTATCTCAGAATGTCCAACAACTTTATTTTCGCCCCATATTTTATGAATATTCAGGCGTTGGTCAGGAATTGTGCACTGCTAGTATGATTATTGACCTTTTGCAGTTTGACATTCTACAAGGATGTCCTGAACATTCATTACCCTCTTAATCTGCTATCAATAAGGAAGGGCTCACTTTTTTATCCCAAGCTATCTATCTATGATAATAAAATTAAAAGCTTGATTTAAAAACCCTAATCAACCCCTGTATCCCTTTAAATGAAGAGATTATCAAAACCTCAGACCATTGATATGATGATGATGCTGAAATTATCAGGAATTTAAGCGATATATCACTTCATCTTCTTTCTTTATCTTATCATTAAGTGGAATTACTTTCCATTGATATGATTCCCCTTATGACTACATGGAAATAGTGTAGATTGCTTTAATATATTTAGCTGCTCTTTTTGGAAGCCTAAGAACAATGAAAATTAATTCCATTCTTAATCTCTTTCATTAGTACTTTTATTTTCTATCAATGTATTTTATGGAGGCTTTATGTTTAAAACTGTATTATGTGCAATCTTCAAGACATGAACTCGTAAATCAAATCATCAATTTTTTTTTTAATTACAATTTATTTTTTTAAATAAAATTAAATGCAATTTAAAATGCCTGATTTAAATATAAATTTTTCAGACTTAAAAATTGTGACTGAGAACATTTTTACTAAATTTTGGAACTAATCAAAAATAGCTATATAAAAATTTATACTGAAAGTACTGAAATTTGAAATTTTATTTATTTATTTTTTTATTTATTTATTTATTTATTTATTTATTTATTTATTTATTTATTTATTTATTTATTTTTTTTGTTAGATTGTGGTTGTGATATAGGTGGAGCTGTTAGTCAGAATTGTGACAAATCCAGTGGCCAGTGTGCTTGTCGTCCTCGAATTAGTGGACGTACATGTAATGAACCTCTACAACACCATTATTTCCCAACTGTTTTTCAACATCAGTATGAAGTTGAGGATGGCCATACACCCTCTAATACTCCAGTACGATATGGATATAATGAACATGATTTTGCAAATTACTCTTGGAGAGGCTATGCGACATTTTCACCTGTTCAGGTAATTAGTATTTCAGGTTTTTTATTAATTAATTAAAAAATTAATTTTTTTTTTTTCAGTAACTTCTAAGTAATTATTTTATTGGAATGAAGACATTAATTTTTTTTTTTTTTTTTTAAGAATTCCATAAGATTGTTTTTGCCTCTTAGTTACTATGAAGCATTTGCCATTCATGTGTGCTTTTACATTCCTGCTATTTTTCTTGTTTATCTCTTGTCTATGTTATAAATTAAAATGTAGTAGATGTAATGTTTTTATTGTTGTTATTCAAGAGTGTCAAAATCTTGTATCTAAATATTGGTCTGAATTTAATATATGTATTCAAAAAAAACTGCACTCCAGTTGAAGATCACAGTAACATTTTCATGACAAGGATCTAGCAAAGAAGCATATCTTCTGAAAATTGTATGAACAGGACTTGTTCATATGTGTGATCATCATATTTCAAAAATATTAAGAGTGATGTTTAATTTCACTTTTGTAGCCATTTGATGAGTCATGTCACAGCAAAAACATGTTGTGCTGTACTTAAATAACCAGAGGCTTTTATGGAATTGCATTCTCAACTGCCATGAGTTTAGTGAATCTAAATTGTATCAGTAATATGATTGAAAGGGAAAGTTCATGTTGCACAGAATCAGATTTACTATTATAGCAGGGATTGAAATGAAATTCCTCTTTATATGCCTTGACTTTGCACCAAATTTGCAAAAATTTGTGTAAAACCAGAATTTTGTTTTTTAATTATTTTTTTTTTTTTTTTAATTGCAGAAAGAAATTCTTTTGGATGTTTATGTTGAGAAACCAAGCTTATATCGTGTTGTAATGTATTATGTCAGTAGAGCCCATGAAGCAGTAATTGGCGACATTGTCTTTACTCCAGAGTCTTCAGGAGGTAATTTGTCGATACTTATGTACTATCGGGACCCATTTTTTATAATTGAATTGTGGTATGTATTTTAGATCATTAACCCCTCCAAATGTGTAATAAAAATAGGTACTTACGTATTACCTGATATTGTTTGGGGAAAAAAAAATCCTTTTAATTAACACTAGGTTAGGTAAATTGAGGTAAGATCCTTTCCAGGATGTTTCATTTGGAAATACAATGGAAAACAAAATACTTTCCATTTTGAAATGACCAGCAGTATCATAAATAACAACATCTGCAAGTTATGTTTTTTTAAAAATAGAAAAAAAAAAAAAAAAGACATAGCAAATAAATGAAAAGAAAACACCAGAAATCTATTATAAAAAAGTAGGTTCCGATAGTATGTATTACCAATTTGTCTAAAATACATTAATTATTTTATTACCGTAATTAGTTTAAAGAATTGCAAATAAAACACACAATTGAAAATATTCAAAAATAAAGACTAGATGAATTTTTTTTATAGATATTCAGCAGTCTAGCAAAATTAGATTTGATCCAACCAACCAACCCCAGTTCATGACTGTATCAGGAGCTGACAATGTATCTCCTTCACACTTTGTATTAAATCCAGGAAGATGGACCATTTCCATTGCAGCTGAAAAGCCTTTACTACTGGTAATAAATACATTTGTAATAATATTAAGTGTAATTATTTTTTTTTTAACTTTGATTATTTTATGACTTATTCATTTAGCTGTATCAACTTCTTTTCATTATTTACATTTTATTGATTATTTACATTTTTATTGATGTCTTTTCTTTCTCCTTTCATTGTAGGATTACATTGTTCTGCTTCCATCTGCCTACTATGAAGCAACTATTCTCCAAGAACATGTTCAAACTCCATGTAAATTAGGAAATGAATTTGGTTCATGTCGCCATTATGCTTACCCTGAATTAAATGACTTTGCTACTGTTCGAGGAGAAGCTGGCTATGTTGCAGCTGATGATGAACGTATTCCCACACAGTTATATTCTGCCTTTGAGGTAAGTATTAGGTTTAATCAAAAACATAAGCTTTTTTTTATTTAAGAAAAACAAACTTTATAAGTATTAAGTTTATGAACTTCCTAATCTCTCTTCTAGTTGTCATATTATTATTAAACGAACCACATCTTCACATCAATAAAACATAAAGATTTATTTAAAAAGGAATTTGCTGACGCACTTAGTCAATAAAAAGTTAAAAGTTTAAAATTACATGTTAAAAAATGGACGACTAGTTTCGGTTCAAATTGTAGAACCTTTGTCAAGTGAGGGAGGAATTTAAAAAACACACTTTATATAGCAAAAATTAAATACACTTACAAAAGGGAAGGAGGGCGGAGACCCCATGTGATCTGATGTTAACGGAGAGAACTGTGGAGTGCTAATGGGAGGAGTCGATTTTCTGCTGGCGGGTGTTGGGTAATTCATTCATGGGTTTTTCTTTTTCAAGCCATGCTGTTTATTTTGTACTGAAATAAATTCATTATAGCTGAGGGGGTTCGTTAGGATAAAAAAAAAATAGAATAATCTCAACCTAAAAAAGCATAGAGCACAGACAGACAATAAATAAAAGCAAATTATCTTTTTTTTCCTCAATTCAATTTAGTTTTTAACCATTAAAAGTTTGCTGATTAAAATAAAGTTAATGAAGGATCTTTTTTCAGAATTCTTTATTTCCTAGACAATTAATTGTTTATTTTTATTTTTCTATTTTGTTACAGTTAAGTGAACAGCTAGGCAACGTAGGTGATATGGCCTATTTGAATGAAGATGAGCGTGAAATCCAGCTGGATATGTTCCTTACCAAACCAGGACGATATGTGCTAGTTTTATTGTATTTTACTCCATCTGGTGGTCATACTGCCACTATACATATTGAGACATCTTCCACTAGCGGTAGAGACAAAGGCCATGCAGTTCTTTATGATTGTATGTTTACCACTCTTTGTCGTCAAGCTGTAACTGATCCACAGGGACGTGTTGCTGTTTTCCATTTTGATAATAATTTCATAACTCTGCATTTGAAAGGTCCAGAGGACATTAATGTTGCCATCCATTCTGTTGTTGCTATACCTGCAAAGCAATGGAATACAGATTATATCAAACCGCGACCTGCTTGTGTTAGACAAGATGGGAAATGTATTGATGCAACATTCCATGTAATTCCTGGAACAACAAAGGTAATGGTTTTTAATATTTTTTTTTTAATACTTAAAATTTACTTTGAATTGATAGTAACTTCAAATATATGGAAAACTTATTTTTTAAATTATTTGGAAAAAAATCACAAGTAGGAAAATGTATTTAAAAAAATGGAATTGTTATTATTATAGCTCAATATATGTTTAGATCTTTTCTAATGTAGAAAAATTATTTTTTTATAATTTAAATGCCAAATAGAGAACAACGTTTTCTCAGTTCATTTTAGTTTGTTTTTTGAACAAAGTGATTTCTATTAATTTGTTAGTAATCATTCAATTTTAATTAATCTTTTATTTATAGGTTGAATGTGAAGTTGGTAATGAAAATCGCAAGAGTAACCAACTACCATCAAATATTTTTGATGAAAACTCAGGTCTGGTATATCTCGATCACAAAGATGCAATGGTTGACATTCGTGGAAAAGTTCCTCAAGCTGGACCATATGTGTTTGTGGTTCATTATTATCAGCCACGTCATCCAGGTATTTTGATTATAATTTTGTTTACAAAGAAAAAAAAAAAAAGAAATCAAGTAATTTTAAATTATATATAATATAGAAACTTTAAATTTTATAATATAGAATTTTACGCAGCATTTCTGTAATTGTGAATTTCTCCAGCAATTCAAATCTATATACTTTGTATTGTAGCCACCACATGTAGCATTCTATTTAGTAGTAGTACATAATAGTAAGAAGTTGGTGTTTCTGTCATTTTGATATTATTAAAAAAAAAAAAGTATTTTCATCTCCAAGCACAAATGCCCATTAGTTAAAATGTAGGAATTTTCAAAATGCTCAACTATGTTTGTCATTTGGAACTATCAGTTATTTCAAAACCTTAGATGAAATGTTTGAGTACATTTGAGGCTTAAATCTCTGAAACAATTGAAATAATAATAATTTGTATTGACCTATGGTTGTTAAATTCATATAGAAACAAATAAACCCATAAACTTTCATTTTATTTTCACATTATCATGATTTCCTTAACCCTGGGGTGTGGTGAGATTTTAGAACTAGTTAGTATGGTTGGTCTCTGAGACCAAAGTAATTTATGTTTCATTTGAACATTTGTTAAACATCAGTAACAGTTAATTACATTTAGAAACTACTTATTTTTATCTTTAAAACACATATTTTATAATACCTGTAATTTATTTATAGATTTCACATAAAAATAAAGATCATTTTCTTTTATTTTAAAAATACATTAAATATTTTAATAAATCAGTAAAATAACGAGTACATATAATTTATGTCGATACAAATCAGTAGTTAAGTGTCAAAATATAGAATATTAAGTAAACATTTAAATTTATGAAGAAAATTTAGCAGAATGAATACAAACAATGCACAATCAGTGTGGTTGGTGTCAGAGAATTGTTGCTTATTTCCTAAACAATGGATGTTATGAAACTGAATCACTGCTAGCAAATAGTTAAAACTATTTAAGAAAGCTACTGTAAAGAGCAGCTCTTGTCATCTATTGTTTAAATATATAATTAAACATGTGATGGTCTGAGAGACCGTACCACATTAACTCAGGGTTAACTGTTTTTTAATTGTTGAGCATTTAGTTGTACATAATTTAAGAATATGAGAAAAATGGCATGCATTCTTAACAACAACAAAAATTGCATTTTCATGAATTGTTTATCTTTATCTCAGTGTAGTGAGCTGCACTGCATGTCATGAAAATAGTATTTTTTTATGGTACTCGGATACATGAAAAGAGGATGAACACAAATGATAACAAAGTCAACTAATCAGCCCCTCAAGGAATATTGTGCAAATACAATCAATCATCATCTGTTCTGAAAAGAAAAAAAAAATAGCATAGAGGAAATGAGATGAGACTACAATCACTAGATAATATATACAGACAGCTGGAGGTTCATAACATAGGATTCAATCTTCTTATTTTTATTATTATTTTTAGACTGAAAACATTTGTAAGATGTAAATTAATTTTTAAATGAAATTCCAAGATTTTTCGAGTAAGAATGTTCCTGAACTTTCTGACTGCTAAGTATTTACTACCGTATAAACTTTATTTATAATTAGCATCCATCTCTGGTTTATGGATATGGAAAACCTTAACAGATACTGAAATGTATTTACATTATTTCATGTACGATATTTCCCAACAAGGATTAAAGAGTTAAGAAAAATAATCAAATCTAAAAATACAGTCAATCAAATGTTTTAAATTAAGAATCATTACTTGACTATAAGCATGAAATGAGGATTTCCAGTGTGAATACAGGGGCAGTTTGAGATATTTTTTTCTCCAGAAGGTTCCTGGGATAACTGGACTTATTATCAATGGTTTAAAACGGATTAAAATATCATCTGGCTGATCAGCTGAATGTACACAGTATACCCACTAACTTTTATAGCCGATTTTTGTTTAAAGAAATGACTGTTTTGCAAAATTTCTGTAGATATTTTTGTTGTACTTGAAATTTTATTTAAAATTTATTTTCTTTTAGAATTTGACCTTGATGTTCTCATCCAGAATGGCCAGTTCTACGAAGCAGTTCTTGCAGTTCCATTCTGTCCAAGTGCATCTGGTTGCCGTTCATTAGTAAAGACCAAAGATGGAGACACAAAATTCCAAATTTTGGAAAACTTTTTAATAACTCTGAAAGAACCCAACCATAAGAGTGTCTGGCTGGTAAGTAATCAGAAGATTAAAAAAAATAAAAAAATAAATAAAAGATAATAGAAGTTGCTTCTTGTTAATACACAATTTTAGAGGGATGTGAATTTCTTCATGAATGAGTTCATTAAACATAAAAAAAGCAAAATTTGTCTACTGAAAATTTCTATAATGATCCCGAGTCTTGTAACTTCAATCTAGTTACAAATTATGATCCTTGACAATGATGATTACAGGTTATTCCAACTTATATTTAGATTTCTATGCTTAATGATCTCACTATGATCTCTTACATACCTTAGTTATTTCTAAAATGAGCCATCCATTTATTTTGCTCCATTAAAATTTTCCTTGTCAGTAACAGTTAATACAAGAGTTCCATATTAAATATTCATATTTTACCTTTATTTAATATTAAATATTTCAACAGAGGATTGTAGGATAATTTCAACCCTAAATTTAATTGCCGTATTAATATTTTATGTGGATCTTTTTCTTCCTGAAAAGTTTAACATGGTAAAATTTAGCAATTCTTAAAATCGGATATAATTTCTCATTTATTCAATTATTGTAGGACTACATCTTGGCAATACCTGCTTCTGATTACAAACCAGAAGTTTTGGAAGAAGTTCCTCTCGATAGAGCTATTGATTTTATCACTTTATGTGGAGCTAATCAGTTTCAAATGGATACTTCTTCATCAGGTATAATTAAAATATATGTATATTCAGAAATTTTCTTTGTGAGTTATTTAACTATTTCTAAAACAAAATTAAAAATAGTGTAAAGTAAAGTTGTAAGTTACAGGAAAAAAAAGAAACAACAAACTATAATTTTCTGTAGGTAAATCAAAATTTTGTATATAAATAAAATAGTCTCATACAGTTAGAATTTTTTAAAAGTTTACATTTTGTTATTTTTCATATGTATTATTATTATTGTTATATTTTATTTGCAGGTTTTTGTCGTGATGCCACCTTTTCTCTCACTTCTGAATACAATAATGGTGGTTTATCTTGTAATTGTGATTTTGATGGCACAATTAGTTTTGAATGTGAAAAGTTTGGTGGTCAGTGTCCATGCAAACCAAACATTATTGGACGTCATTGTTCTGAGTGCCGCACTGGTTATTACGGGTTTCCTGATTGCCAGCCTTGTAATTGTCCTTCAACAGCAGTTTGCCATCCTACTACAGGGGCTTGCATCTGTCCTCCAAAGGTTACTGGAGAAAAATGTGATACTTGCTTACCAAACACGTATGGCTTTGATCCAATCATTGGATGTGAGGTAATTGTCCAAGATTAAACAAAAAAACAAACTAATTTAAATGGTATGATTTGTTTATTGATTTGTTTATTGACTTATTTTATTTATTTATTTAGGAATGTAATTGTAATCCACTTGGAGTTCAAAAAGGAAACTTACAGTGCGATATATTAGTTGGCCAGTGCAGGTATGATGATAAAATCCTAAAAATTGCATTCATTTAATAAAAACTTAAAATTTATATGTTTCATTTTAGATTACATTATTTCATTTTGGATTCTAAATTTTTAAAAGTTGTTTTTTTTTTACAATAACTTAAACAATCCATTACCTTTTATTGTTGCTCATTACTTTCAAACTTTTATTCACTAGAACCTAAATTATTTGCTGATAAGATTATTATATCATTGTTTATTAATGTTCTAGTCTATCCTGATAATGATGGATGATTTTTCTTTTTCTTTCTTTTTTTATTTGAGATACAGCTACGAAGCCAGTAGATTGGCCTTTAAACAAATCCCATCAAATTACTGTAAGAAGGCTAATTACATAAATAACAAAATTGTATGTTCAAAGAAATGACTTTTTTTTTTCTTTCTCTTAGCTGTAAACCAAATTTAGTTGGCCGTATGTGTGATAAATGCCAAGCAGGATATTGGGCATTCCCTTTCTGCCAGTTATGTGATTGTGATCTACGTGGTACGACAGAAGAGATTTGTGATCAGGATAATGCTAGATGCTTCTGTAAGGTAAGATGTTCAAATGAATAGAAGACTAGAAGTGGCCTATTAAGAGAATTGCATCATATTCATTGCTAATAAAAGACATGTATATTGCATAGCATAATGTCATTAAGTTTACTAATTTTATCATTGACTAAGTATTTAATATAAATATAAAAAGATAAAAAAAAAAAATCAGCCTAATTCAAGTATTACATAAGCGTTAAGGGGGGGGGGGATTAGAGCAACGCTTACGTAAGCACAGATAAACATGTGCACGAGAGAGTGCGCTGCGCAAGATAGACTTTTTCCTCAGTATTTCATGTGTACTTTTATATTTAATTTGTTACATTTTAATTCAGGAGTGAATATCATAAAATTTGGACTGTTTTAATTTATTGTTCAGTGGTATTTACTGTTAATGATTTGGAAAATCTTACTTTAAGCACAAGGTCTACTAATTTTTGCTTACAAGGTGAGGGGGTCTAAAATGACTGAAAATTTACTTATGTAATACTTGAACAACCCCTATTACCATATTAAAAAATAAAGAAGATTGATTAGTATAATAAAAAATTAAAAATGATGAAACACATTTCAGTTTATCTTAATTTTTACAAGTTTGTTTGTTTGTTTATACAGGATTATTTACATTAAATATGTTCCTGAGAATAATTTACACAGAACATACTTCATTGGCTTAGGCTAATTTAACCATAAGCGTAGCATTCATTTTTAATGAGAAGAATTAAAAAAAAAAAAAGAAACAGATATTCGTGAGATGATTTCCTTAACTTTGATAGAAATGGATGAGAAATAAGCTAATGTTTTAGCAAAAGATGGAACTTAAATCCAGGAGTCAATAATCTACATCAGCAGACCATAAGTTGCCCATCATGTTCTTGAACATGTTAATGTTGAATTTTGTTTATAGTTATAAAAGAAATGAGATGCTACCATTCAAAAGAACAATGATTCTGGTGATGAAATGCTTCTTCAGGAATCTCAGAACAAAGCTTAAATCCACAAGTTCCTCATTTTTTTTTCAATCCAAAATGTTTGATATCATAATAATTTCAGTTATTTTCATTGAGATGCTCAAATATTTTGAGAAATAGAGCAAAGCATTTTCTCTATTCTCCAGTTAAATTTAAATACTGGTAAGAAGGACTTAAAAGGGAACTATCAAGTATCATCGAATTAGACTATAAACTCCCTCACCATTCTAATATTTACAGTCATGTAAAGCATCTTTCTGAGTGCCAAATCAAATCATATACAAAGGGACTCAGAATAAATGATAAGAGATTCTGTTGTTGTAATAATTATTTTGATTTTGCAGTTCTTGCTAAGTATTATTTTTCATCTTTCTAGAAATTGCACCTGAAACTCTTCTAGCTTTCCTGTTTCCTTTTTATCTAATTTTAACTTTCTGTAACATAACGTAGACCTCTAGGATTAATCTCACAGTTAAGTAAAGTTCAGTATTATTCACTTGCAGGAAAATGTTTATGGACCAACTTGTGACCAGTGTAAACCCGGAACCTTCCATCTTCAAGAGAAAAGCCCAGTTGGTTGTACAAAATGTTTCTGCTTTGGTAAAATAGATCGTTGCTCAAGTTCAACAATGTACAAAATTCAGGTAAATTAGTTTTATCAGCAACATTTTACTTTTGAGAATGATAATGAAAAATAAAATTAAATGTAATATAATATAATTTTAAAGAAGAATATTTAATTAAAAAGTAATATTTTTATACAGATGAATTTAAACCTAATATATATTGTGGCTAGTTTTCTCAAATGCTAAGTTTAAATGATAGCGCTTTGAAAGAGAAGAGGAAGAAGGACTTTTTCTCTATTCTCAGGGTGATTTAAACATTTGTGAGAGATCTAAGATTAATGATGTAGATCTAAGTGAATACTCATTTAAATTCTAGTAATCACTGAGAAATCATTTTATTTGTATTGCAAAAAAGTGATGAAGAGTAAGATGATTTAAAGATATCTTTGAAACGGCTACAATTTTTTAAAAGAAAAAAAACCTCAAAAAGCAAAAATAGATAACATAGAACTGTACTTATTTATATAAATTTCAAGAATAGAATTTAGAATCTCAATAATCTACATAAGCACTATCAAGAAGACAAAATGAAACAGGATGACAGACAGACAAATGGAAAAGAGAGAAAGAAAGACAAACTCTCAATAAATGGATGTAGATAGGGATCCTATAATTAGATTAAAGGTTTAGAATTGTTTGTATTCCAGTAGTTAATGAGGGTCTCTTGTAATGCTCATATCATGGGCATTAAATTGACATTTACCCATTTTTCAGTAATGCTTACAAAAATTCTACTAAATTCAGAGTTTAGTAATAAATGTAATATATTTTCAGAGTAATATTGATGGCAAGAAATTCAGAACACTGTTTAACTTTTGAATTTTAACTTTGAAAAACTGGGTTACAAGAGGATAACAAAAATTATCCAATAAAAAAGCAAAACAAACGAATTAGATCTGTTGTTTCAGTTAGTAAAAAAAAGTCCAACAACAAAATGCAGTTAGAAATTATGCTTTGGGCTTTTTGTTAAAAACATTGAACCCTTTCTTGAAAATAGATATGTTTGTTTTATCTTAATAAGAATTCCAGAACCAAAAAAATAATTTGTAAGATAATTTCTTGAGCCATTATATGGAATAGGCAAATTTTTAATGAAATGTATGACAAAGAGGTCTCAACCTTTTTTTTTTTTTTTTTTTTTTTTTGGTTAAATGGTGACTTGATATTAAGGACGCCGTCTTTTTTTATTTTAGTTTTTCTTTCTTCCTTAGATAAAGTGTTCCTAACTTTTTTTTTTTAAGGAGGTCATAAAAAGAACCACACAAATCGGTGCTTACCTAGGATGCTCACATATATTTTTTTTTTTCATTTCTTAACCATGAAATGAAATAAAAAAAAAAAAACAAACAAGAATCTTAAAATTAATAGTTACCTCTATTTATGTATTTTTTTCTTTTTCTTTTTTAGGGAATTGTCCTTGTTTTTTTGGCTTGTAAAATTTCATATTCTGTTATACTCATAACTTTTTTTTAAAAAATTCACAGGTTGCTGAAACTGAAGGTTGGTCTGCTGTTCTCCTTGAGTCAGGCACCGCTAATATTGTTGATCAAGATAATGATATTGATTTGGATGGATTAAACTTACAAACATCTCAAGACATTCCTGAAAATACCGTTACATATTTCTCTGCCCCTTATGCCTTCCTAGGAAATAAGGTAAATATTCAAGATTTCATTTTATAGAAAACATAGGATCAAACCCTGCAGTTGAAAACAGCATTTCTTTTTCTGTTATAAAATCTAGTTAAATTAAAACAGATTAATTTTCATGTTATTTCCTGAAATAGTAAGCATATTGGTTAATTTTACATTAGTTAAGCCCAAGAAATTAAAATTTTCTTAATAATTAATTATTTAAAGACTGCAGTCTTAACAGATAAGAAATATTGCAAACATTTAAAAAATAAGAAAAAATATATTAAGATAAAAAAGATTTCGACCTGCGGAAAACTGAAAGGTCATCTTCAGCTGAAAAACTGCCAATCAAAGCAGTTTATAAATTTGTATTTTTTTTTTTTTTTTTTTATAAATTTTTATTCCACACTTTAAAGTTGAATTCATAATTAATTATTTATTTTTCTTTTGTTTAATTCCAAGTTAAAATTTCTGTTATTACAATAGTTTTGTTATTTGTATATTTTTTTTTAACAGATCACCTCTTATGGAGGACAGTTATATTACATCATAACATATATTCAAGATCGGGATATATCTGGATCTTCAATTGTGGTTCCTGATGTTATTTTAGCGGTAAATATTTTGATTTATTATTTAAATAGTTCCAGCACGTCACACTTATTCAATATCAATATATTCAATAAACCAAAGGCCATCTTGATTCAAGCTCATCTACAGCCATTTTTTCCAAAGCATTGATATACATGTGATTCCACCACATCACTTGGTTCCCTAAAAAAGGAGCTATTGTTAAGCTTTGATTTAACCTGAATTTAGTCCTTGAACAGCAAATCTCAAGTGGTATCTTCATTTCATTTGTTATTTAACCACCAGGCATTTTAATTTTTGTCTATATTGTAATAAATAATTGTGCTTCAAATTCTGGTAACAGGCATGCATAGTTTATCTACCAAAATTTTTTATTATTATTATTATTATTATTATTATTATTATTATTATTATTTATTACAATAATTTATAAAGAGTATCTGTCAACAGTTTATAGTGGCAGCGAAAAGTTAAGTCGCTGTAGAATTATTGTTCTGTATTTAACAACTTATAGAGGATTTGGAATACATTGTTATCCTACCTATATCAGAAAAAAAGGAAGCTTTTTGTGGAAAAGTTGTCATATAATCATAATTACCAAACATTTGATGAAAGCTTAATAAAATTATAGAATATGAGACTAAAGCCTTGAACCTCTGAGTGCCTTTTAAAAGTGGTGTCAGCATAAATTTTCTACTTACAGACAAAAATTCCTGTCTACTAAGAACTAATCTGCTGCAGATGTGATTACAAACGAATGTGTTTTTAAGAATTCCCTATTTAAGAAAATTTTGCCAAATCTGAATCTTGTTAAACACATGAGTGTTTTATATGTAATATATTGAAAATTGTCAATAGTTTATATTGTTACTTCTCAAATTAAATTTTGCTCTTTAGAAAAAATAAGGTTTGTTCTCAGATCCTTCTGAATAATATTTTAATAATTATGGTTTTACACTATCAGACCTGTTTAGTCATCAGATTGGAAAATCATCGTCAGTGAAAATGACTTTGTTTTAACATCATTGTAACAAATTCAGTGTTTTTTTATATAAATATTCCTTTTATACATTTTATACATTTTTATTTCTTTCATTGCCAAATAAAAAACTTGCTGAGCAATGTAATTTTTTTTTCCATTTCAGTATCACAAATATAACTGAAAACTTTTATACAGTTTTTCTTTAATGAAATTAGTAATATTTTCTTTTCTATTTTTAATTAGGGTAACAACATCACAATTGTTTATGATAACATGGAACAGCCAGTAGCAGGAGAGGAACTCAAAGTAGAATTAGACATTTTAGAACAAAATTTCCGTCATCTGTCGGGAGGTCCTGTAACGAGAGAACAGCTGATGATGGTTCTTTATTCCTTGGAGAAGCTCTATATTCGAGCTCAATATTATACAGATGCTGTAGAAGCCAGGTAAAGCAATGAGAACATACATGAGTAATGATTTATTAGTGTCTAGAATCTTAGGCTGTTGTATGGGAAGAAATCAGTAATTCTAATTATTTGGTTGTCTTCTTTTGTGTTGTTAATGGTTATAAAGCCTACTATAACCTTATTAATATATTTTATGGTTCAGTCTTCACAAATTATTTATATTGGTAAAATAATGGAAATTTCTTCCATTTTTATTGATGCCATTGTCATCATACCAACAGTTTTCAAGCGTTCATAATACTGCATTTAATAAGTAGAACCAACTTTCATCACTGTAACAGCTTGAGTATATCATCTTACAATGATCTTGGCTTTTCATATCATTTCTGAGCAATGAAATCATGGTAACTTCTCCTTGGCTTTCACTAATGCCTTCTAGTCACAGAGCTTATATCTTTCTTTTTCTTCCCTTATGATCAGAGATTATAATGCATGCTTTCTATTCTTCAAAGTGTTTGTGATTGTTGAAAGTGCTTTTTTTTTCGGTGACTCTTTAATTTTTTTTTTCAGCATTCTATTAACATTGGATTACAGTTGATTTTTTTTTAAACTAATAAAAGATACTAATCACGTTCAAGAGGCTGTAAAAATCAATAGGTGATGCATATGTTACCAAAGATTACATCTGAACTGAAGTTTAATGTTAGTTCATGGTTCTTTGATCTGGTTATTTTTATTCATCCTAAATTTCAATTTGAAAATGAAAAATGAATTGTCTTTGAAATTATCTATTACTTAAATTTTAATTATAACTAAGTACTTTATAAGTTAAGATCATCAGCATTGTTGATCATCAATAGTGTAGTACTGTTAATTCTACTGTTTCACAAACGGCCACTTCATCTCTTTTGCGGGTGCCTTATCTAAATTTCCTCAATGATAAAGGAAGGCTAATTCTATGAATTATTATTATTATTAGTAGTAGTAGTAGTTGTTGTTGTTGTTACTTTAGTGTTGTTGTTTTTTTTTAATTTTGTTTAAAGTTACAAATGCCAAAAGTTCATTTCAATTATTTCATTCAACTGATCATACAAATGATATGGGACATATCATAATAAAGCATACATAAAACAATATAAAATTAAATTAATAACAAAAATTAATGCAGTATTCCAAATAAAGTAATGATAATAATAATAATAACACAATGAATAATAATGTCAGTATAAGCATTGTTAATCATCATAAACTTAAAAATTTGCTCTTTTTAAGTTCAAAATGTGACTTTTATTTTTTTTAATTTGAAATTATAGTGTTTTATTTATTTACTTCCAGGTTAAGTCAGGTTTTATTAGATACGGCTACTTCACAATATGTTGGTGATGCTCCTCAAGCATTAAGTGTTGAACAGTGCCATTGTCCTCCCAATTATCAAGGTTCCTCTTGTGAAGACTGTGCACCTGGTTATTACAGATCCCAGACAGGTCCTTATGGTGGCTACTGTATTCCTTGCCAGTGCAATGGACATGCTGATACTTGTAATCCTCTTACTGGGAAATGCATTGTAAGTTATTCAATTTAATACACGAGTATAGTATATAATTTTAATGAATAAAAATATAACATTTAGTTAAGGTATTTGTTACCTTAAACAATTTAATTGAATTTCTGAAATATTTGTAAAATGCAAATATCAATAAATAAATAAATATATATATGTATAAAAAAAAAAAAAAGGAAGAGTCTGTAAGCCCTTTTTTTCTGAGATTCAGGAGTAAATACGGTATCAAATTAAAGGTCCTGATGTGGAGGCGTACATGAGCATGTTGGTTTTTGCTTAAGTAATTTTAATAAAAAAAAAATCATAAAAAAAATTGACACCTCCTGGATCCCTATTATTGTGCCCCCCTGATAATCCTTTATATGCTTGGTTTTTCTTATATTTATTTTGATTTACATGTCACCAGAATAAAATTTTCTTCTCATGGTAAAATAATACAGAAGGCCATTATTTATATATTATCAGTTAGTGAAAAAAGAAAAACGGTGACTTTTCAGAGATCTAATAAAATTATTTTAAAAAGATTTTGTAAGTACTTATTGCTGAGTCACTCAACCTTGCTAGTTTCTGTCTTTGCAATTATGCATGGAATTAAGAATAGATTAATCTCATCACTCTGCTACTTGAACAGTTTTGATACACTTTTTTTATTAATGGCTGTATTAATATTATGTCATAGATTCATTTTTTCTAGATGCTCAGTAAACTTTACTGCCCTTCTCAAATCAATTAAAAAGAGTCTTATTGTCATCCAAGCACAAGTATCATAGTCTCACAGGGCCTCTCTATTACTCTATGCTAAACAGATGTTCTTCTGCAGTTCCTTCTGTCAGAGTTAGCAAATATCAATTTTTTTCATGATTGTAGTTCAAAATTATACAGATTCTGTTGATATCTCTTTTCCAATATCTGAAATGTTGTAAATATAATTTGTGTGTGCTACTTATTATAGGCATCAAGGGAATTAAAAATTATCTGATAGTGTTCTGACTTTGTCATCTTGAAAATAATGAAAGCATTTGATAGATCTAGCAAGGGAATTGGTATTAAAAATGCAGAATTGTATCCTGCTCAAATAAAAATAAGCTCTTTTTATTTTCTTTGCCTTTGAATCATCTCGTTACCGTTTTTGCATTCCTTTGAACCTTAAGAAGTAGAAGCTGAAGATTTGCTTGTGTTGTCCATCTCCACTAACTGTTAATAATGTCAGTTTTATTTCTTTTTCACAAGCTTCTGTTCAGTGGCAGAGGCATTATAAATGCCACACAAGAATTATTGAGATAGATAAGATCAAGATGACTTAAGTTGCTGTATTTCCAATTTGGTACAAAAACGAAACACTAAATAGTCTTACTTCAAGTAATGCATCTTCTTAAGGCTCCTTTGTTTGATTGTTTAAGGAATAAGACATGATTAAGAAACATGTAAATTGTAATCAAGTTGAATGATGTCATTAAACACTTACGTTATCAAATGTTTTGGTGATATTTCTTCTAAAGATATTGTTAAATACTGCAACAGCAGTTTCAGAATTGCAGGTTCTAATGATATGTTTTTACCTATCTTTCCCGTTTACTGAAGATGGGAGTTGCATCACGATATGATTTAAGAAGTTGGTTCTGGGTCAAGAAAAAATTTATCTCCTAAAAAAAAAAAAGCTATAAAATTTTATTTTGCTTTAGCTGTTTTAAAACTTAATTTTGATGTTTTATTTTGAAATATAACAATATGAAGCATTTTATTAAATCATTAAATTAATAATATATAACTATATTAAAGTCATTAAATTGTTTTAAAATTAAAATTTAGGACTGTAAGCATAACACAACTGGTGATCATTGTGAGAAATGTGTTGGAGGATTCCATGGTGATGCAACTATTGGTACCCCCTATGATTGTCTTATATGTGCTTGTCCTCTACCATCCATGTCAAACAAGTAAGTTCTGTGGTCAGTTATAAATAAGTAAATAAATGAGCGAATGAAAGAAAGATTTCTCATATACAAAAAAAAGAAAGAAAAACATCATTACTTAAACATTTTTTTTTTTATTTGTGTGGCTTTTTCTATTCCTGGTTATTTTTAACCAGGTTAGAATTTCTAGTTAATTTTAGTTTACTTTTGTATCATGTCAAATTTATATTAAAACTAACTTATTGATATTTAGCAATTAAAAAGATTATTAAATATAATTGCTTTAAGTAATTAATAATATGAAATTCTATCATCGTGGTCAGTATTGCAGTCTTAGTGAATGATATTAAGATATAAGTTAAGACATGATTGAATATAAAATCATTACTATCCAAAGGAAGTGTTGAATTCCATTGTGGATACCAATTCATATGGAGTGCTTTGTCGTATTATTACGTGAACAGTGGATCTTTGTATGATTGTCCTTTCTTTAAGTCAAATTATAAAGCTGCTAAAATCACATTATATAGACAAGCAGACCTCTTTTGGGTACACTATAACAATGTGCATTTTAAGCAACAGTTAAAGTTGCAGAAGGAGTTGACGGACTGCTTCTTGAAACTGACAATATTATGAACTGTAGCGGCATTCTGATTCAGTTGCAGCAGTTCTACATAAATTCATATGAGTGTGGCATTGCACTGTAAATGATAAACATAAGCAAGTGTTGTCTGTTTTACAGAGATCTATGTTGAAAATGTTCAATGAGTCTCATCAAACATCTTAGTCAATCTGAAATCTGGATAAACACAGAGTCAACATATACTACTTAGATAGAAGTTCTGAATTTGGTTCCACAGGAAAAATGCCAAATATCTCAGTTAAAAGAAACAAAATTTGATGGAACATATGTAAAATCAGTGTGTTGTGAGAAGAGGAAGAAACAGATAATGAACATTTGAATTACTTTGATGGTGTAAATAGAAAAACAACTAATCATTAATCTCTTCATAGAATCCAATGTATTTCATAAATCCTGGAACATTTCCTTGGTTAGTAGTTATCTTTAAGGATCTTTATTGTTTACATTGATTTAAAGACTTAATGAAATAAAACAATTTTATTTTACATAAAGAAATTTATGTTGTCTTCATTTGTTCTTCATTTTAATTATAAAAATAAAACAAAAAAAATAAACCTGCTTTATTACAATGGAAAATATGTATTAACTTAAAACATTTTTTTTCTTTCAGTTTTGCCGTTAGTTGCGAATTTTCTCCAAGTGGCCGGGAAATCAAATGTAATTGTAAACCTGGTTATTATGGACCTCGCTGTAACTAGTTAGTATATGTATTTGTTATTTTTAGCAATTGTTTTCTAAATTATATTTGTAATCAAAAACCAAATCCAAATTTAACTACTTAAACAAATGTTTTGAATTTTCAAAGTTTTCTTGAATTACCAGTCTATCTTTCTTTATTTCCATTTTCAAAATCAGGTCTTTACATAATTTAATCCTGACATACTGTTGTCCTGTTGCACCATTCAACTCTGTGAATGATTGCTTTTCAAACAGTAAGATAAATTGTGTTTTGCTTTAAACATTTTGCTCCATTCTAGCTCTTAGAGAGTAAACCAAATCCAGTGTAACATCAGTTTAAATTGCTGAATTGCTGCTACTTTTTGGAGGGCTACATTACAGCCCTTCCCAAGCAAATTTCAGTTACACAAAGATTATAAAGGCCCGCGCGCATACAACCCCGTATCCGTATCCACGTATCCGAAAAACGACAAATGACGTCATTTTGAACTATGTCCGTCGATTTGTGACGTCAAACTCGCGTATTTTTTCACTATACGGGAACGTTCAACGAGCTTGAACATTCCCGTATTCCGTATGTGATGTCATGTTAACATCACCAATCAGAATGTTTCTTTTGTTACAACGTCAACCAATCCCAACGCAGCTGCGCGCTTTGGCGGCTGTCCGAAGGGAGAGCGGTCCACGGTGGAAGGGAACTGCTATTGATCGGAGGGGAATAAAGGCGCAAGCCGGGGGAGTAGTATCCCAGGCCCGCACCCGCATACCCCAGTCGCCGGGGAAATGCGATTGCGGTGGACGGGCAGACATCACTTGCATGCCGCCAGCGACTGGAATGCGGACGGCATTCTCATGACTGCTGTCGACTCCAGGGTGAAAGCATTCACAGATCACAAAATAAAATGTAGCACCACACTTAACACACCACACTTGTTGAATAACACTGCTTTTAGAGTTCGATAAGAATAAAAAAAGAAAACTATCTTCTTACTTTTAGGAAAATCAGGTAAGTCTGCATTTATTTTAGTCCTTGTAATCGAATCGAAACCTACGAAATCAAAAAGCGAACATGAAATTAATGTTACATCATTTATATCACGCACCCATTGTTTCTTCCTACTCTTCATTTTTTTTTCCTCCGCAGACAATACCGTGTATAAATAAGCATTCACAAAAAATCGCTGGTCGTTTCTCAGCCGATCCATCTTGAACAATTTTGGCGCGAAAACAGATGCATTATGGGAAAAGTTCATTTCCTTTTCCAATTTTAACAACGACGAAGACGGAATGCAATGCGTGTTGTAAAATACGGGAGTCGGAATACGGAATTCGCAATACGTAATACGGAATACGTGATATGGGGTTGTGTGCGCGCGGGCCTTAAGACAGTGTTGAAAGAATGGCCTGTAGATCAGTATGTTATGTGGTGAATGTGGGTGGCAGGAAAGCCAAGCAGTGCGACCAAAGGTCTATTCTGTAGGTCAGTAAGTGTGGCATTTCCAAAGTCATACACTGGATGAAGTGTCAAGGCCTACCAGACAACTAGAGGATCTTTACATTTAATTGTTTTATAATGTTTTATAATGAAATGCAAAAAATAAAAACAAATTATTTCAATATTTATCATTGTAAGAAAACAGCACCTGTTGATAGGAACTAATGGTTCCTAACAGGACTGAAATTGTAATCATCTTAAGGAAATAAATAATTTTTTTTTTTTTTTTTATTTCTTAGTTATTTTAAATTACATTTCAGTCCCGTTAGGAATATAAATTCCTATCAACAGGTGCTGTATTTATTTTAATACATAATAATTATATTAAAAAAATTACATTTAAATAAAATTTATAAAAATTACAAAATCAACTTCCTCAAACAATTTGAAACAAAAATATCAACAAATTCGCACAACATAAAATTAACAAATTATTAATTAATATTATAATAATAATATTATAATAATAATAATAATTGAAATCATTGGTATAGAGGTAAATTGTAAGTTTAGAAGTCAAGTGAATGCTCGGGAAATCACATGATTGTTGAACGATGAAAGGGGATCGCTTGAAATTCAGTGAACATGTAAAGTATCTAGAAATTTTAGCTAATGTCTAGATATTGAATAAAAAAGTAGAATTGAAGATAAAATATCATTTGTTAAATACAGATGTATTCTCATTGTTTACTGTGATAGCTTTTCAGAACCGTTACTAAAACGTATGAAGCTATTCAGGGGTCAAAACAGAGAATCTGAATTGGCAAAATATAAGTGTTTAGTGAAATCGATGTGGAAGATGAAGATTAACTGTTGTTAAATTAAAAAAGTTGGCATGTTAATCCAATAAAATTTAAAAACAAATTTAATAACACTTAAAAAAAGAAAAAAGTAAACTATTTCTCAGTTAATAAAAAAAATCCAGTTGGTGCAGAAGCTTTAGATAATCAATAATTTGAAATGCCAGCATGATGTATTGTTCATTAATTTTTCATCAAATGTCTTCTATTAATAATTTTTAATTTCCAAATGAATATCCTTTTCCAAATGGAATAATCATTAATAGAGATGTAGTTGACTTTCATTTTGACAAATTTAGTTATATCTAATGTAGAATAGCTAAAAATCATTAACCTTTCAAGAATCTGTTAATTCAATAGACATTCTCTAAATAAAACATTTTTCTAAATTGTTTTTATTTATTTTTCTACGATAGAACTTTTTTTTTTTTTTAAATACATCTAAATGTAAATTTTAAGCATTTTTATTCTGTTGGTTTATATAATCCTTTTGATCTTCACAGTTGTGCTGCTGGCTTCTATGGACGCCCTGAAGTTCCTGGTGAAATCTGCAAACCTTGTGAGTGTAGTGGCAACATTGATCCTAATAGTTTTGCCAGTTGTGATTCCACAACAGGTGACTGTCTGGAGTGTCTGAATAACACATCTGGTCCTGCCTGTGAACTCTGTTCTCCTGGATTCTTTGGAGATGCAATTTCATTCAAAAACTGTCGAAGTAAGATTTAATTTTTTTTTTCCTTATTTTGATAAATTTGAATTTTAAAAATCAAGAATTCTTAACATAATACTTTCATTGAGCAATTGGGTCATTTTTTCTGTTGTTTTTAATTTGAAATAAAAATGAAAATTTAAAAATAAGATTTCAAAGTAAATTAAATAGCCACTAATTTAGGGTATTTTAAAGTACTTCATTAAAATAATAAATATTTTAATTTGTGCATTAAATTAGTGAAATCTTATTGTATATATTTGTATACTTCTTCAACGATTATAGTAATGATGATTAAAATTCATTAGAAATATTATGAAAATGTTAATTATTTGTTTTTAAAATTTTCAGCAAATCCTCATGCAAAATAATAAGTATTTTTTTAATATTTTAATTTTTGTGAATTATAATACATAAAAGTTAAACTTTTTAAATTTACATAAAAATGTTTAATTTTTAATTAAATGAAATGCATGTATTTAAATTTATCACATAATCCTTATTCTTTTTCATTAAGACAAGTTTTAAAATCACACATTATCAGCACATTTACAAAATACCCATTTGAAAATGTTAATAAAATATTTAAAACATAAAATTTAAAACATTAAAACATAAAGTTAAAAACAAAACAAAACAAATCTTTAATATTTCTGTTTGTTGTAAACATTATTTTTAAAGTGCTTATTACTTGGTAGGTCATTTGCATAACTGGTCATTATTATACCAGTTATTGCAAGATTATTTTTTCACAATTCATACAACTGAAGATGGCAGTGAAGATTGCATCCATTGAACCCTTTTAACATTTGTCAGTGTGTTGCTTATTCAGCTAAACTGTGATGTAAATAATTCTAAAATAAACTACTATCATGATATTTCCTAACAACATTTCAGAATTGGCTAATACCAATGTCATTCAATGTTGGTATTTAAACAAATCACATTCATTTAAGTACAAATAAAATGTTGTTATGTAAGGACAAAATAATACGAGGACCTTATATTTAAATGCCTTTTGTGCCTAGCAGTTAGCAGGTCAAGGTTTTGTTGCTGTACTGTTTATAGTGATTTTTATTGTTGTCTGCTTTTGCTGGGTCCCACTCCTGGGAGCAGGAGAAGGATGCCTTTCACTGTTTCTGAGCCAATCATTGAGGGTAAATTTGGCTGATGAGTCCTAAGAAGGACGGAACAACTGTCCCAGATTCCTTACAATGATAGTGCAAAGGCAAGAAAGCAAAACAGTGTGCATTCCCAATATCTTCTTTTTTTTTTTTTTTTTTTTTTTTTATGGAATTCCACAGTTTTCCTAAGCATTGAAGCTCAGTATTGAACACATTGCACATTCTTCTCATGCTTTGACTATGGATAAGAAGTGAAGCCCATTAAGTATATAAATATCCATCAAACGCAAATGAAAAAAAAAAAAAATATTCTAAATCTCTGGTTTTTGTGATGTGTTAATATTATAGAATATATATAGAAATAACATTATTTCTGATGACTTGATGAACTGCAAGCCTGAATAAATCAAAAATCAAAACCTTTACTAAAATCATATTTCCTTGAATTTGAAAAAAAAAAAAAAATGGAATAAGTAATAAAGATAAGGAAAGAATTATTTGAATAAAATAATGAACCAATGGGGGCATTCACAGTTGTTATCTTCAGCATTATTGTACTGCTCTGGCTGTTGAAATTACATATGCAGCCATTGAAATAGAAATCTGCCTTGTAATAAAAATTTCAATCTTTTGTTTGTTTTCTATTAAATCTGTTATTACTTATTGGCATTCCTTTATTAATTTAATTGAAAGACATTTTATTGTTAACATTCTTACAAATTACATAAACTCAGCATTTACAAAGTTAAATTGATCCTCAATAATTTTATTTAATATGCAGTAACCTTCATATGACAGTAAAAAACAATTCAAATGAATATAATTAACACGATAATAACTTATTAATTAATTAATCTTCAATAATTGAAGAAATTTCTTTTGAGAATAAAATGCTTTGATATTTTTTTTCCTTCTCTTCATTTTAAGCAACCATACTAGACTACTAGATATTACCATTGTTTGACTAATTAATAGTCTAAATAATGTTAGATATAAATTCCAGATTACAATGGATATTCTTTTACTTCTTTGTAGAAGTATGGAAATGTTTATTTTTGATTTCTTGTGATTTCATTTCCTATTTGATTAGTTCTTGGACATGCAATTTTGAACTGTTCCAATACTATGTGATTAAGCATGAAAATATTAATTTCTAAAAATTTATTTTATTTTTAACTCAGTAAATCACAGCATTTTATTTGTTTATTTAATAACTGAGATATTAAATTAAAAAAATTAAAAAACTAAAAGAAAAGACAGATGATATTTTTAATTAATAATCTGGGGAATTAATGTTGGAAATAATAATATAATTGACTTTCTGTTCTGGATCTTGAATCTTCTGCTATTTCGAGTGGTGTAGCCTGAAGACCATCATAATTTGATTCTATAACTGGAACTGGGTTAATAATAATAATAATTTGTTTGTTTATTGACTTGTTCTTTATTTGATGAAAAACTACTAACAACCTAATAACAAAACATTATAACATTGATTAAAGCAAAAACATTGCTTTAACTTAAACTTCTATGACATCAATAAAATACTTATAAAAGCATACTACATAAATATTTTTGTTTAAAAAAAAAAGAATCATAGATCACATTACAGTTTAATATGTTAAACAGTGGAAATTTTCTTGAAATAGCCTTTTTCACTGTACTCTACAGTTATATATCTTAATTAAATAATGTTTCATCTTTCATTTTGAATTCTTGGTTTTTTGTTTCCTGTAAATTTTTAGCATCTTTTTTTTTACCTGAAAATTTCATCTGAACAAGCAACCTTTCCCTTTCTCTGCTTGATTTCCTGATTCTCTAGTACCTTCTGAAAAATAAGCCTCTGCTCACTAGAAACAAAGAATACACTGCTGTACTTGCCATCAGTTGATTTTTGTTTTGGAAAATCTTAGCAATAATATTCAATATGTAATTAGCAGATGCTGTCCCAGAAACAAGTGGTGATGCAGTGTCACCCCTTGACAATGTGCAGAATACTCCTCGACCATCTATTTCCAATTACTTCAGTTTCTTTGCAATGGCTGGGCTAATGATTACAGCTTGCAACCTACAAGATACTGCACCAATGTCTGCCATGATAATACTGCACTCCCTTTTGAGTGAGATTGGATCTCCTGTTTTGGCAGCTGAGAACACTCCATATCCATTCACTTCTAGACCTCGTGGAAGATATCGTTATCGAACTACAACTACCACAACTCATCTTCCAAGGATCAGATTTATATCTTCAGGTTTTCAACGAATTAAATTAATAGTTCACAGTCGTTCAATTATGTTTTTGTTTTTTCTGCTTTGCCTAAAAATTTACAATGTAAAATGAATAATTTTGTCCTTCTTTTTTCCTTTTTGCCTGACATTTAAAGCTTCATCATTTTAATTTTATTTTATTTTTCCGCTTTGAAAATCTCTTGAATCTAAAAAAGAAAAAGAGAAAAAGCAGATAACTTTTCATGCATTATCTTTGATCTCTGAATTTTATTTTGCTGCAGAATAACCTCATAGTTATTTGAAGAATGTTTCATCTAAACCCTGTGGCTTCGGTGCTTTTAGGAAAATATCTCATACAATCTTTTTCAGAAATACTAAGTTTTTTGGTTTTTGTCCCCCCTAATATATTTAAACCTAATGATAAGTTTCTTTTTAAAGTTAAAAAATTAGTTTGAAACATTTCATGTACAGTAGCCTCTTACTTAAACCCTTTGGAATTTATTATTATTGGGAAGAAAAATAATTAAGATATTGTAATATTATTATAGTTGATTGCTAAATCAAAGTGATGCTACATCCTAAAGAAAAAAAATAACTTTATATTATTACCCAGGTCTACTCTGTAGATCTATCATTGAGATCAGATGCTTAGTGAAAACCTTCATTTAATTTTGTGTCTTTCTGGTTGCTGGTGAGGTGTTTGTGGCTTTGTCAAAATTTTAAATCTATTAGGCTACGAAGTCGGATTATTCTCAAGGAAGGTTTTATTTGTGTGATATAAAACCTTAAAGGTTTGTAATTATTAACATTTTCATTTTTAAGAAGGATTTTCATAATGCATATGATTAGCCTAAAACTGTTGTCTTTATAGTTTAATCTGTCTGCTTTGGATGACAGGCACTATCTGTTTCATAGGTAACCTTGCATAACTGCAGATAGTGAACATCATTTTAAAAAGGATTTATATTTGTTAAGATGAATAGGTGATAATAAGAGGTTACTGTATCTTCTTCAATCTAATTGGATTTTTTTTTTATATTAATGCTGCTAAATCTGTTTCTACAAGAATTTTGTGTAAAAAGCATTAACATTTTAAAATAAAAATACTTTTTTTTTTTTTTTTTTTTTTTAAGAAACTCAAATAATGAAACATTTCTGAGTAGCAAAGTTCTTGTAGAACAAATGCTGTTAATATATTTAATTATATCTTTGCAACTTGAATTTTATGAAAATTATATAATGAATTCAGTATTAAAAGAACAATTTAGTATGGAAGATTTAAGCAAATAAAAGGGCAATTTTAAATATTTGATACCATTTGAAATTAGAAATTTAAGATTTTATTTACTAGATAAACTTATCAAAGTTGCATACAGAAATATCAGCACCTATCAGATAAGATATTATTAAGCAAGAATTAATTTGTCAAGGAAGAATCTGGAATGCTTTCATATTTTTCAATAGAAAATAAAATTAATAAGCACAATCATAGTATTAAATTAGATGAAAAGTATTCATAAACATCCTCCTATGTTACTTATTTAAATAAATTTCACTATCCAAAAAAAATACAGAACACAACTTCACATACCAATATTTCGTCTTTTATACCAAAAGACATTCTCAAGGTTCTTCTATCCTTCATATATGAAAAATAAGGAGAAAAGAAACTCTCTTCTCTCATACAAAATAAAATGAATCATAATAATAAAAACATATTAAATGAACGAGATAAGTTAAATAATAATCAACAATAATAATAAACAATGATCGTAAACAAAAACTAAAATAATTAACAAATATAAAAATATAAAACAGACTTACACTAATTTTAACAATTTTTCCAATCTTGTGTTATTTTTAAAAAATTTCATTAAGCATTTTCAGGAAATTTTTAAAAAATAACACAAGATTGGAAAAATTGTTAAAATTAGTGTGAGTCTGTTTTATATTTTTCTATTTGTTAATTATTTTAGTTTTTGTTTATGATCATTGTTTATTATTATTGTTGATTATTATTTAACTTATCTCGTTCATTTAATATGTTTTTATTATTATGATTAATTTTATTTTGTATAAGAGAAGAGAGTTTCTTTTCTCCTTATTTTTCATTTATGAAGGATAGAAGAATCTTGAGAAAGTCTTTTGGTATAAAAGACCAAATATTGGTATGTGAAGTTGTGTTCTGTATTTTTTTTTTGGATAGTGAAATTTATTTAGATGAAAAGTAATTTTAATCAAATAATTAAATACAGATTAAGAACTTTAAAAGATAAACGTAAATAGCAATCAAATTAAAACAAATAATTTACATTTTTATTATCTTTAATGTAAACTACTGTGCTTATTAATTTTATGTTTACTTGTTTAATTAGGCACGTTACATATTTTTATTTATATTTTCAACAACATTAAAAACTGTGGAGTGAAGAACACATTTTTGTATGCAATATGTTTCTCTTAAAAAATAATAATACTTAGAATGCTAATATTATTATATGATTATTTTGAATTTCATCAAATATTAGTAAGAATCTAAAAAAGTGTGGAGATTTTAATAGTATATTTTCTTAGATCTGTTTCAGCAGAAAATACTAAATTTACTGCAGCAAAATAATTCTCAAAAAAAGCCCTTTTATTTGCTTTTTTCTTTAAATTTTATTCTTATATTTTAGTGGTGAAAGTGACACACAAGTTTTACTGATCACTTAAAAGTTTTAGTTTTTGATAAAAATAATAAAAATAATTCACATTTCAATAAGCTTATCAAGTTACACATTACTTTCATATTAAGGTAATTATACACATTAAGCAAAATATCTCTGTACAGTTTTTAAAAATTTTCATTCATTTACAGAATGTAGTTGTGATGAATGTGGAACAAGAGAATGTCACCACAATTCTGGCATCTGTACCTGCATGCCAAATGTGATTGGTGATAAATGTGAAGAATGTGCTGTAAGTTTAATTCTTGTAAATTTTTTCTTAATATATACATATTCTATTATAAATATACTCTTGAAAATGTATATGATTGGAATAAATTGACCATTTTTTTATTTAGCCTGGCCATTATGGATTTGATTCTTGCCGTGGTTGCGTTGCTTGTGATTGTGGACATGCCTCTGAAAGTTCCCAGTGTGATTTGAATTCTGGTCAATGTAAATGTCGACCTGGAGTAACAGGTAGAACTTGTGATCGCTGCTTACCAGGTCACTGGAACTATGGTGCTCAAGGTTGCAGAGGTGAGACTTTACTACAAACTAACTTATTTCAATAATGCTACTTAGTCCTGCTTAATTTATAATGCTAAAGTTGACAGAAACTTGTTCCCTGACTCTTATCATAAATTATTTCTTTTCTGTAATTTGCATTTTACTTTTAAAAAATCCTTTATGAGTAATACAATTTCACAAATTGCTTAATTGTCTTCAGAGTGGTCCTTAGCAATCTTTTTCATTTCAAATTACAGCTTGCAGTTGCAATCAGGATTATTCTACAGGTGGAAGTTGTAATCCACAGACAGGTCAGTGTGAATGCTTGCCAGGAGTTATTGGAGAGAAGTGCGACCATTGTCCATATCGTTGGGTTCTCATTCCCAGTATTGGCTGCAAAGGTTGGATATTTTCTTATCTGGAACTGTTGTATTTGTTTAATGAATTATAGACAAAGAGTAATTAATATAAATGTTTAAAACTTTTTCAGAATGTGGCACCTGTGTCCATGTGTTATTAGATGATGTTGATCATCTTCGTAGTGTCCTTACTCCTGCTCTTGGAGAACTTGAAGGGGTATCTTTATCATTTTTTGCCTATCAACGCTTAAATGGTATCAATAAAACAGTGGATGATTTAAGAGTAAGTAATCTACAACATATTTGAATTTATCAAGATTTCTCTAGCCTGTTTCTTATTGATTTCTGTTTTATAATTTTAAAATTTTGTTTTCAGAATTAAACAGTCAAATTTCATCAAATTGTTAAATATGTAATTTAATTTTAAATTGTGCTTCTTGATTTTTGACATTTATGGTTACAGTGTTTTTACTGGCAAATATTTTTTCCCTATAAAATGCAAACTGAAATGTTTGTCAATAACCATCAGAACTGTTATATAATGATATGTTCTTTGTGTAGCTTCAATCAATAAGTTTTATCTATTGGATTCACATTCATTTCTTGATAGAATTTACTTGCTGAAGAATCCTCAGACATAAAGCAAGGACCTGGAATTCACTTGTCTGAAGTTTATATTCATCCTAAGATTGTCAACTATCAGATGGATTTACCTCAAAAACTCTAAGTCTTCATTGTTGATGGCTTCTGCTTAATATTCAGAGCAAGACTGTCAATGTCATTTCAGTGCAGTGATGTTTGTAGATTCTTCATAATCTCCATAGAAATGACTTATGGTTAAATCATTCCTTAAAAAAAAAAAAAAAAAAAAAAATTGGTTTAATTATGGTCATCAGAAATGGACTGTAATTTTTTTCTTTCCCCACTGGGCTTCATAACTGCTCTCATATTCTCTGGTGTCATAATGCTTTAGAAATCAAAAACTGAGTTGAATAGAACATAACACTACCCATAGTGAATAGCCATTAATTGATGATGTTGTACATGAGTAACTAGTTTCAGCTGACTCTTCAACCAACTCTTCAAATCCAATTTAAGAAGATTTACCTTTATTTTTGGCAATAGCAGACACTATAACAGGATTTTTCCAAAGTTGTTGAACTTAATACTTTGTGAGTATTTAATCATATTTAAAAGAGGTTTCCGAGTGCAGCTTCTTTAAGAGCTTCTTTTTCTTTTGCAAGGAAATAAATATCTGTTGAATTGTACTGAACATGATCTTTATCTTTAGATTTATCTTTAAGTTTAAATTCTACTTTATTCTAATGTTTATGTGAATTTAAAGTATGATTTAGTAATTAATTTTCTTTTAAATGTAAGTAGATATAAAAATTTACTTATTTCTAAAAATATTAAATTCACAAAATTAAGATGTAATTTTGCAGTGTGCATAAATGAAATATCAATGACAAAAATAATATCTTTTGCTTAATAAAAGTATTCTTTCTATTTAGCCTTTTGTAGATTCCCTTATTTTTGACCCTAGTTCAATTGATCTCTTGCCTGTGGGTCTTGATGTAAAGAGTCTGGAAAGACAGAGTAAACAGTTGGATAAAAAGGCAAGTTTTGAATAATCAGCTAAAATGCTTGTTATTTGTAGATTTAAAATTGGTATTCTTATACTATTATAAAAATCTATGAAAACAAGTGTTTCCTTTGGAGAGCTTTAATGTGATTCTTAAAATAATTTACAAGCTTTTTATGAAGTGTTTATTTTTCCTGCATCATATACTTTTGTCACTATTTTTATACTGATTGTTACTAAATAGCAGTTTTATGAATTTTTATGCATAAAAATTATATATATTGTAGTTTTATCCAGAAATTTTACATTTCCTGAAAAATATTCATTGCAGATTGTGCTAGCGCTTCAAGAAATGCCTTGGGATTTCCTGAACTGTCACATTTCAGCATGAGGCTACGACATAGATATATGCCACACATATATATTTGCCTGTTTAATATGTATAGATAGATATATATCGAACAGGCAAATCTCAAAGCTGGCCCTTCGAGTTTCGCAAAGCAAAGATTTCAAATAGTCTTTTGCAATTAGAATAAAATTAACGTATATTACTAACGTATATTACTATTATACGTAACGTATATTACTATTGCTATAAAAAACCGGACAGTGATGTGGAATTTGAAAAAAGCCAATACAAAAAAACATATTACTGTTTCTGTGATATGATTTTTGTATTGTTTTTTTTCAAATTCAACTTTATATAAATATATATATATATATATATACAGAGGTGCCCACACACCCTAGACCTTATGGCTCACCCCCTCTCCACATTCTTTTTAACTTTTTTCAACCCCCCCCCCCCCCACAATTGAAATAACACCCAAAAAAAAACAAAAACACTTTTATACTATTTGCTTTTTTTGAACCCCCCCCCCAAATTTCAATGGCGCAGTCTGCGCCATGACTCCC
>JAFIDM010000001.1:107307687-107320720 GCA_023159025.1 Thereuonema tuberculata
TATATATATATCTCCAGCTGGGTCTTTCTCTGTTGTAGGCTCAGTTGCAGTTGTAGCTGTTATTGCAATACAGTTCTCACTTGACGGCACAATTTTGTCAGTGAATCTATTGTTTTTTCAAACTTTGTAGTTTTACCAGATAGAACAGCTGATTACTTTTTGTAACATTCTTTAAGATTGGCTTGATTTTAATTAAGAAATGGATTTTTTTTTCAGGGAAATGCTTCTACTGAATTGGCAGCTGAAACAAGTAAAGAGGCTGATAAAACACGCCAAGATGCTCTGGCACTTGAAAAAGAAATTCAGGATATTGCTCGTGAATCTCAAGGTACTTCTTTTCAGTTCTTTTTTTTTTAATTATCTCCCAAGTTCTTGAGAAAGATCATTAATTCTTGATGATTTGTAATTAAAAGATCATGAAATTTCCATCTAAAGTAATAATAATTATAATACATTTTATTGCAATTTTATATTTATCCAGCAATTGTGGATGAGATTCAGGAACTATCCTATGGAATTGTTGAAGCTGCAGGACCTAATGTTGATCGTCAGATTGCTGAAGCTGAACGTATTTTGGCAGAAATTCAACGAAGAGATTTTGAAACTCCAAGATATAATGCTGAAGCTGAAGATGAATATGCTAATGATAGTAAGTATTAGTTACAATTTTACCTGACTTTATTTCATTATTAAGAATCACAGTTTCTTAGAAGATGAAAGTTAAAATGAATACATTTGTCTCTTCACATCTTATATTTCATTTTTTTTTTTTTTTAATAAAAATTCAGTCATTTAATCTTCCGTCTACTCCACTCCCATTTATTCATCTCCTCATTATTATCAGTTTTCTTTCTATGAACTACACTTCCCTTTGCCTGCAGCTGATATTTTTCAGATATCTTACAACCACTGTCTCTTTGATTTACTCACCATGCGAGTGGTTTGATTTTGTCTCATCTAAGCTCCCGGTCGAGACATCACTCCTATCACAAGCTCTTTCCCTCATTTACTGAGCAGTTCCTTAAGTTCAAATGGCAAATTTCTGTATCCAAAATCTTCCATTTTCTTGAACAATGTATTCTTCCAGTATCTATGCCCCTGTCTTTGCATTGCTATGGATTATAATCGCACAGATTCTAAAGCTTACAGTTTCTGAGAAAGCTGTTAAGCTTCAAACCATATTAAGTCAGAACTCAGCACTGCATTCAGAGTTTCAAGTACTTATTGCTTCTCTTTTAATTCAAAGGTCTGTCTTTCAGTTTGTTAATCAACTACTATTAATGACTACTGCTGAAATAGTCCTGATGTTATTATTCCTTTGGTTGCAACATATCCTTTCTTTAGAACCTCTTGTAGCAGATCAGAATATAAAGAGCAAATTAATCTCCTCTTCCTCCCACTGTTTTTCTTTATGTCTTCTTTCTTATAGGACATCCTTTTTATAATTTTTCCTGCACTTTAAGACAGACGCTGTTTGCATTTCAAGGACTTGTACAAAACACATTGTATATTTTTCTGTTGATATTTCAGTTAGAAGTACAATGTAATTTCCATTTGCTACATTTATAGTGTTAGGGCTATTGTAAAGGAAGCTTTAACTCATTCATTGTTGTGTACAGTTCTGTAGTGATCAGTTATGTTCATCAGTCGAAGCTCAAAGTAAGATGACTAGATTATATATGTTGTTACAATAGGTTAATGCAGATAATTAGTTTTTGCAAGATTTTTAATTGTTCCACTTAATTATTGCAGCACTGGCCAAAGCAAAGATTTTTGCACAACCATTGGAACTGACTAGTGAGAGAGTTGAAGAACTTAAGGATCGCCTCAAAGATTTAGAAGATAAATTAAGAGAATTACTTAACTATTCAGTAAATGCACTTCAGCAAATCCATGATGCTAAGGAACTTAATGACAAAAACAAAATTTCAGGAGCTGTGGTAAGTAAAATTGATTTTTTTCATTTTGGTTATTTCAAACTATCGGAATAATTTGTTTCATTTGTTTTGTTTATCCCCCCCCCCCCCAAAAAAAAAAGTCATTTCTAATGGTAATTTTCTATCATTTAAAGCCCAAAATAGCATTGATAGAAGAATTGGGTCAAAATTCCCAGAAGCAGCTTGCTGATGGTCAGAAATTGATTGAGGAGGCCAGAAAATTGTTGGACGAGGCAATGGGCAATTTTGATGTAAGTATTTAAATTAAAAAAAGAAAGAAAAAAGTTAAGTAATTACTTATTGTAATAAAGAAAATGGTTGTTTATTTTAATATTATAATATAAATGATATATATAAAAAAAAACTTTTTCATAATGACATTGAACTGTTTGTACAGGCCAATGTCATATGAAAAATTATATAATTTAATTTGCTACATTAAATAATATTTTCTGTCTCAAGAATCTTGGTTTAGAAGCTGAACGACTTAAACAACGAACAGATCAACTAAGAGGTACAGTAGAATCATTGGAAAATGAATTAGATGAAGTGAAGCCAGTCGTCAGAGAGGCAGAAGAACATGCAGAGAAACTAATGGATCAAGCCAATGATTTGGACAAGTAATGTTATGCTTTTTTCTTAAAAATCTGTAAATGTTATCCCATAGCTTTTTAATTTTCAAAGCTAAGTTTACAATTTTGTTTGGTAAATTTAGCATTTGAAATAAAATAATAATAAACAAATAACAAAAAAAATTGCAGTAAATTGTTAAGAATTGTTTAATAATAAATTTAAAATATCTGTCTTTTTCTGTGGTCAGCTCTGAAATCATTTGTGTAGTTTAGGTGGTTAAGCTTTTAATATGTAATGTAGCACACTATCAAAATAGTATTTAAACACGATTACAAGTAATTTATAGATTTCATTACTGCTTCTGTGCTGAAATTGCTTAATCACTTAATTAACCAAAATCAATTTTGATTTATATGATGTAGTTTACTACAAATCTAGGAAAGTTTTATACACTTGTGATATTTATATTTTCTGATTCATTCTCTAATTCCCTATAAAGGATTTGGAGCTGTCATGTGTTTAAAATCACTGGAATATTGGTATGAAGGATGAATGGAGGTTGTCAGTCGAAACCTTTGATGAACAATATTATCAAATTTTAGATGACAAGCCTAACCATTCAGATGTAGGATTTCCTACAAAATTGTTGATGTACAGTGAGTTTTCAGTAAGATTGTGGCCCATTGAGATGCAACAAATGAACAACAATACTAGTGATTAGATTAACAAATGTGAAATAGGCTTTAAAGTCAAACAACTGAGAACCTTCTTAATTTCATCGTAACGAACCTTTAGAATACTGATATACTTTCATAAGATCAAAATAGGAAGTTACTTATATACAAATCTTCAAATAATAATAAACAAAATTTTTTTAAGATTATTTGTAATGCAATGCTTCAGCAGTTTGAGAATATAAATTCAATCATTGAAAAGGTTCAGTTATGACAGTTTTGCAAAAGAAATATCAAATGCAACACTAAATATTATTAATTTTTTTGAAAGATCACATACTGGGGTGATAGTGAGTAATAGTTTTTTTTCTTTATTTTTAGTTTGTTAGCTGATACCAGAGAATCAGCAGATAATGCAGTGAAAGCTGCCAATTCCTATTCTGATATTGTTGATGCTATCAAAGAAGCACTGAAAGCTGCAGAAGAAGCTGTGGAAGCATCAAACCAAGCACAAAATATGGTAAACTTATTTCTTTTTTCCGCATTTCAGCACTTGAAAATTTGTTTAAGTGGAGATCCATTTATGATAATAACCTTAAAGAGTCCAAGTTCTTTTTATGTGTTAGAGGTAGATAAGTATCAGACCTACTTTCTAACTTCGTTCTGTTTCATTGATCAACAATTTCCTTTATAATCCTGTAAGTATTTCATGATACTATGTACTTATATTCAATAATGAAATAATTTTTCACTTGATGCTACTATTTAAAATAGTTCAGGATACAATTCACAATGGAATTATCATCACTGAAGTTTTTATGCTTCATCATTATTTGCTATCTTACAAAAATCTTTAAACCTCTTATCCAAATTGAATCTTCAAATTTGAGTTCTTCAGATTTGAAGTGAGTTTTATTTATCTGCAGGGAACTTTCTTGAATTAGACTTAATAGTTCAGAGAAAAGTTTGCTTTAGCTTCACTTCCTTTTTCTTTTGGCTTTCATTTATCGTCCCATATTTCACATTCAGAACTCCTAGCAAGGAGGCTTTTCATTTTAATAATTTTTCTCTAATTAGTAAAAGAAATTTGTATTATTAACTAAAACTATAATTTTTTAAAAATGTAAAGAAAAGAAAATCTTATTCTCAAATTTTCTTAGTCTGAAGGAATGGATGACAAAGCTCAAGAATCTAAAGACCGAAGTAAGGAACTTTTGGAAGAAGCAAAGAGAGCTCGGGCTAAAGTTGATCCAGATTTAACTAATCATCTGGCAAATGCCAAGAAAGGCATTGATCTAGTAGAAGAGATGAACAAATTGACTGAAGATGGCCTTGAAGAGTTAAATAGAGGAATGGATAGACTTCCTATACGTTAGTATACAAATTGAGTAATCCCTTTTTTCAGTGTTTTAGTTTTTGCATTGTTTTGACATTATTATAATCTTTTATCATATTTAATAAAAATATTAATAATTAGACATTATTACTGGCGATTCTTCTTAATTCTAGCATTTTTAATATGTAATATTTGTCAGTTATAAGGCTAAATTATATTTTAATGGGAAATTGATATTTCTATTTTCATTATCTTAAAATGATGGAATTAAAATACATTATTTTATTTAGGTCAATATTATTGGTAAAAATTTTAGGATAGTTTGGATTTTTTTTCATAAGTGATTTTTTTTTTTTCAAACTTTTCATAAAACTGATATGTTAAGCAGATATTTAAAAGATGTTCATTACATTACATTGTTTTTGTAGATGCTTTAGGGCCTGTTGCCGCAGCTGCAGTGAAAACATCAAATGGGGCCAATGATAAAGCTTTGGATGCTCTGGGCAAAACTGAATGGATAACTGATCAATTGCCTGATGATATTGCTCGTGCAGAACAAATTCCCAAAGATATAGATGAAGCTAACAAAGGCATCAAAAGAGCTCACAGCCAAGGTAAAAGAAAGGCTGCATTTGCATGTAAAATATTTTTAAATTTCAGAAGCACTGTAATCTTTTTATTAAGTTATTCGGAAAAAAATATCAGAATTCAACTCTACTGTTGAGGCATCATAACAAGAAGGACGTACATCTTTTTTTCCTCTGTGTCTCCAAATTTGATATGAAAAACATTAAGAAAAACAGTTTAGGCAAACACTCACATAACAATATATGAGCTTGCAAAGAAGCTAAACAGGAGCAAAGCAAGAGTGTAATTTGGAAGAAGAAAACATGATGATCATATGGTAAACTGCAGAGATTTAGAAGCATGAAGAAAGAATCAAAGCAGACAAATACTGCCAAGAAGATGATGAAATGCCGAAAATTGGGCAAGAACAAACAGCTTTGGTCAATTGAAGAGAACAATACTCGTTTGCAAGTGTCAAGAATGATGCACTAAAAATTTTGAAAAAAATTGGAAATTAAGGTTCTTCCTCATTCACCTTATTCCAATGTTTTTGAACAATAAATGCTTTCAAAACCAGGCAGTTTCAGAAGAAGCTTTTAATTTACTGACCCACAGAAACTTGACTTTTACAGCAAGGGCAAAAAAGAAAAAAACATTGTTACATATTAAAAATGTGTTTAGAAGCAAATGGTGCTTGCTTTGATTAAGCAATTTATTTCTAGAGAACAATTTAATTAGGAGGATAAATACAGTAAGAATTTCGAAAGTAGAAGTTATTTATGAAGAAATGAAGTATAACATTTTAAGTCTGAATAAATGACATTATATGAATGTACTAAAAGTCCTTAAAAATCCATTCCACTCCTGGAAATAAGACTACTGGATATAGTTTGCAATTCTATTTTCTTTTTATTTAATATACCACGTTTTTAAGACTGACTAAAAAGTATAAAATAATTAGTATAAAAAGCATAACGAAAAATGTGGGGCACATGCAAGAGATAATTGAGATGGTATGGATGGAGTATATATTATCTTGCACCCCGTGTTTTTCGTTATACTTTTTATACTAATTATTTTATACTTTTTAGTCCGTCTTAAAAATATGGTATATTAATAAAAAAAAAAAAATTTAAATAATTATTTTCTGCTTTTTAGTCTTGTGTATATGAAATTTTTCAATCGATTTTAAACATTTAACACGAATTTAAATTTTAAACACGATAAAAAAACGTTGTTAATGTTAAAAGATAAAAAAAAGCCGCTGCCCTGCAATGCACGGCAACTCAGCTCCATGCAGCCATTTGCAGAAACACAGGCAGCAGATGCGCCGTGCGACCTGTTATCCAAAGAATTAGGGTTCCTAGCAAACAGACAGACAAGAAAGCGAGTTAATATTGCATTGTCATCCATTTCTGAGCTATGTTTAAAGTTTCAAGTCGCTAGCTCATTGGGAAGTTAGTTTAAAATCAATTGCAAAATTTATACCGAACAAACAGACAGAGAAGAAAGCGAGCTAATAAAAACATGTTAAAAAGTAGGAACACTGTCTTGCTGATAATTTGAAAATGTGGTGATGATTGTTGCTGTGCAGATAATAAGTATTGCAGACAATTAGTCATCAGTTTTCTGTTTAAAAACATTATCTTCAGTTAATAAATTTTATTATAAAAAAAATGAAATCAGCCAAACAGTTCCGGGGTTATACCAGATATTCTTTTTTTTTTTACTCATAATAGTTATGGACACTAAAAGTGGTTTTTAAACATTATTCTTCACAGTCTTTGACTCATTCTCAAATAAAACTCTTCTGAGACATGAGCCCATAGGATTTTTTCCAGAGGTGAGGGAGAAGGGCAAAATATATTGACAGTGTACTAAAGTCTATAAAAATTGTTCTTTATATTGTGAAATTATTTTAATAAACTAAAATAATTAGTTATAGTAAAATTTACCATTTTTTTATCTTTTAATGCTCTTGAGGAAAAAAAAAATCCTATAACTTTCATTTCATATTTAAAAAAGTTTTACGTGCTTAACAAATTATTAATTATCTCAACTATTGAAAGTACCAATCTTAAGAATTAAAAAATAAAAAATTATTTAAAAATCCACTACGTTTTGGGCCTTCCTTCTTTATCAAGACCCTTTATCAAGTGTTCCCTTGTAAAAAAAATTTAAAAATACTAAAGAAATTTTTAAAAACTATCCTCCGTGCACAGATTCGTTTTGAAGAATGATTTTCATGAAAAAAAGGAAACGTAGTGGATTTTTAGGTAATTTTTTATTTTTTAATTCTTAAGATTGGTGCTTCCAATAGTTGAGATAATTAATAACTTTCATTTCAATTGAAAATTCCAGGATAGGGCAAATGGCTCCCCCCCCCTCCCTTGCCCATATGGGTGAGTGCCCATGTTCTAAAACTAAACAATGTATAACCAATTGTATATAATAGATCTTGAACCATTTTGGTCGTGAACATAAAGCCCAGAAGTGTATCTTGTTGGCTGCAGCTATATTTATTAGGAAAACAATTTAGATTTAAATCAACAAGTGGGTATGCTTTGATGATACCTCCATATTTTGCTACGATGATGTCAATTTTCATATTTTTTGTTTTAGTTTTGTTTATATTCTATATCTTCACGTCTCATATTCTCTTCCTTGCTGTTTGTGACATTATTTATTTATTGCTAGTTGGGTTTTTTTTTGTTTTTGTACTTGGCTAGTTTTATCATTTCTTTAATTCCAAATATTACAATCACTTAAAGTAGATATTTTCTATGAAAAATATTAGCCATGTAAAACATGTAAAAAGTTTTTAGTCAATAAAATAACATCATATCTTTTTCTTTTTTTTAAACTTATATGCATTCTCAACATTTTTATAGCAATTTATGTATAAGTTTGCTTAGTTGATTTTTCAGAATCAAAACAGTTAAGGCTTTAATAGGAGATTTTCATTTACAATCTTAAGTTTACAGTTTTGTATAATATCTTTTTTTTTTTTTTTTACTTGTCAAAAACTAGTAACTGATTTTTAAACATCAATTTTCTTCATTCTAGTGGAGAAAATGGCTGGTGTTGTACCTGAAATTTCAAGACTTATGGACCGACTTGGTAACCGCACTAAAGTTATTCGAGTGCTAGGAGTTGATGTTAAAGACAAAATTGCGGAACTGAAACGAAAAGTTGCATTGGCTCAAGATATGGCAAATCGAGTTAGTATTAATCATTTTCAAAATTTTATAGATTTATAAATATTGTAGTTTAAATGTATAGTTGAATTTATTCCAAAAAATTTAGTTTTACATCCTCATTATTTGGTGTAATTATTATTCATGTGGATTTATAAGACATCTTCCCATCAAGATAATTGCCAAAGAAGAACAATACCAAAGAACATTTTTTTTATATATTTACATTTAAGCATGATACTAATTAAATGAATTTCCTAAAATCTGTTGATGAAAAGTAATTTCATTCTAATACTGTTATTTTTATTTATCAAAAGTATGTAAATTTCCCTATATTTTGAAGTTTATTATCATTTGCATTTTAACTTTCCTGTTGGTCAAAAATCAAGTGGAGAATGCAAAGTAAAGCTCTGGTGTACATCATTGCAGAAATTTTTCACTTTTTTTTGACAAGAAATCTCCTGTTAGTTAACTAACTTAGCAATTTACAATCATTTAGATGAAAACAAAGCTTAACGTGCGGCGAAATAAATAACAAAAGTAAAAGAAAATCCGCACCTGAATAAGAGAAAAAAAGAAGAAATTGCCTTTCTGATTTTAGATTATGGGAAGGAGTTGGGAACGGCCGTTTCGTCCTTCAACGGACTCATCAGCCCAACCCAGCCTCACCCTAACCAAAATCATCATTTAAATCTCATTGCTTTCATCAGACACTTGCCATTTTGTCTATTAACTAAATTACAGTTTTTATGTGGATAATGTTTTACATTACTGATGAGTAATGCTGTTTTATAAATTAAACATGTATTGTTAAAACAAAACATGTAAAGAATAAGGATAAAACTATTACTGGAATGTTGAAGGTGACAGTTTCAAAGTCGAGCAGACTTCATCAGCAGGAAACAGCATAAACATATAGAACAACACAACAAAACAAACATGTAGTCACAAAGATGGAAATTTAGCACAATTGCCAGCATTGTACCCATCAGTGACTAGATTAAAAGTTTTAAGTTGAATAATGTGAAAAAATTTAGAAAATAAGGAAACAGGATGACTATATTGTGATAGGAAAAAGGTTTGATAGCTGTGAAATTGCAGGTGTAACCTATTTGTTGATAGTGGGCGAGTGTACAATTGCTTAATGAGAAATGCTTTTGGGCATGTAGTGAAACATGTGGAACCTGGATCTGCCAGTTTGTCCTACATAGTGTAATGCATATTGTGTGATCCAGTGAATTATTAAGATTATATTCTGTTTGTGAGGTAATCCATTTATATTGGTTAATTTTTGAAGGCCATACATAATTATATGAAATTAGAAAATATCTCATACACAAGTTGAGGGATGGATAGTAAAGGAAAGGGATGTATTGAGTGATGAATTTGGGTTCAGTGAGGGAGTGTGGATTTTTTTTGAAAGATGGTGAACAACTTGAGAGGGGTAGTTGTAGAGTTCAAAGAAATTTTTAATGCTATCAACTTCAAAAGGATTTACGGGTTGAGCATTGATGGAAAGTTGTATATATTATGATATCAACAATGTTTGTATTTAATAAGTAGGGTATTCAGAGTTGCAGTATACATATTTGTTTGAATATGTTGATTTGCAATGCTTGTACTGTGAATGGTGTTGTTGTGATATGTGATAGATATTCCTGTGTAATTGATGTGCTTATTGGTGGATTCTTCGAGTTTATCAAGGGATTTATGTAGTTAAGATGTTGATATATTTCTGCATTCGGGGCTCTTTTATAACAATTATGATGTCATCAATAAATCTTCCATAGGATTATGTCAGCAAAGGAATCAGATAGAAATTTAGAGTTTAGATAGATAGGCAATTTTCCCTTTTTTTTTTTTTTAATTATAAATATTTATTTATTTATTTATTTATTTATTTATTTATTTATTTATTTATTTATTTATTTATTTTTATTTCCACAGATTAAACTTGGGGTTCATTTTGACGAGGATGTTACTTTACAAATAAGGAATCCAGATGGTCTGAATCAGCTTGCCACTTATAACAAGATGTCACTGTTCTTCAAAACCAACAAGAAGAATGGCTCTTTGGCCTATTTGGGCAATGAAATTGATACTCACAAGCATATGCGCAGAGCTGTCTCAGTAAGTATAAGTTTGTAAATTAAAATTACTTTATTTTTTCTTAATTCTGTAAAACAATGTAATTCCATTTAAATATTTGCTTTTAGATAATATCTTTATAATTCGTAACTGCTGCTATTAGATGATACAAGATTTTTTTTTTTTCTTTTTGAAAAGTTATATTACATTTCCTTATCCTGTTGATTGGGGAACACTGAACCATGTAGGCCTGTAATGGGATGCTTTAACTTTATTTTTATATTTCCAGTTTATAAAACTAGACAATTAATTAAGAATCCTTTTAAATTTACTCATTTAGCAGGAATCATATATATTTTTTTTATCCATATGATAAGCACGAAAGGTGTTTTGTTTGATCTAATATTTTAACACTCCTTAAGAGATGTTTCAAAAGAAAAAAAAAGATTAGAACAAAAATATTTTTTATTCACTATTACTTTTGTTATTTCAAGTATGTCATTATAATCATATTGTTTCTTTCTACATAGGATGACTACATGAGTTTGATAATTGAGAATGGCTATGTTGTACTTATTATGGATATGGGTCATGGTTCCCGAAGAATCATGAATCCTCGTGTTGTTGATGATAATCAATGGCATCAAGTCATTGTGGAAAGGTACGAAATAAGATTATTTTTATTTAAATATGCTTATTTAAATTGAAAATGGGATATTTTTATAGAGTTTTCAGAGAACATTTTTAAACCCAAGCTTTTAACAAAAATTCAGTATTCTCAGTAAATTTTAACCAGCAAAAATATAAATTCAACCTGGAATTTAAGATTTTTTTGAAACTAATGGTGTATTTCAAAAAATTAAAGTTAATGTAAAAAAAAAAAAAAAAATCCTAACATATTCCATGTAGACTGCAATAATTTTCTTTGAAGAAAGCTTTCTTATATATTCTATGAATAGGTTTATAAAATATAATTTTATCTTTCAAATAATTGGTAATTTATAGAATGACTTACGTATGAATAATCTGCATATTGAATAATATGAATAATAATAATATTGAATACGAGATGTGAATCTCATCCCCACTTTCTGAATTTCCTAGCCTCACCCTGATGTTGTCAGGTAGGGCTAGCCCGTGGTCCATAGTTGGCCAAAGTCAATGAAAGAAGAAGAATACTGAATAATTACAACCAGCGAATTGTGAAGAGAATATAGCTGTGTTTGTGAATTCTTATTGGCAAAATGAGGTCTAGTCATGTGTTAATGATTTTTTAACATTTACGTTGATAAATATTATTTAATGACTGAAAGGTATTAACTAATAATTGGGTTTCAGTCTCAAATAAGATTTAGATACTTGTCTTTCGTTCCATGCGAAAGTCAAAAGTATATCCTTTACAGATGCTTCTTCAGTCCTCTTCTCCCTTCTACATGTTCAGGCTGTATTTCTGTTGACTGCATGTCATTCCAAACTGCTGGTTATGATCTTGGTACACTGTCTTCTCTTTCAGCTTAAACTTTTCTGTGGCTGTCAACATCAATACAAGCTGCATCAATGCAATCAATTACAGCCTTCACGACTGCAACTGATTGCCATTATATCTCTTGCCTGGTGACACAGTAATTGCTTTGCAGCTATTGGCCTTTTATATACTAGGGTTGTTGTTTTTTTACTGTGAGGCTACTACTATTAAAATAAATTTTTAATAATAAAAAGAAAATAAAAGCCAGCATGTTATTACATCAGACGAATCCAACCACTGCCTTCTGCAATGGCTAAGAAGTCACAAAACTTCAGAGTTAAGAGGATGTCATGTCATCTAAAACATAGTTGTGTGATTTGTGAGTCATTCTTCACTCTGAATCCTTTGGCACATTTGAAGTAGTTAGCAATTGCTAGTGTAGTTCTCCCCAATAGCACAGTGTTCTATCCCACTAATATTTTTAACCAGATAAATTAGATCAAACTACTGAGAATTAATTGCTCATCATCAAAGCATTATTTCCTTTGTTGTCTCTTGCTGTCTTATATTTGCATTGTTAAATTTGTTTCCATCCAATTAAGAATGTTCACTTATGCCTGAAGAAAGTTCATATTGTATCTATGGCATTGTGTTTGTTGCTAAATTTCATCCCCTCACTAAAAATGTTTTATTTTATTAACTTTCTTTTCTTTTTATTAAAGAATTGGAAAGTCTGCGACTGTCATTGTGAGAACAGAAGATGAAGTAGATTCTGTTACTACAGCAGATCTTCCTGGAAGTCACGCTGT
The DNA here is from genome assembly GCA_023159025.1 of Thereuonema tuberculata. Classification (NCBI taxonomy): domain Eukaryota; kingdom Metazoa; phylum Arthropoda; class Chilopoda; order Scutigeromorpha; family Scutigeridae; genus Thereuonema; species Thereuonema tuberculata. The sequence continues at coordinate 107,320,334 of JAFIDM010000001.1, forward strand.
GTTTAATCTGGATCAGAATTTGTCAAAATTATACATTGGAGGCATACCTTATACTTCTAGAGTGAGTAACTATTTGTAAATATTGAATAAATATGTTACAAATAATAGTGGATTATCTTTTTATATAAATGGGGGGAAAAAATGATCAAATCATGATTGAAGACAACTATAAAGTTATCTTCAATTTACAGGTTAAATTATTCTTTTAATTATTGTCAAAGAAAAAAAAAAAGACAATTAAAATAAGTCAAATTTGACCTTATAGATGCATGAAATCCATTGTAGGCAGAATATTCATTACAATTGTAGGCAAATTGTAGTCTAATTTATAATTTCTGTAAATGAAATTAGTTCTAAAACAAACATTTTAATAGACAAAAATAATTA